>PVJD01002196.1:0-214542 GCA_004026545.1 Mormoops blainvillei | reverse complement strand
GTGTCTCATTTCCTTAAGAGATTGGTATACTAATTAACTAGGCTATATTTTCTTATTTTCTTTCTTATTTTGAATGCTTTAGATCAGCAATTTTCAACCTCTTTCATTTCATGGAACACATAAGCTAATTACTAAAATCCTGCAGCAAACCAAAAAATACATTATATTTTTTGCCAATCTGACAAAAAGAAAAGTATAAGTTTGATCTGTTCACACCAAACGGTTATCGATGTGTCGGCCGCTGTCATTTTTTTATTTGCCAATCTAAAGGAAAAGGGGTCAGGGTCCCAGGCTAAATAGTCAGGTCTGGTACGTTTTAAAATCCCTTGCAGCCCACCGGTCGAAAATCCCCGCTCTCTATGGACAAGACAGTGTGGGAGGCAGATACACTGAGGGTGTATCGGGTATTAGAGACCTGAGAAAACCTGGGTGGCCCGAGAGAAAAAGAATTAAAAGCTTCCTGGAGGAGATACAAACTCCAGTTCTGATTCCTCTCTTGACTGATCTTGAACCAGATTAAGTTCTCTGGGCATCATCTCAAACCAGTATGTTCCCTCCTTCAGTTCCCTCTCAGGGTCCTTCTAAGGCAAAGATCAAAAACAAGCATTAGTAACAGCACAATGGTTTCAGAAACCCAAAGGAGGTGAGCGAGGTGACGGGCAGGAAAAGAAATCACATCGGTGGTCATGCCATTCCAGTGGAAGACCACGTTCTGTTTTGGAAGGAACCCGATCGACTACTAAGCTACGTGCGGACTGGAGGGGGCACACTCACCTTTCTGCAGCGCTCTTCCCCGATCTTCAGATCAGTTGCTTAACTGGAGTGCGCTAAACTTCAATCTGATAATTACATCCTCAAATCCCTTAATGAAGGTGCCTATCGAAGTATAAATAATTACCCGGTAATTTCATATTTGCAAACTCCATCCTGCCTGTTTATGCTTCACCTTGGTTCAAACAAGAGGTTCAGGGGCCCACCTCAGTCTTAGAATTCTAAGTCAGGGGAATTTCAGAGCCCAGAGGAAGACCCCTGAACACGGCTCCCCGCCCGAGGAGTGCGGCTTTACCTTCGGTGCCTCCCAGCCCTGGGCCTCTGTCGTTTTCTCCTGCTATTTATGAATCCCAGGGAGCGTGGCCTTTTTGCTTTGGGGCCGAGGAGGCAGACATCTATCCTCATCAGAAGTTCTGCCCCGGGGCTCTCAAGTCCAATCGCCAGCCGCTGTGGCGGGCACCTGGGACTCACTGTGAGGCTGACTTGGCTGCTCCCACAGCTGCTTCCTCCTTCATAATTTGCTCGGCGCCGTGTCCCCAGTAGCTCATGGAGGGCGCACACACACCGCTGGCCTGTGAGGCTTCTTTCTCCACCTTCCCTCTGGTTGCTACTCTTAAAATATTCACAAGAGCCCATCGAAGGAGGCGCTGGGGATCATCCAAAAGGCTAAGAGCCAAAAGCCACAAACAAACAAACTGAAAAGATTTGGAAGCGTTGGCCCTGGCGCTTCCCTTCGTCTACAGCTGCTGCGGAGAGGGTGTGCTTAGACGCCGGGGTCTGAGATAAATGAAAAGGGAAGTAGGCAGGCGGCAAGGCCAGGGCTTCCTGGGTGGGCATTTTTCTCCTCAGTACTGTTCTCAAGTACCCTGACTTGAGCGAGTTTGCAGCCGACAGCTCCTCCAGAAGTATTATTCTTAAATGCTGCATTGAAATTATTCACCTCATGTAAAAACAAGTGCGATTTACATCTAATATGGGTAATTACTTTTACAGTTAATTAAAAGCGCTCTCATTACACTCCTGCTGTGATGCCGATGCATAGCTCGTATTTGCAAACAGACCCTGGGTTTCAGTTCACCTCCTGACACACCGCTCCCACCTGAGGGGCGCAGCCTTCCTCGGCATCAAATTCAATTGTGCTGAGCCAACAGCCTTGGGCTTCCAGGGCCCCTGCCAGCTTGCTCTTGTCCCCTGATAACCAAGCTGGGGGAAAAAAAAAAAGATGTGGAGAACAAAATAATTCATGGTGGTGAGGGTGTTATCCTCAAGAGAAAAAAGACAAACTTCTGGGTGAGTGCCCTGCTATCGTTACTTGCACAAAAGCTGGGCTTGGGGATGGTTTTGTGGTCCTTCTGGCCATACAGATCTCTCCTGCCTCCCCCATCAAAGAAAATACTTCCTGAGCGCCCTTAAAATTCCTCCAAATGCTTCTAAAGTCAGCAACTTCGCACTCTGACCTAGACAAATGAGGCAGATTTGGCTCCGCTGGGTGAATGGATTTATGTTGAAATCTTAATTTACATACTTCTTTTTGGCATTTGTATGATTTCAGGTGAAATAGCTCTTAAATTCTTGATTTTCCTCACATTTAGATAGAAACCTTAGTGTTTTCAGAATATCCTGTGCCTTGAAACAGGGATCTCTGTCATACTGAAACTTCTTTAACACATGCTAATAAAATGTCTCCTCGAATTATCACATTCCTGGTAAGTAATTAAGGCTTATTAATTAAAACACATCGTCATTTGAGACTGAAATTTTGAAGGAGCAGAAAGATTGTGGTATTTCGAGAAGTTTATAGACCCAGTGAATTGGACGGTCTGGCCTATTGCGTGGAGCTTTTGATGTTTTGTGAAGTTATTTGCTTCCATCTGCTGGCCCTCTGTGGTATTACAGGGGCTGAGCAACTTTGTGAACGGATACATGTTATGAAGTGGATGAAGTAAGTCAGTGCGCACGTTTTAGACTATTCTTCATGTATTCTAGCGACATTATGGGAACCTTGGTCTTTTTAGTTGAATACACAGGCTGAAGGGTTAAGCCGAAAGGCATACATGACTTCAAATTTGGACCAACTCTGGTTGCAAGACAATACAATCATTCGATTTTTAAAAAGTTGAATCAAAATCATTATTCTTAGTTAAGGCGATTAAATTTAGATCAATGACTTAAATATTTATATTCAAAGATAACATATGGTATATAGGAAAACATAAAATACATAGCAGGTAGGCCAGATGGATTTCAATCCCTCTCACATCTTTAACCGTCAAAGCCAGTTCCCTACCCTCTCTCGGAAACTCAGTTTTCTCATCTGCAAAATGGAAGCACTGGGCCAAATGGTCCTTATGGTTTATGTTTATTTTTAAAGTCTGAGTATTTATTAAGGTGAAAAAAATTAAGACTCCAGGTCACCGTAAATCACCACTGTTTTCCTAGTCCAAGAATTTAAGCTCGTATTGGTTGGCTTCTTTTAAATCACAAGCACTTGTTATTCTCAGAATAATAGGAAACTTAAACGTCCAAATTACCAGAAAAACTGCTGTTGGGAAGGAAACCATTTCCAACTGAAGGGGAGCAGGATATGCCACCCCAAAATATGCCTCTTTGTCAGAAGGATTCTTTGGGGGTGATTATTTCTGAGAAGCCGCAGGCAAAAGAGAAGCTCTGAAGACAGAGCAGAAGGTACCCTTTTGTAAGAGAAATTTACATTTATAAGGGAAATCTCCATTTGTAAGGGTGTCTCCCTCTCTGTACCAGGGAAAGAAAGGATGATTGAATTTCCAGAAACTCTCATCTTTGGAGACAAAATGACTTAAATCTGCAAAACAACCCTCCCCTTGTTTCCCGTATTTTTTCCTGGTAACCTCCCAGTATCTGGCCTCCCCTCAGTATCTTTTGTTTTTTAGCTGTAGATGGGATCTAAGGTGATGACTTGGGCCATTTTGGGAGTTACTCAGTCGCCCCGGGGCTCTCTCTAACGTACAGAGAAGTTAAACCTGTTAGTGAACTTCTGTTTGTTTTCCTCCTGTTAATCTGTCTTTTATTATGGGAGAGAGTCTTCAGCCAAGAAGCTGGAAGGGTAGAGACAAAATTAATTTTTTTATCGTATGCAACTTGGATTCAGAATTTAAAATGTGATTCTGATTTCTTTTTGGAGTTGACATGTACTTTTTTTTTTTTTGGTGGGGGGATGTTAAACTGTCTTCTATAGCATTTATTTTCTTTTTGAAAAGGAAGAGAAAAACGTGGATCTCTTCCCCAGCAGCAGGGTCGTCGGTCATAAGGCTGAGGTGGGTTTGTCAGACGACTCTTCGACTCTTCTGCTGTGTCTTCCCCAGGTCCCCAGAGATGACTTAAGCTGCAAGTGTTTCCTGTGGAACACTCTCTGGGGCTTTTGTGAGTCCCTGGGGCCAGGAGGACAATGCTCTGTTGAAGATGCCACTCTCTCGTCAGATATGAGCACCGTGGTCTTTCCATAGCCCTTCCAGGACTGATACCTGAAATCCCTAATTTAGAGCTTCCAGGGACTTGGGCTGTCTTCTGAAACCATAGGACCTGAGAGCACAGCAGCCCACGTCTGCCTGGGGGTCTCGCGTGAAAGGGTTTCTCCTCTGGGGCATGGATTACATGGGGTGGTCTCAGGATCACACCTTCCTCTGCTCAGTGATAAGTAGCCAAGTCTCAGACAAAAGAGATTGGTACTGGAAGCTCCCCGTGGCTCTTGCTTACCTTCCTGTGGCATCTGTAAAACCATTATCACACTTTGAGTGGCTTAAAACAACAGAAATTTATCCTCTGACAGTTCTGTCAGACATTAGTCTGAGGTCAAGGTACAGCAGGGCCGTGTGCCTGCCACGGCCTGCACCGGAGAATCCGTCCGGCCTCCTCCAGCCCCCGGCGGCTGCTGGGGCTCCTTGGCTCGCGGCCGCGTAGCTCCAGTCCCTGCTTCTGTCTGGCCATGGTCTTTTCTTCTCTCTGCCTCTTAAGAGAGCACTTGTCATTGGATTTACGGCCTACTCAGATAATCCAGGATGATCTCATCTCAAGCTTTGTAATTACATCTGCAAACAGTCTGTTTCCAAATAAAGTCACATTCACAGGTCCAGGGATGAGGATCTGGGCTTACCTTTCGGGGAATTACTATTCAGTCCACTACAGGTTCCTGCCTGCTGGATCCTCTGGGCCTCCTGGGTCTCACGGGCAGACATTCCTCTCCACCTCTTCCTAGGGACACCCATTTCACTCCCGGACACTCCAGGGTTGTGAGCGGCACTGATCCGCGATTCCGGGTGATGGTGTGCCTGCATGGGGGGCATAAATAACCCTGACCTACAAAGCTCCTTAGAAACAACCAACACACAAGTGCAGAAGAAAAGAAATCCCTCTCAGGGGAGAGGACAAGCTTCTGAAAAGAACAGACACACGAGGGCTTTGATGTCTGAAAGCCTGAAGAACTGAGAAACCTTAGAAGAGAAAACTTTAAAAATAGAACTGTTTTTAAGTTCTCCCTACTCCACTTGGTACCAGGTCTGGCAAAGGCTCATGGAGGATGTCATCGGGGCAGCTGACATTGATCAATGACTTGCCACGTGTGAAACTCTGCCTCGCAACAAATGAGGCCATTACTATCGTCATCCTTATTTTACAGACGGGGACGCTGAGGCACAGTCTCACACCAGTGTGGTAGAGTCCAAGCAGCGTAACCCCACAGCGCATGTGAAAGCCCTGGCTGTGGCCTGTGATTGAGTCACCGTTTGGGGTTTTCTGGCTGCCGAAAGGAGAATGGCCGGCTTCTGTAGGGAAATCGATTGCTTGGCGATAAGTGCATGGCTCCAAATTCATACTTAGCACTTAAGTAGTTGAGCTGTTTTCCAAGCGACGTCTTTGAGTGGGACTGAAGCATTTACGCAGCCACGCGGGTTCAGGAAAGGTCAGGTGGGAGCCCATCTGGAGACACCAGCTCTACGCGGGGCGATTCGGACTATAATTTGTTCCCGCCAAAGTGACATTTTTCCAATTTGAGTCTAACATTGTTCAGAAGCAAGTGCCGTCCCCTGGGGCGCCTCCTGCGTAGATCTGCAGCGGGTGACAAACCAACAATATCATCTAAATAAAAAATCCAGCTTGGGCTTAGTAAATTAATCCTGACAAGAATAAATTGAATAATCTTAGGGCTATGGCAAGAGCTCTGAGGCTGCCAGATGGCTTTTTTTCTGTCGCTTGTGTGGGTCCTCAGTGGCAGATTAAAAACAAAAACCTGCCTTTGGTTTATTGATTTTGTTAGGTAGTTGATTAACACCTGCCACTTCTGGTGGGTAAATGAGAATCAGACACAGACCTAGCCCTGCAAATGCAACGTATTTTCACTTGAGGAAAGAAAGGACATGCAGGCTTCCCTGGTCGAAACAACAACAACAACAACAACAACAACAACAACAACAACAACAAGAAGCCACAGGGAGCTCCTCTTTCTTCTGTGTTTCTAGATGGCATCTCTTAGGTTTAAAAATAACCTATGCTTTTCATCACTCCCATACCAAGTCAATCTCTGCTTTCCCTTTACGGTTCCGAGAGGACAAATTCGAAGAGGGTTCTTCGGAAGAGCGAGGGGCATTTTGCCGACTCCATGGCCAGGGTCAGTCAGAGACCTCAGCTGTGAAAATAGGAGCGTGCCCCAAGTCCCAGGCCTGCGCCTTGCAGGTTTCATGGGAATCTTCTTAATCTGCTCGGGCTGCCATGACAAAATACCACAGGCTGGATGGCTTCAACAGCAGAACTTTATTTTCTTACAGTTCTGGAGGCTGGAAGTTTGAGATCAGGGTGCCCCACCATGGGTTGGGTTCCAGTGAGGACTCTTCTCCTGGCTTGCGGACAGCCGCCTTCTCCTTGTGCCTCAGATGGCCTTTCCTCCATGTGTGCCTGCAAAGGGAGCCCGTGAGCAATCCCTGGGGTCCCTCTTCTTACAAGGGCACTAATCCTAGCAGATGAGGGCCCCAGCCTTATGACGTCATTTAACCCTACTTATTTCCTTAGAGACTCTTCTCCAAAATATAGCCACCCTGGGAGTTAGGGCTTCTACCTGTGTCTTTGTGGGGGACATAGATATTCAGCCCACCCACCTGTGAAAACGTGGGTTCTGACTCAGGATATCTAGAGTGAAGTCTGAGGCACTGCGTTTGAACAAGATCCCTGATGAGAGTGTAGTCGCTGGGGTGTAGACCCCACTCCGGACAGCAAGTTCTTCACATTACCCCCGCGTACCAGATGAGGAAACTGAGGCTTTGAAAGGTACAGAGACTTGCCTAAGGCTGTACAGCCATTACCTGGTGCAGTCACACTTCGGGGGCTGGAATCTGACACCAGGATGGGAATTGCTAACTAGCCATGCACCGGCCTGTAGCGTCTCGACCTTGAGCCCACAGCAGAATCCCCTGTCGGCGGTGGGGCCTTGCTGACATTCGGGCTTCCGTGCCCTGGCCAGAGTTTCTGGTTCACTAGGTCTGGGATGGAGCCCGAGAATCTGCATTTTTAGCCAGTTCCCAGGGGATGCTGTGTTGCTGATGCGAAGAGGGCACTTTGAGACCCACAGCTGTGCCACTTTGCTCGTTTTTTTTTTTGTTTTTTTTTTTGCCTCAGGCAACCCTCGCTCCTCACGGCAAGGGAAGAATGAGGCATGTCGCCGGTACTGTCCAGAGCGACTGACCACCTCGACTAAACTAAATAAAATCGTCCGAGAGGAATGGAAAGTGCTGATGTTAGAAGCCACTTCTAGGTATAGAGTTAGGCTCCAGGGTGAGTTACATAACCACTCGTCTCAATTTTCATACGGTAAAAACTAAACATGGCCAACCCTGTCTCCGTGTCTGGTCATGGGGAGCTGAGAAGCAAGCGTGCTGCGCACCGAGCGTCGCCCCCGGCACCGGAGGGCCATTCCGCCGTCGCTCCCGGTTTTGATCCCACGCTGCCAATGGTCAAAGTCTCTTACAGAGAAAACAAAATCTTCACTCGATGAGATGCCCCGTTTAGTTCCCCTCTTGATTCACGTAGCTCTAGAAATTGCTGCATTTCATAAATCACTGAGGCGATGGCTTTCCACGTTTATCAGCTCTGTTCCAAAGCTGCATCAGCAGAATAGAGCCAACTACTTCTTGGCGGGAGAATAGGCTGACCTTACACCCGACTGAGCCACTCTTGTTTGCAGACAGCGACACCATCTGGCCACACCGATAGTCCCTGCCTCTCCGAGGTGAGCAGGCTCAGGCCAGAAACCTAGGGATGGTCCCTGATCTTCACCTTATCTTCACAGCCCACGTCAACCTGTCAGGACACCTGGTGACTCTGTCCAGACTCTGACCCCCCGTCCCCCACTCCTGCCACTTCCCAGCCACCGTCATCCGAAACCTGAATGCCCGAGCGGCTCTCCTCACTGGCACTCTTGGTTCTCAACTGTCTATTCTATTAAAACTGAAGTCAGATCACATCTGTCTTCTCTTCAAAACCTCTGAGTGAAAATCACAAGTCCTTGTGGGTATGTGGAGGAAGGGGAGGAAGGGGACCCCTCGGTCCCCGCCGGTGGGGCCGTACAACGGAGCCGCTACTGTGGAAACCACTGTGGCAGCATCTAGTAGAACCAGCTTACGAGCCAGCAATCCCGCATCTCACCTGGACGTAGATGCAAAAGATCTGAAGCCAGGGGCATGAGCAGGTATGTGCACACCTGTGTTCACAGCGGCTACGAGTTTTGGTTATAACCCTTAGCTGTTACTCACAATAGCGAAAAGATGGAGATGACCCAGCGTCCTTCAAGGGAGGAGCGATAGTACGTGAGGAATGAAACTCTGACACACGTCGCCGCATGGATACACCTTGCGTGAGGACACTGTGCTAAACGAAATAAGCCAACATTATATGTTTCCTCTTATGTGAGTATTATAGACTGAACTGTGCCCCTCACCGCCGTTCGTAAGTTGCGTCCCTTAACCTCCCATGTGACTGTGTTTGGATTTGGGCCTTTAAGACGGTAATTAAGGTTAAATAAGGTCACAAGGGTGGGGCCCTGACCTGATAAGAGCGGCGTCCATATAAACGAGGAGGAGGCGCCAGAGATCTCCCTCTCTCGGTGCACGCAGAGAGGAGACCACGTGAAGGCACAGTGAGAAAGGGGCCAACGGCGAGCCTGAAAATGAGGTGTCACCCGAAACCGCTCCTAACAGCACTTCGACTCTGGACTTCTAGGCTCCAGCATTGTGAGAAAATAAATTTCTGTTGTTTAAGCCACCCAGTCTGTGGAATTTTGACAGGGCAGCCCTAGCAGACAGACACAGGTAGTCAAATTCACAGAAACAGAAAGTAAAATGTGGTTTCCAGGGGGAGTGGGGAGGGCCAATGGGGACTCGTTGTTCAGTGGGGACAGAGTTTTTGCTTGGGAAAATGAGAAAGGTTGGAGATGGATTTTGGAGATGGTTGTACAACGATGCGAACGTGCCTACTGCTGCTGAACTGCACACTGAAAAATGGTTCTAAGAGTAATGTTATGTGCGTTTCACTCAAATAAGTAATTCTGAGGGGTTCCTCACTGACCTCATCTCCCACTAGTTTCCTGCTTTACTTCCCTGCTGCCTCAGTGGCCTCCTTCCTGTGGCCTGTCCACGTCCCACACGTTAGCCCCTCAGTTGCTGCCTCTGTGTATAATTTCAAGTTTTATTCTTCTACTCTGAGCGTTTCCCACCCCCTTCTCCCTGCCTTATTTTTTTCATACTATGCATCTTCTTCTAACATAGCAAACGTTTATTGACATTTCTTTTTATCACATGCTTTTCTAACAGAGTGTCAGGAAAGGGCCCACTATGTGTTTGCTATGTTACTGGGTTCCCTGTGCAGAAAGCAAGGTCTGGCAATCTGTAGGTGCTGAATGCATATTTCTGAATGAGTACATGAAAATCGCAGTTGCTCGTGTGAGTGTGTCTACCGTTCCGTCTAACTGGTGAGTTCCTTGAGGGTGGAAACTGTTTGGTTTTGTTTTCTTTTTCCTTCCACCATTACATTTGAGAGCAACAAGGAAAAAAATGCATTAAAAAGTGGGGGGTGCAATAAATAAGGGTGGATGGATGGGGGATGAATGGATGGATAGGTGGAGAGAAAGATAAAAAACAGACAATGACGGTTTTGTGTTGAAGGGAGGATGATGTGAACCAACCCAAATCTGGAATGGGAGAGAGACATTAAGTCTGATTAAGGGCAGTCTTTGCTGATGTGAACAAAGGTGTCTGGGGAGCATATTATTATATGAACCATCAGCTTCTCTTTATTGTGGCCTCTGATCCATAGCTTTTGCCTTTACCCCACATCTGCATGTAATAAAGCTTTGTTATGACGTCCATATGTCTCCAATGCAAACTCCAAGGCATATACTTCTAAAAAGCGCTATAAAGAGCAATGGCTCGAGAAACCCTGCTAGGAGGGCAAGCTCTTTATTATTTTAAAGGGCATTTCAACGACACTGCTGAACGTTCCCTGACCATAAGTCTGACTCTTGTTCTCTCTCTCTCTCCCTTCTCTCCTCCTCTCAGGATATCAAAGCAGACTGCAATACCTGCGTGGAAATAGAGGACAGAAAGGTAAGTCAATATTTTTCATTGTTTCGGTTTCAAACGAAACAAGAGCTCAGTGATTTAAACCGAGCGTTCGAGGCACATCTTGCTGGACGACGGCTTGCAAAGGTGGCACACGCCTTCCTGTCAGGCACGTAAAGACAACTGCACTTTAAGTTGCTCGTTGTTCTTGTCCTTATAATTGGTGTTACTTAGGACGACTTCCATGCAGAGTGCGTAATTTAATTCACTTTAAAAATTGGTGCTGATTTTGATTTTCATCGGATACTTCTCTTCAGGAAAATAACCCATTTGTCCTTTTAACTCATTTCACATTTTAGTTGAATATTGTTGATGATTACATATGATATCACATATCACATATTTAATAATATTAAATAGAATATATAGGATGTACAATTTTGGGGTTTTCAGGGTCTGTCCTTCTGCTGGATCTATGCACTTTGGGTTGAAAGAGTCTGCCTCAATTTCCACTGTGACACATTCACAGGAGTAGCCGCTTTCTGTGGTGTAAATCTACTTGCGTGAGATGTTTTGGCGGGGGACAGCGAGGGGAGGAGATTTCCTACACAGAGCCACCCTCCCCCCATTTATCTTCTTGTTACACTTGGTGTGGATCCCCTCAGGAAAAGCCACTGTTAAAACAAGGTTTTTCACTTTAATATCCTCACGGTCTCTCTCTATTGTCAAGAGTTCACACAAGTTTCCGTGGCCAAGAACATCTGAGCAGATCAAATTTTAACTTTAATGCCTTGAATCCAAAGAGGTCAAATAAGTGAATTGAGGGTGCATATCTCCTGGCGACTTTTGACATCATTCCACAATTTTGAAAGTTGCTTCTCTCTGCCACCATACCATTATTGTCTAATGCCATTATTATTTCAAGCAGAGATTTTCGGCTCTGACTTTGTGATGGTTTACTCACTTGCTGATTAGTAAGGCAGAGAGAAACTTCTCAAAACAATATTTTGCTGTTCAAAAAGAAGGGCAATTGCCAAACGTTCTTTTAAGGAGTATTAATCTCCTCCCACGGAAACGAATCGTGATACAGCAGCTTAAACTCCGTCTGTGCGATGGTCTCTCGGTTGGAGTTGTGCGTCGGTCTGGGTTGCAGCAAACGTGCTTCCGTTCAGAGTTGCACGCACGGCGTGTTCATGTGCTGGTACACTTGCGTGCATGCCCTTGGTGAGTCGGGCACACGGAGCTGTCACGTCGGCCGAACGTGTGTGCACAGATTTTCCTCCTCACTTGTTCTCTCCGGCTCTGCGGTCAGTGATCTGGCCCAGCCGCTCTGCTCACGTCACAGAGAAAGCCCGCTCCCTGTCCTGCTTCCCATATTCAGGATGTTTCCACTTCCCTTGGACTTTTATGGAATTCACAAGCACGTTTCTGCCCAACAATTTTTCTTTCTTTTTTACTTTCTTTGTGACTAGTGTTTGAAAGAAGCCAGGAGAACTGATGCTGTTAAAACAACATCAGTTCCATCACCAACGAGATAAATGAGCGACTCGGACGAGCTCTGGGCGACGGAAGCCGCCCACACAGCCCGTCTGCCTCCCCAAACCGCCTTCGTTCATGTGTCATGACGATAACGATGCCCCAGGCCTGTGGCCGCTCTGCGGGGCTCCCTGGTGGGGAGAAGGCATATTGATCATTCTGCACATGGCTTCTGCTGTTTCCAAAAAAAGAGAGACACACTTCCATGTCACACACACACATTTCTGTGCTTTGTCACGGACTGGTGGGTTGAGTCAGGCACTTCGAAGAAAGCCTCATTTCTAAAGCATCCTTCTGTGTTTCCAAACCTGGCCTCACGTGGCAAGGGTCCGCGAATCCACCCAACCTTGGGCTGCAGTTAATGGCGATGCCTCCCAGAGACACGCCTACTGGAGCAGCTGCTTCTGTTGTCACCGACTTACGCTCGAAGGGCTTCTTTTATTTCTTCGGCTCAACAGAGGGTTTCTTCCTGTCTAAATTCCATTCTGACTTTTTTATTTTTGTGGTGTGTCCATTTGGGCTACTGCTTCCCTGGGCCTCCTCAGGGGTCTGGAGGTGGGACTGAGGCGTCGGAGGTAGTTTTAACATCAAGGTCCTGTCTCTTAATGAAAAAGTCAAGATGCAAAACCTAATCGCCTACAGTGCCCCCCGCCCCTGCAGTGATGTGGCAGGGGCTGTGGCAGCGGCAGCAGTCCTCACCTAGTTCCTCAGCTAGTTCCTCGGCTAGTTCCTCGACTGCGCTCTGGGGCTTCTGTCACCCCGATGTATAATTACGAAATTTCGCCGCCGAAGTGCCGGTACTGGCTCCTGCGTGTGTGTGTGTGTCCTTCTCCGTTTAATCCGAATGCTTCTGGCAAAATCAGTAATTTGATAAAGTGGAATTGAAGTGACAAGAGATGACAGAGGTGCCGAAATAATAAGTCAACCTGCCTCTGAAGAGGCTGCCCCTTGGTCCTGGGAGAATTTTCACGAAATGCTGAGTGCTCTGAAGGAAAACAAGCAGGCTTTCTTTAAAGCTCCATTTCCTTTAGTTGAGAACGCTTATCGTGATATCTCCAGGCCTCGGTGGCTTCCCAAGAACAACTTTCTTTTTCCTTTTCTTTTCCTATTTCTTTCACCTTCTCTTCCTTCCTGTCTACCTCTGGATGTGTGTGGGCGCTCACAGTTATACCTTTGCCTGTAGAACTGCTAAGTATCTTCTTCATAAAAGAACTTCAGAAAACACAAGGTCTCAAGTTTTCTCTCCAGGCTCATACCATCTCTCCTGCCAGCCCCCTCCAGCGTCTCGCCTCCCCGTCGGCAGGGCCGTTTACCCGGAGGTGAATCATTTTCCCCTTGAACCCTAGACCAGATACAATGATGCGGGATGAACAGTGAATAGCAGGTGTTGAAGAGAGCCCTCATCTCGATAAAGAAAATCTCTCTTCTTGGTCCGCACACAGTCTGGGTTTGCTCTGAGACCGTTGACAGGGCAAGAGAACTTTCCTTTCCCTCCTGTTTCTCTGTTTTCCTTTGCCCTAGATGCCTACTTTCCATTGGCAGACAGAAAGCTAACTGTGTTTGGAGAGCCTCCCCTGGTTGTTCATGGAGACATTTCATGGTGCATATTGGAGTGTGGCTTTGTTTGACGGGTCTCTTTTGCTCCCAAGGCCACCAATCATCAGAGTCCCTGTGAGTGGAGCTGTGCTTGGATGGCTTGCTGGCCACTTCTGGACGTCACCCAGAGGATGTCACAGGGAGATCTGAAAGGCTGGTCGTGTTTTATACCCTTCCGTGGGAAGTAGAAGCGCAGATAGTTTCCTCCTGCAGGTGAATGCCAGGAGCCAAGGCAGGCTTAGCAGAGGTGACAGGAGGTAACCCATCACCCAGAACGGCTGTACGGCCTTGCAAAACCGCATGCATTTGACATTTACAGGACCCGTGTTGCTGGTGGGGAATGGAGGCATTTAAATTCATTTTTATTTGTGGTGTAAAATCCATCTGAATTTCAATACTATTATGAAGACTGCAATTCAGGTGATGAGAGGAGAGGCTGATGGATCAGTCAGGGGAGAACCTGTCAGGAGGAGATGAGCGCCCATTTGTCAAAGGCTATAAACACAGACAGGGCTTCCTCTTCTCACTTCCTGCCTGGCTTGGTGCGGCTAAACAGTTTCAGATCTGCTGTGAAATTGCACAGAAATGGTGTGAATGGTTTTTAAAGTTGTGGTGACTTTCTGATTGGGGCTGATTGAGGCTGATTGTGATTGGGAGGTAGACGCGATTGTGCCTCGGTTAGTACAGAGAGAGTTCCGAACTTTTCCTTTTGCGATACTTGCTCTAGACCAGGTGTCTTATGTACCTACAGAGACTCACAACAGCTCTGTGTGGGAGGTACCAACACGATCTCCATGGTACAGGTACAAAAGACACACTCAGAGAGGTGAAGTGGCTTACCCAAGATCACTCAAGGTGCATCATAGGTCAGGATTTGAACTCAGAGATTTTTCCTTCTGAGGCTTTGCTCTTAGCACTAATGCTACACTGCACTGCCTCACACACGCACGCATGCGCACACACAGAGGATTAAGTGCATGATATGAGAACTGACCTTTCCAATGGAAGGACTTGGGTCTGAACAGGTACCTTCACCCATTGCTAAGCAAATAATCCAGTTTTCTACTTGGGACAAACTTCAGGCTCCAGTGTTTTAACTCTAACTGGCTCTCGTAAGATTGATCACAGACTTGTCCTCCTGACCCTCTGGTGAGCCACTAGCACATGGCTGTGGGATGGCAGCCTCTCTGGTCTTGAGAACGAGAGACAGTGGCATCAGAGTGCACAGTCTGGCTTCGGTTTCCAAAAGACCCAGTTCAGCCCCCAGCCTTTGGATCTCCAGCAGGGTACATTGTAAGAATTAGACATTCCATGCTCAAAACTACGGAATCAACATAATGCAGTCGTTATAGACCACAGCCTTTGGAGCCAGAAAGTCCTAGGTTTTTATCCTACTTGTCCTACTTAGACCTCTGTGACCTGGAGAAACTTTCTTACCTTCCTTCAGTCTCCATTGGCCTGTCTGTGAATCGGAGATAATAAAATCCACTTCAAAAGTCGATTGGAGGAATTGACAGGACTGCAAAATAGTACAGGTAACGAGTGGCATAACATAAGAACTCGACCTGCGGTAGCTGCTTTTAATTTTGTTCCTGCCAGCATCCACACGCACAGGCATTCTGTGTCATTTATCACTGAATTCCTTTAAAAAGAAAGTGTGAGGGTGGTTCAGAGAAATGGGCATCTACTGGGACCTAGGAGGCGTCAGGAGTATTTTAGAGAGGAAGAGATGGTTGGCTTACGTCAGGAGATAACAAACTCACCTCTCTGCCAGGCCAGGGCCAAAATCATAAATAGGTAAAGAGAGACAGAGGGTGACTGCAGGGTAACATGAAGTGGCAGGGACAGCAGTAAACTCAAGAGCGATGGCCCCATATGCAGGGGCTGTTGCGTGGCGGCCTTTTGCCGTGTGGGATACAGTTCAGTGTCGCCATTTTCTAAACCCATCTGAAAATCTGTCTTTTAATGTAAAACTACTGGTGTTTAAAGCACAATATAAGCCTTCCCTCTGGCCATCCCCACACTGTTGTCTGTGTCTATGGGTCACACATATCTGTTCTTCAGCTAATCCCTGGCCAGAGGGAAGGGGGTGGGGTCTGGGTGGAGGTGGGTAAAGGGGGGATGGAGACATCTGTAATAGTGTCAATGATAAAAATAAAGTTAAAAAAATAAAATAAGTAAACATAAAACACTGTACAAACCAAATAAAATGCACATACAGAAGAGGTTCAATAAACTTGTAAGTCTCGTGACCTACAGACTAAGTCTCAATGGATAAGGAAGAGCTCCCCTGTGCCAAATTCCAGGGGTGGTGCGTACAGAAGGCCCTCCTGGCAGAGGGAACAGCATGGGCAGATGCATAGAGATGTGAAATAACGTGGCATGTTTAGGGTAGATTAAGATCTAGTGTGCATATCCTGGGTGGTTCCGGGGGAGACGGGGCGGTGAGCAGGTAGAATATGTGAGAGGTGGTGTTTGTCATGCCAGCAGACAGGCCACAGACGGGGAGCCAGGGGCTGGCCTCGGCGGAGTGCAAGAGCAAAGAAGAAGGCTTTGGCTAAAACAAGGTGAAGTCAGCCAGGACTCTGAGAAGTCACAGGGCCATATTGCCAGCCAGGTGCTCCCTTTTTAAGACATGTGACGGAAGAGGGCCATGTCTGCCTGCAGGTCAGCATTGCCCAAGGGTGAGACTCAGATTTCGGATGATAGATGGGGTAGCTTCAGGTGGCTCATGGACGTGGCATCAGCTCACTTAGTGAAGAAGTGAGCTCACTCTCTTGCGAATTCTTTTTCAGACCTTGGGATTATAGCAAAGAGAAATAATTTGGAATTTTGTTTATTTGTTTGTTTAACAAACCCAAATGTCTCAAACATTTGCTAATCTACCAAGAGACCCAGAACTCTTCACAGGTCATTCTAATATGTAGCTATAATTTAATAACATTGTTTTATTTTTGATGAGGGTTATAGTCTATAAATGACAAAAGATACTTCTCTTTCCATTGACGTCAGTGGACTATTTCCTTTTCTAAAATTCTACTTAAGATTTCTTTTTATAATTTTAGCAAATCTATCAAGAACAAAGATCTGAGTTAATTTAATGAAAGTCAGGTTGAGAGAGGAAAACTGCATACATGGATTGCAAATGTCTGGAATTTATAAAACACTGTTTTGTGATGACGGCTTTGCTATCAGGAGAGAGATTTGGGTTTGCATTTGGAAGTTTCAGACGCTGCTTGTCTGCTAGGGGGACAAGGATGGAATTGGGATCTAGGCCAGAGTGCAGACTAGAGGCCTTCGGTCTGAAGGGAGCCACGCAGGAGCAGCAAGGGAAGGCCTGGGTTTGCAAGAGAGTGAATCAGTCGTAGCCAAGAGTTTTGGTGACTCTTCCATGGTCATAGACAGCTCCGTGCAGGAACATCTCAGAGACCGCTCAGCTTAAGTGTCTGACTGCAGTGGATGCCATGAGGAGCAGGAGAGTTGATAAACACGGACAATAAGTTAATCTCCTGGATTTTAGAGGCTTGGCTGCCAGTGAGGTTGAAAATGAACACAAAGCTGTCACCAGAGTTGGTTTTCTATTAGTACTGCTCCCTTGCTGTGGAGATGGGAGTGGATTAGTCCTTTGGGCTCTGACAGGCAGAACAAAGAGAGAAGAAGGCGCGCTCCTTACTCACAGAGGCTCTCTCAGGAATGGGAAGCACTCATGGCGGAGTGTCTCATTAAAGACCAAAATGAGATCTTCAAGGCAGACAGGGGCAAAGCCTGCAGTGAGCACCGTTTGCTGAGACTCACAGAATTCATCTGGGGATTGGGTTTCTTTTTTGCTCCAAATGTCCTTTGTTTAAGGCTGATTATATGTATGCATTAAATGGGAAGACACTCCAAGATTCCCTACAGCTGTGGAAGTGAAAATTAAAGTGTCCCCAAGGAATGCTATTTGAGCTGCGATTGCAGGGGAAGCGGGGCACAGAGATGGAAGTCTGCAGGAAGAGGCATGCCATGCTTTGGGAACCAAACAGAGGTGTGTAGCTTTGAGAGGAGGTTGGAAAGCAGGTAAGTGCCAAGGCATCCGAAGCCTTAAAGGACAGAGTGTTCTGTCCTTTATCATAGAGCGAAATCCATTTCACGTGAGTTGAGATCTGGTCCTGTGAAATAACCAGATACTCACAGACAGTTCCATTGCCTCATGGCGTCTACTTGCTCATAGCTTATGCTTGGCCAGTAAGAACCCTGGCATGTCACCTGCATCTCCACTCTCTTTGGCCAAGGTGTATAGGTCAGGGTCATTTAACACCAGCAAAGCCTTTGTGTGTATGGCTTGGCTATTCTGTTTGGGCCAAGAGGCTACCTCTCTTGCAGATTCCTTAGAACTGTGAATCTTTTTAATATTATTAACCATCGTTCCTATGGGCAGGCACTCAGTCCAAGTGAATTCACTACCACTCGTCAGCCTGTGGTTTGGCTGTGTTCAGGGCAGCAGCTCACTCTCCCTCCCTTCACTGGCCAAAGAATGGCACCATTTGGCACCAGCAGAGCAATCCCTGTTTGCAGACTTGCCTCAGCTCCTCCGCTCAGCAAGGATTTGTGGCTGAGATCTTGGTGAGGTTTGGTGTGCACACCACAAACAGACCGCTGCTTTCTGCCAGGAAACAGAGCACCATGAGAGAGAGCTGCACAGGACATGTGACCACCAACGGTCAGACTTAACGTTGTTTTTACTTAGCATAGAGATGATATATCCCAGTATCTCGGCTTATGTATTTGGAACCTCAGGGAGGTGGGGATGGAAGTCAACTGTGCAAAGGAGCACCCCCCCACCCACCCACAAACTGGGTGCTGCTTAGAACTTCTCAGCATTTTTGTTCACTTCTATTATACATAATGTATTGCAAAAGGTGGTGTAGTAGACCTGGGTTTGAATCCTGGTTCTGTCCTCTGTGCATTGAGAGATCTTGGGAGACTCACATTAGCTTTCTGAGTCACAGCCTCACATCAGTAACATGGGGGTACATAACACATGGCATGCATATTTTGTGGGCCATCTTAGTTAGAACATCTTCAATGGCATAATAGAAAATCAGGTTGGACCAGCTTAAAGACAGGGATACAAAGACAGCCGATGGGTCGAATGATAGTACAATTAGTTTGCCTTCTGGTTTTGCTGGATCCTGGTGTTTAAATTCTTAATGAGGTGGTAAAGATAGTGACCATGATCTATAGGCTTGAATTCTGCCTGTGGAAAGAGCTTCTTTTTCAATAGTTTTGGCACATTCCTGGGGACGACGCTCATTGGCCCAGCCCATGTCACTCAGCTATGGACAGCAGGCCTCTGCCTGCCTGCCTGCCTCCCCTGACAGCCGGGAGCGGGACGGGCCGCAGCTGAACGACTTCAGCGGACTAAAAGTAGAGACCCCAAAGGTGACCTTAATTGATTGTTTCTCCAGAAAAGGAAATGGTCAATAATAATTGCCACCAGCATGCAATGAGCATTTACTACAAGCCGGGCACTGCAGTTATCACTTTATGTGCATCCTGTTACTGAGTTTTTATAAAGGTCCTTTAAGACACATGTGTTTATCCCTATTTTACGGATAAGAAAACCGAGGGTGAGAGGCTTTAACTGACGACCCTAAGATCGCCTGGGTAGTAAGTGCAGAATGGCATTCAAGCCCAGGTGGTCTGTGTGTGCGTCTTGACCACCAGGTGATGCCACTTCTGCCAAAAATACTGCTCAGGAGAAAACGATATGTGGCCCTGGAATATGCCACACACTCAGTGCCTGGCACGTGAGGAACAGGCGGTTCGCTTTATGAGAATTCTTGTTACAAAGCCGTCAGCGGCTTTGTAGAAATAACCTGGGCCAATGCGAAGAGGCCTTCTGCGACGGGCCTCTGCGTTTAATTGCCTCCTAATCACTCATCCTAAGGTGCTGCGTTGAGGTCCTCAATGGGTCTGCTCTCCAGATGATCAAAAGGCTTGCGGTTCAGTCGGCGCCTCGCTGCTCTGCATGACTGAGAGTTATTTTTGTAGACCAGAGCTTCTTACTCCAGGATGGGTCTCTGCACTGGCCTTTTATGTTTTATATTCTATATGCTTTCTCTTTTATGAAACTTTGAAAAAGGGATGATAGTTACACTTTCCTCTTTCCTTTATTTTAGGAAAATTTGAAGGTGGTGGTGGGCTGGGGCAAGGGGAAGGCACATAAAAACTGGCAGAGCTTCCGAAATGGATGTGGTGTGGAGTTAAATTAGCCTCTGATGGAGATGAGGGGTGCTGGGCACACGCAGCAGTGCCGTGGGCAAAGATGTAACAGAGAGAGTTCAGTGAAGAGCTATTGAGGCAGATCGGGCCATTTGTCTGACACGCCCTCCCACCAGCCTTGAAGTTTGCTTTGGGAAGCTAGTCTAATAAGTCACAGGTACGACAGAGTGGCGAAGGGCTTTAGCTCTGGATTCTCAAAGGTCTGGGCTTGAATCCCGGCTTGGCCACTTCCTGGTTATTGAACCTCTCAGGTGCTTAAATTCTCATAGAAAATCGAGAGAATGGGAGTAGACAATTTCTGGGGTCAGGGTGCAGCTCAACGAGCTAACGTACTTCAGAAATTTAGCATCCTGGCTGGGCACAATAAGTGTAAGCTGCCGTATTGTCGACACTCTTACATTTGCCGCCCCCCTACTCTTCTCTGATGCTTGTCTCCGTTTCTTAGATCGCTGGTGGAATCAAAGAAGTTACATCTAGGACCAGATAAGTAGGCAACAAAGTAAATAACAAAGCTGAAAGGAAGTACCGGGTCTCCAATGGGTTTCGTGTATTCCGCAGGTCTTACCAATCTGGGAGAAGGTGCATAGAGAGGGACTGAGAGAGCTACATGTACCAATCTGTGATTGGAAACTCTTAATCTCTGGTGCCAACGTGGATCAATAGTGGCTGCACAGAATGCCATGTTTTAATGAAGAGTCTGAGGTGTGGGTTCTACTAGAAAGTGTGCATGGTTGATTAGTGAGGCCTGCCAAGGGTGAAGGAGGGGAGTTACAGTGAGTGGCCCAGGGATAGGTTGTTTCTGGCACAGAATCTGACAACTGGTGAGTGAAACAAACCCCAGATGCTCTGTATTTAAGCCCAAAGATGAAGAGAAGACAGACACTTCCTGCTTCTGTTGCATTCACTGCTTGGCCTTTACCTTTAGACACACCTGTTTCTCTTATTATGTTTTGGATTTGCATCTGTTGGGGCAAGGGTATATTTACAGATGGCACATGGCTTGGAAACAACTGAGCACATAACTGCCTTATATCAGGCCCATGTAGCCACACTTTCTTGGGCCCTTGAGAGGTCTGCTTTGTTGATTATATTTTGGTGATAGTTTACCTGACTTCAGCCTCAGAGAGATAAGGTTATGTTTTTGATACCTTAATTTTATTTTATTATTATTACCTTTTAATCCTCAACCGAGGATATGTTTATTGATTTTAGAGAGAGAGGGAGGGAGAGAAAGAGAGATGTGAGAGAGAAACCGCGACCCATTGGCTCCTATACACACCCTGACTGGGGATCGAACTCGCAACCTTTTGGTGCATGGGACAACACACCAACCAACTGAGCCACCTGGCCAGGGTTGATATCTTAATCTTAAAAGTATGATTTCTTCATAACTGCATCTCTCTGCAGTGATGTATTAATTGGGACTAAATTGCTTACATTTTAATACCATTAATTATAGCTATTATTTTCATTTGTCATTTGTTGTACTTAAAAGAAGCAAGTAAATTCTTTTTGTGCAATTTTTAGTGATACTACTTTTTTTAAACTCTGAATTAAAATACATTTATAAAATGCTTAATTAAGTGCAGAGCTAGTTTTCTAGGGAAGTTCTGTTACCTTTTCTTCTCAAAAAAAAAAAAAATGGCCCTCGGTTCTTTTTGTGATGAGCGGAGTGAGCGTTAATTAATTTTTTCTCTCCAGTTGGTGTATTTTATTATCCCAGTTCTTGATATGTGCTGGGTGACTTTATGCTTTAGATAGAAAGCATGCCCTGTCCAAACGTGATTTATGTGGTCCCAGCACTTTTGCACAGTTCAGCTGAAATTTTCTTCGTGTTGATCAAGGTCAGAAAACCCAGGGATTATGCCATCCATCTCAGCGGCTAGACGCTGAAGTAATTTTTGATGGAACTTGATGCGACGGCAGCAGAACACCAGGATGGGTGGCGAAAACATGCACATATACATGTATAAATGCACTGTGTACACACACATGCACATGTGCAAACACACACACTAGCCCATGCTCACTTTACCAAGTTGTTATTTTACTAGAGCTTTTTTTCCAATTGTAGGCTAGAATTTCTTTTTTGCATAAAGTCATCAAAAATGCATTTTTTTGTTTTACTGTGGCAAGTGCAGACTAAAAGCTATCAGAATCTTCTGGTTGACCAGATGTTTTTCATATTTTTTTTATAACCACAATATTTTCTGGGTGGATTGGAGGACAGATCCTTGAGAATGGGAAAGATCTCAAGTTGAAGATGTTTTGACTTTTCAGGGAGCAAAGGTAGGGAAACAAATGGGTCACACGCCTGCTAGCAGGACCTGACGCAACCAGGGAAGGTCACAGTTTCTCTCAATCATCTGAGCCAGTTAAATAACTGGTTCCTGTGGTACACAGGCAATCAAGTCACAGCAGTAATTGAAAACTTGAAGCGCATCTCTCTATCCCCTGAAAATAGCACCCTGACTTGCAATAAGGAAAAAAAAAAGCTTTTAATTTGATCTCTTCCGATTGAGTTTTTCTGTTTATCCAATTCATTAATTCACACATTGACAAATATTTATTTTGTCCCTATGACAGGGATGTTTTCATGGGAAAATCATAAAAGCCTGACAATGAGCACTAAGGAGCTAACAGCAAGTTCATGCAAAGGAAATCATAAGTATTGTAGAATCCAGTACAGGGTGAACACCTGTCCTCGAGAGCTGTACAAAACTGCAAATTAAAGCCACTGTGAGGTACTAATTTCTACCTACTAAATGAGAATATTTAATGAGAATGAGAATATTGAGATAAAATGAGAATATTACCTCTTCCCATGGTGATTAGGTGGCCGTGAATCTGGCTCCCACATTTTTTTTTTTACTGGTTTTGTTGCAATTTGGTGAAAATCAGTTAAAAGCCAGAGTCCCCATACTTATGAACATCCATGCAGATAATTATTCCTTTGATACAAATCTTAAGCCTATAAACTATTATGAATTTTTCTTATGAATATATTTTGTTTTAATTGAAACAAAAGGTCATCTAAACAGAGACACTTTTCTTCCTCTATTTGTAATGTCAAAAGATTGACGGTAACCTAAATGCTCAATCTTAAGGAAATGGCTTATTGTATTGAGTACAGATCATGACGGAGTATTACATGGCTGTTCAAAATGATTATTGTGCTGTGTAAGAGGTCCAAGGACTAATAATAGATAAAATGTTGAATAAAAATACATCCTATAAGATAGTATGTGCTTCTGATTTTGATCATGTATGAAATTTGCATGGGAAAACAAATATTTATTTTTTAAATATTCAAACATAATTTCATTAATTTATGATTTGAGAATTAGAAAGTAAGTCATGCTGATAGTTAATTTTATGTGTCAACTTGACTGGCCAAGGGTTGCCCAGATGACACTTTACTTCTTCCTGTGCCTATGAGGGTGTTTCCAGATGAGTTTACCATTTGGATCAGTGGGCTCAGTAGCATAGATTGCGCTATCCAATGTGGGTGGGCACCATTCAATCCACTGAGGGTCTGAGTAGATCAAATGCAGAAAATGGAGGTATTTGGCTCTTGTTTTCCTGCCTAAGGCAGAGAAGAGGCTAGGAATGAATGCATATATAGACATTTATGGTCCATCCCAGAGATGAGATATTTATATATACATAAAAGACCAACATACAGCTCTGGACAGAGAGGGGTGATAGCCAAGTCAGCGATGGAGGTAAACCTAGTTGTAGACTATGGAGGGGAAGAAGCACCCACTGAAGGAGGGCCATGGCAGGTGGGCCCTGAAAGACTGGCCCAGCTAGAAGGTATCTGCCTACACAGAGTACAAAGGAAAGCGAATTTAGAAAGGGAGAAACAGTGAGCAGAATTCCTTCCTTTAAGGACATATTAAGGAAACAGTATTAGGATTATAGGAAAGAAGTAAGAAATTCAGCTCTCTTATGAATTTAATAGAAATGTAACTTGAATTAGCTCAAACTAAAAATATAATTGATTAACTTCATATAATGCGTTGAATAGTAACCTTCAAAGTGAAATATTGGAAATGCCAGCCTCCAATATCTGTGGACATGATCGTATTTGGAAACAGGGTCTTTGTAGATGTAATCAAGTTTAGATGAGGTCATTCTGGATTGGGTGTCAGGGGGCACTAATCTAGTGACTGGTGTCTTTATAAAAGAAAGGAGAGGAAGTTTTGGGTGCGTAGACACAGAGAATAGAGGCAGTGTGGTGACAGAGGCAAAGATAGGAGGGATGAGACTCTAAGCCAAGGAAAGCCGAGGGTTACTGACAACCCCAAGAAGATAGGAGAGGTAAGGAAGAACTCTTCCCTAGAGCCTTCCGAGGGAACATGGGTTTTCTGACACCTTGATTTCAAACTTCTAGTCTCCATAACCAGGAGAAAAAATATTTTTGGTGTTTTTCAGCCACCCAGGTTGTGGTGAATCGTTACAGCAGCCCTAGGAGCTAATACACTCCCACATCCGAAAATCCAGGGCTACTGGTTTCAGGCTTGGCTAGAGCCAGGTGCTCAGAATATGTCATCCGGACTACGCCTGTCTCCATCATTGGGTTCTCTTACCTTGGAGTTGACTTAATTTCAGGCAGGCTCTTCCCAAGTGAAGCAAAATTGCTCCAAGGATCAATTCCAGACTTACTTTTGACCCATTTAGTGACACGATCCCAGGCTTAGTCAGGCATGGGTCCTGGACCCACTGCTGAACCAGCTCCTGACACTGTGGGAATGGGAGGCCGTCCGCGGCCAGGCCTGCATGCCGTGTGCATCCCTGGAACTTGGGGCAAGTGTTGGCTCCACGTGGATTCGAAGGGGAATGGGAGGAGAGAGGTCTCCAAAAGGAAAACTGGGGAGAGGCAAGGAGGAGAGGGGCTGGTTCCCTCAGAAGGAGATGAAAGGATGCTGTACAAGCTAGAACACAGACACATGCATGCACACCTGTACATACACAGTCACACATGCACACACATACATGCATGCACACACATGTGTGCACGCACAGTTCCTTCTCTAGGTCAACTGGGACCAGACTTAGAGAGCCCTGAGCTCAGGCAGGAAGGTTATCCAGGTAGCTAAAGAACAGTGGCCTCAGAGGTGAGAAGTGTAGTTATCGGGAGTTCTGAGGAAGGCCGGCCATGATCTGGAAGTTTTGGGGAGGTGAATTGGAGACAGAACACCATCCCACCCTCCTACAAATCTGGGAAGTTCTGAGCCCTTCCTGTTCACATCTGTAGCACTTCCCCAGGTGGGTCGGGGCCCCAGGTAAACTCTCAATAGTAAATACAGGGGTCACAGCAACCCAGAGGGGAAGTGAAAGGGCCTGACTTGCACCCTTACCCTTGGGGGCAAAAACACCTGGACACTCTCCAGATAAGCTTGGTTTCCTGCCAAGAACCAGAAGAGGAAAAGGCTTCAAAAAGAGTAACAACTACCTGCGAGTACTATTATTTTCTACGTTCAAGACCGTTGCTAAGTGCTTATTGCATCATTCATTTAATCGGCATGGCCGACTAAAAAGTAGATAGACAGCTTTTTCAGATGATGAAATGGAATTCCAGAAGTATGAAGTGAATGTTCCAAGCTCACCCAATGAGTAGGTGGCAAGGCTACGATCACAGCTGAGGTTAGCCTAACCCCAGGGTCCATTCATTTTCAGCTACTCCCAGTGCTGCATAATTCAGGACGGCCAACACACTTGACAGTATTCAAGGCCCTGTTGTAACATTTGACCTGTAGGAGTGCACATATAGACATAGATGTATGTGACATATTTCCGTGGAGACTAAATGCCTTTATTTTGTTACCGTAAGTTCAAAACAGACTTACTGCCCCAAAAGATGACCTATATCAAAAGACCCAGAAAAGAAGGTTTTAAATATCCAGCATAAATTAAATGCTTCATGTCAAAAACATCAGGGAGCTGGAATAAATAAAAATTAAGCCCAGAAGCAGAGTAATGACCCAGTGGTTCATTACAGACTTACATTTTCAATCAAAGATAAAATCTCATTAAAAGTACATTTTTGACTAGGGAACAAGTTTGGACTGCTCCAAAATTGGATCGCTTTATCCATACACATATGAGCTGTGAAATCTTTTCCGCTCTTTTCTAACTTTAAAGACAGTTAGCTATTTATCTTCTGACATCATCGCCAAAGTTATTAATATAGAGGAAGACTGAACAGAGAGAGGAAAGCTTTTTAAATACCTACCAGCAAGTTTTACCTCATAAAATTAAAGGACCAATTTTTATAGTCTGTTGCAATTTTAGGGAATCATTTATATATATTACTAGACCGACCGCCAGTAAGGAACCA
The DNA here is from genome assembly GCA_004026545.1 of Mormoops blainvillei. NCBI lineage: Eukaryota > Metazoa > Chordata > Mammalia > Chiroptera > Mormoopidae > Mormoops > Mormoops blainvillei. The sequence goes on along the minus strand of PVJD01002196.1, from coordinate 188,457 downwards.
TAGAGAGCATCTAACCTTACATTAACCCAACAGACATCTTCCATCTAACCTAACAATAACAAGGTAAAAGAGACAGATGAAATTAATTTTAATAATATATTTTATTTAACCTATATTCCACATTATCATTTTAACACATACTCAATATAAATTTTTTATGATATATGTTATATGCTTAATATATACGTACTAAGTCTTCAATATGCGGTGTCCATTTCGCACTTCCAGGATTCTCCATTTGGGCAATTTGAGCACTCAATTTCAAGTGCTCAGTAGCCACAGGTGGCTTCTGTTTTGGGCAACACAGGTTCGAGGCAATCCTGTCTTTTAAAAGAGAAACCAAGGATCTGCAAGATCTCTTTGGAGGGTTTCCAGTAACAAAAGTGTTTCCATTTTGCGAAACAGTTGTAGGCTAGATTTTCCCTTAATGACGCGCATCTGGGAAACAATGCTTCTAAGACAGAAGATATGCTGAACTGAGGTAGGAATCCTTTAAGCCCTGTGTATCTCAGAATAGAGTTTCTGACCCACCGATTTCAAGAAGTGCTAACTTCTCCCCCACTTAATGCTTTCCAAGTGAATCACTGACGTGAATAGTTGATAAGGTTTGTTAAGTAGTTCATCCAGGAGGCTTGATAGACCGGTGGTTTATATAGTGTTTCCAAGTGTATTCTTGGAATATAGCTTGTATTCTACCATTCCGAAATGAAGTCATTTAGAATGGTGCATGGATTAGTTATTTAATATAATTGAATTATAAAGTGAGAATATAAATTCCCTTTCAAATCCATTTCAGTCTTTTGAATGTCAAAGAGAACATCTCTGTGTTACGATTATGTCTCTGAGAACTCCCTAATCCTTGCTAATTTTTTTTTCAATAGAGAGAGAGCTTTCAGGAAACAAATATCCAGCCAGAATTTAACAACTGAGGAGCACTACTGTGTTTTCAACTCATTTATCTGATAGCCTCTATCTGTTTATGGCCAAGTAGATGGGTTTTCCAGTTTTGGTGGTGATATAAAATAATGTTTTAAATTTTATTGAAGCATAAAATAGTCACTTTAAAGAGAACTAATAACTCGATAATTGCAAAGGTGACCTGTGGATAATGCAAAAACAGTGAAGTTGATAAGCAAATGCACTGAAGTTTGGGGAATACTCACCTTGTACTGATGATGCGAAGGGGAGATTTGTCTCTGCTTATTCCAGATAGCATTGCATTGCTTCATTTCTGTGTCTCAGTTTCCCTTCCTAGCCCTGGCCAATTTCCACAAATGATGCTTCCTGGCCATGGGGGACCTGTGGATTTAGCACTTGAAACCCTTTGCTACAAACAGGGAAATATTTACAATGGTATCTCTCCCTTCCAGGAGGTGGTCTCTTTAGCTTTTTTGTGCTAACTACTCATGGATTGGAAAGGAAGGACTGTATTCTGAGGATTTTCTTTGCTCAAAAATTTGAAATGCTTACACAAAGAGTGGACTCATCTGAGTCCAAATTAACCATCTAAGGGGACCCCAGTGTGTTGTGTGAGGAAAAAGTCCTTCTACGAGTACATGCGACTTCTTCCTTTCCTTTCTGCTTTCAAGTTCTATTTGTTAATGGTTAACTCATCATAGAGAGGCTAAACAAATACTAGGACTTTCTTCATAAAACCACAGTTTTTAGCAGTTTCTTTCCTTTCATATTTGAGATTTACTTCATGCTTTTCTGGAGTTTGTTCAATCAGTATGGTTGTTGTTTGCCTGACAGGCAAGACTGAGTGATTAAACATTTAGACTCTTGACTATAATGGAGTTCAGCCCAATTTTGCCACTTCATAACAATGTGGTCTTGAGAAAGTTAACTCTCTTCTCTGAACTTCATTTTCCTTATCTTGTAAAATGGGGTGAGAGATAGGACCACACGGGATTGTGGGTGATAGTTAAGAGGATAGTGCTTAGCGTGAGGCTGCGTATGTGCTCAATAAGTGGTAGAATTATCATTATTGCTACTGGTTTCATTAATTTCCTTGACCTTCTAGTGGATAGTGTGACTTGGGTTTTATTCTAAAATAACATTTGGTCTTTACCCTCTTATTCTAATTTTCTAATGTCAGAGTCAAGTCGACCATTCCCAGGCAGTACAGGTAACGCGTAACAGGAACGACTGCTATGGTTATGACTTGAATAGGTGCTTGGTCTTCATGAGGCAGAAAGGATGGTAGGTGGCCACCTAACTTTGCAACCTATTCATTTAACAAACATTCCAAGCTTCCTGATCAAAACATTAATGAAGTGCCTTCTGCCATTTTAGCTACCATGGTGAGCATAGAATTAAACCAATGTTTGTACAAAGATCACAATATAAATGCAAATGAGCTGCATTGTAATTGGACCTGGGTAATTTTTGACATAGTTTATAGAAAATTTCATGTTTCTGTCCCAGTCTCGGAGTAAGTAGAAGTCTATTTTTTTATCCTGTCTTGGTAAACAAACAAACAAACAAGCAAAAACTTTGCTTCTTATCTTGATAGCAAACTTTAATCAAACAATAATTTTTGCCCAGCAATCTGTGCTGAGACGCATTCAGAGGTATAACCAGATTTAGCAGAAGTAGTTCCGTGAGGACTTTGTGACATATACGGTATTTTCCATTCCTAAAATACAGTCAATTGAGAAAAGAAACAAAATAACAAATTGTTAACTTTGTTCATTAGTGCAAGGCACAAAGAGGCAAAAACACATAATCTCCATGCCCATCCCCTCCACACACATACACAGTCAAGTCATTTTACCAACAAATAGCATCTTGGCCCCGGGGGATTACATGTTCAATTTTTATCTGGTAATGTTGGTGTCATAAAAATAACCTCTCACATACGTTGAGTTCGCATATATGCAAGGTGGCGATATTAGCTACCCTTTCTACTTAACCAGGTTGTTTAGAAGATGGAGTGTGCTATCTAGAAGATCAATCCTGTGAACATTGACTCAGTCCTTTGTGCAATTCACTCGGCATGTACTTGGGAAAAGTAGAATGTGTTCCTTAACACAAGTTTTGGTGTTACTGTCCTTCCTTTTTAACCTTTATTCCTTCTTCCACATTTTGGAGTTTATTTCAAAAAGAGGTGGAGATTCCTCTGACTCAGAAATCTTTGCTATTACCTGTTTTCTAGTTTGTTTTCTCCAAAGAGCAAATATAGAAGAATCCTTTTAAAGTTCTTCCCGAGAAGGAGTGAAATTCCTGAGCCTTGAGTGTGGAATTTTTTTTTTTTTTGCATATAAATTACATCATTCGTGTATTAAGACTAGAGTAATTAAAAAACAAACAAACAAAAAAACGAAAACAGCGAATAACAACAGGACGGAGTCAGGGCTTTCTGCTTGTGTTTTCAGATACCGAATGAAGCTCTCAGCTCTATCTCTGTAGGAAAAATGGAGCTTTCAGGTGTAGGTCTCCAAGATGACCACTAGAGGCACCCTTCACAGTTGTTTTCAGGCTTTGCACCTGATTGCCCCTTTGTGTGGAATTAAGAAAACTGGAAAAAATAAAATTAGAAATGCATTTAATAATGGTTACATTTTAAATATTTTTGACATTCATGTGCTTAATAATGATTTTGTGTTTTTTTAGAACAGGGCTTCTCAATCTTGGCATTATTTACATTTTGGACCACATCGTTCTTTGTCATAGATAGGTGCTCTGTGCATTGTAGGATGTTTAGCAGCCTCCTGGGTGTCCCCCCACTTGATTCCTGTAGCATCCCCCTTTTTCTCAAGTTGTGACAGCTAAAAATGTCACCAGAAACTTGCACCAAATGTTCCCTGGGGGACAAAATTGTCTCCAGTTGAGAATCACTGATGTAAAAGAATGTTCCCATTAGTAATAGATTCATGATAAAGCATTTCAGGGTGAAATTTCTACAACTTACAAATGGATTAATAAACAAACAAAAAAGGTAAAATAAAGGCGAAAAGAAAGGGGGAAAAAGTACCACAATTCAAAAAAGAAAGAAAGAAAGAAAGAAAGAAAGAAAGAAAGAAAGAAAGAAAGAAAGAAAGAAAAGGAACCTTTTTAAAAAACAACAAATTATGAGAGCTACATGTCACAGGCTGTAGGCCCTATCAGGCCCAGTGTGGTTGCCCCGCCCCCATTCAGCTGCTCTGAACAGCAGGGTGTGTGGGGGTGACAGCAGTTCTCTGCCTGAGGGAGCTGCCTTTAGCAGAGCAATGGGTGAAGGCAGACAATGGAGACTCTACTCCTACTTAATATTTATTTTCTTAATGACAGTAGAGTTAACTAGCAAACCATTGTTTTTCTCTGGACATTACCCAGAGGACTTATGTTAAAATGTTATAAAAACAAACAAACAAAGGGGTTGGAGGGTGTGCTCTAAATTAAACAGACAAAAAAAAAGGGCATAACAATGAATACAGTGGTAAGGTTATTTTTTGGAAAGGCTCTAAATGACCATTGAGGTATTTAAATATGACACTAAATATTAGAAATCTGATTATGATTTTGAATTAAAGTTTATTTTCAACAGTGTGTTAATAGAATTGTGGTACTATAGGAGACTGTTCTTTTAAAAAAATAAATTTATTGTTGTTCAAGTACAGTTTTGTTCATTTTCTCCCCACCGCTCCCCGCACCCCTCCTATACCCTCACCCACCATCCCACTGCCCTCTTGACTTTGTCCATGACTCCCTCATATATGTTCCTTGACCACCCTTCCCCTGTTTCCCCCCCATTCACCTCCCCCCTCTCCTCTGTTCACTGTCAGTTTATTCTTCACTTCAGTGTCTCTGGGTACATTTAACTTGCTTGTTTGTTTTGTTGATTAGTTTCCACTTATGGATGAAATCATATGGTGTCTGTCTTTCACTGCCTGGCTTATTTCACTTAGCATAATGCTTTCCAGATCCATCCATGTGGTCGCGAGTGGTATGAGCTCCTTCTTTCTTTCTGCTGAGTAGTATTCCATTGTGCAAATGTGCCACAGTTTTTTGATCCACTCATTTACTGTTGGGCACTTAGGTTGCTTCCAATTCTTGGCTATTGTAAATTGTACTGCTATGAATATTGGGGTGCATATATTGTTTCGAATTGGTGTTTCAGGATTCTTATGGTATAACCTCAGCAGTGGAATTGGTGAGTCAAAAGGCAGTTCCATTTTTAGTTTTTTGGGGAAATTACCTACTGTTTTCCACAGTGGCTGCACCAGTCTGCATTCCCACCAGCCGTGTACTAGAGTTCTCTTTCCTCCACAACCTTGCCAGCACTTGTTTGTTGACTTGTTTATGATGGCCATTCTGACTGGTGTGAAGTGGTATCTCATCGTGGTTTTCATTTGCATCTCTCTAATGGCTAGTGATGCTGAGCATCCTTTCATATGTCTCAGGGCCTCTGTATGTCCTCCTTGGAGAAGTGTCTGTTCAGGTCCTTTGCCAATTTCTTAATCGAGTTGTTTGTCTTCCTAGACTGGAGTCATGTGAGTTCTTTATATATTTTGGAGATCAAACCCGATTCAGAAGTATCATTGACTATATTTTCACATAAGGTTGGTTACTTTTTCATTTTGCTGATGTTTTCTTTAGCTGTGCAGAAGCTTTTCAGTTTGATGAAGTCCTATTTGTTTATTCTTTCCTTTATGTCCCTTGTTCTAGGGGACATATCAGTGAAAATATTGCTGCATGGAATATCTGAGATTTTTCTACCTACATTCTCCTCTAGGACTTTTATGGTGTCGCGACTTATATTTAAGTCTTTTATCCACCTTGAGTTTATTTTTGTGTGTGGTATAAGTTGGTGGTTGAGTTTCATTTTTTTTGCAGGTATCTGTCCAGATCTCCCAACACCATTAGTTGAAGAGGCTATTTTTACTCCGCTTTATTCTTTTGCCTCCTTTGTTGAATATTAATTGACCATAGAGACATGGGTTTATTTCTGGGTTCTACATTCAGTTCTATTGATTTATGTGTCTGTTCTTATGCCAGTACCAGCCTGTTTTGATTACCATAGCCTTGTAGTATAGATTGATATTGGGCATTGTGATCCCTCCAACTTTGTTCTTTCTCACAATTGCTGTGGCTATTCAGGGCCATTTATGTTTCCATATAAATTTTTGAATTATTTGTTCTATATCTGTGAAATATGTCATTGATATTTTAATAGGCATTGCATTGAATCTGTAAATTGCTTTGGGTAGCATGCACATTTTGATGATATTAATTCTTCTGATCCATGAACAGGGTATATACTTCCATTTATTTGTGTCTTCCTTAATTTGTTTTTTAAGTGTTGAGTAGTTTTCTGAGTACAGGCCTTTTACCTCCTTGGTAAGGTTTTTTCCTAGGTACTTTATTTTTTGTTGTTGCTATAGTGAATAGGATTTTTTTTCCCTGATTTCTGATTCTGATATTTCATTGTTGGTGTACAAAAATGCCTTTGATTTCTGAATATTGACTTTGTATCCCACTGTTTTGCCAAATTCACTCATTATGTCCAGTAATTTTTTGGTGGAGTCTGTGGGATTTTCTATGTACAAAATCATATCATCTGTAAACACTGACAGCTTTACTTCCTCCTTTCCTATTTGAATGCCTTTTATTTCTTTTTCTTGTCTCATTGCTGTGGCTAGGACCTCCAATAATATATTGAATAGAAGTGGTGAAAGCGGACACCCTCATTTGTTCTGATCTTAGTGGGAAAGATTTTAGTTTTTGCTCATTGAGTATGATGTTGGCTGTAGGTTTGTCGTATATAGCCTTTATTATGTTGAGGTATGCCCCCTTTACTCCCACTTTTCTGCGTGTTTTGATCATAAATGAGTGCTGTACTTTGTCAAATGCTTTTTCTGCATCCATTGATATGATCATATGATTTTTGTCTTTCCTTTTGTTTATGTGATATATTAAGTTTATTGATTTGTGAATATCGTACCATCCTTGATCCCTGGGATGAATCCCACTTCATCATGGTGGATGATCTTTTTAATGTGTTGCTGTATGCAGTTTGCCAATTAGTTTGTTGAGGATTTTAGCATCTGTGTTCATGAGTGATATTGGCCTGTAGTTTTCTTTCCTTGTGGTGTCTTTATCTGGTTTTGGGATTAGGATGATGCTGGCCTCATAAAAAGAGTTTGGAAGTCTTCCCTTTTTTTGGATTTTTTGAAACAGTCCGAGAAGGGTAGGGGTTAGCTCTTCCTTAAACACTTTGTAGAATTCTCCTGGGAAACTGTCTGGTTTGGGGCTTTTGTGTGCTGGGAGTTTTTTGATTACTGCTTCAATTTCCCCAGCTGTTATCAGTCTGTTCAGGCTTTCTATTTCTTCTTCATTCAGTTTTGGAAGGTTATACTTTTCCAGGAATTTGTCCATTTCACCCAGGTTTTCAAATTTCTTGGCATATAGTTCTTCATAATAATTTCTTACAGTCCTTTGTATTTCTGTCATATCAATTGTGATCTCCCCTCTTTTGTTTCTGATTTTATTTATTTGTGTCCTCTCCCTTTTTTTCTTGATGGGTCTGCTTAAAGACTTGTCGATTTTGTTTATCTTTTCAAAGAACCAGCTCCTGGATTTATTGATCCTTTGAATTGTTCTCTTAGTCTCTTTGTCATTTAATTCTGCTCTGCTCTTGGTTATTTCCTTCCTTCTAATTGCTCTGGGCTCAGTTTGTTGTTGTTCCTCCAGTTCCTGTAGATGTTGTGTTAGGTTGTTTATTGAAATGTTTCTATCTTTTTCAGGTAGACCTGTACTGCTATGAACTTCCCTCTCAGAACTGCCTCCACTGTGTCCCATAAGTTTTGGACAGTTGTGTGTTCATTTTCATTTGTTTCCAGAAAGTTTTTGATTTCTTGCTTGATCTCATTATTAACCCATTCATTGTTTAATAGCATGCTATTATGTCTCCATGAGTTTCAGCTTTTTTGAGTTTTTCCCTTGAGACTGATTTCTAGTTCAGGCCTTTGTGGTCTGAGAAAATGCTTGATATGATTTCAGTTTTCTTCAATTTGTTGAGGCTTGTTTAGTGTTCTATCATGTGGCCTATCTTTGAAAATGTTCCATGTACATTTGAAAAGAATGTGTATTTTGCTTCTTTGGGATGAAAGGTTTATATACACACACACACACATCATATATATATATGATGTGTTAAGTCCATTGGATCTAGGACATTATTCAATGCCACAATATCCTTCTTGATATTTTGTTTGGAAGATCTATTCATTGTTGACAGTGGGGTGTTTAAATCCCCTACTGTAAGCATGTTGCTGTCTGTATCTTTCTTGAAGTCCTCCAAGATTTTCCTTATATATTTGGGTGCTCCTATGTTGGGTGTATTTACAGCATTTATGTCTTCTTGATGGATTCTTCCCTTGAGTATTATGTAGTGTCTTTCAGTATCTCCGTTTATGGCTTTTGTTTTGAAGTCTATTTTGTCTGATATAAGTATTGCTACCCTGGCTTTTTTTTTTTTGTCCATTTGCTTGGAATATCTTTTCCAGCCCTTTACTTTCAGTCTGTGTAGGTCTTTTTTTCTGAGGTGGGTCTCCCGTAGGCAGTGTATGTATGGGTCATGTTTTCTTATACATTCAGTCTTTCAACTGGTGCATTTAATCCATTAACATTTAAGGTTATTACTGATAGGTACTTATTCATTTTTTTCCCTTTGTAGTTGTGTTCCTCTCTCTCTCACTCTTTTCCTTCACCTTCTTATAGCAGTCCCTTTAGCATCTCTTGCAGTGCTGGTTTGGTAGAGATACATTCTTTCAGCCTTCTTTTGTCTGGGAAGCTTCTTATTTTGCCTTCAGTTTTAATTCAGAACCTTACTGGGTTGAGTAGTCTTGGTTGGAGGCCTTTGCTTTTCATTACTTGGGATATTTCTTTCCATTCCCTTCTGGGTTGTAGTGTTTCTGTGGAGAAATCAGCTGCTAGCCTTATCTTTGTACCCTTGTATGTTACATCTTGTTTCTCCCTTGCTGCTTTTAAGGTTTTCTCTGTCTTTAAAACTTGGCATTTTAATTTCGATGTGTCTTGGAATAGTCCTGTTTGGGTTGACCTTGATTGGGACTCTCTGTGCTTCCTGAACTTGCGTGGTATTTTCCCTCTCCAGGTTCGGGAACTTTTCTGTCATTATTTTTTGAAACAGGGTTTTTATCACTTGCTCCTTTTCTTCTCCTTCTGGTGTTCCTATGATTCAAATGTTGTTGTGTTTCATGTTGTCTTGCATTTCTCTTAAGGTATCTTCATATATTTTTAGTCTTTTTTTAGTGCAGCTGCTCTACCTGGGTATTTCTTTCTACATTCTCTCCCAGCTCACTAATTCAGTCCTCTGCTTCATCCAGCTTGCTTGTAATTCCTTCTAGTATATATTTTTTTTATTTCAGAAATTGTATTCTTCATTTCTTCTTGGTTCTTGTTTGAGGTTTCTATTTCCTTTTTCATGCTGTTGTTCTCATTCAGTTCCTTGTAGTTGTCTGTGAGTTCCTTGAGCATCCTCATCACCATTCTTTGGAATTCTATATCTCATAGTTTGCTTGCCTCTGTTTCATTCAGCTCTTTTAGTGGGGAGTCTTCTATTCCTTTCGACTGCTGCTTCTTTCTTTGTCTCCCCATTTTCAGGGACTCTTTTTGTTTGGTTCTGTGACTCCTGATGCTCTGCTTTGCCAGCTCTCTTTGTAAGGTGACCTTCTGTAGTCGGAGCTCTGTGGGACCCAGTGGCGTGGACTCTTTGATCTCCTTGTCTGGATGCTCTAGGTTTGCCCTTTCTTCCGCTTGTGTGATGTCTCTGCTTGCAGTTGTGCTTTTAGGAGACTGTTCTTATTAAGGATGTGAATGCTGAGATACTTGGTATGAAATATCTACAACTTACCTGCAAATGGCTTAGCAAAAATAAAACACGACAGATAGGTATAGGTAGATAGACACACACGGATACATATATGTATGTATGTATGTGTGTGCATATATATGTGTGTATATGCAAATACATCTATACATATACACACATAGTATGTGTGTGTGCATGCACAAGCTGCACAAACCACGAGGATCACGTCAGGTCTCAGGTGACAGTAAACCCTCAGGTCTGCATACCCCAGTATAGGTATAGATAGTCATGACAGATGGTGAGGCTCAGGTAATGTCCATCGGAGTTTTTGCTTCATGGTAAGACACACCTGGATTCTATTCTTCTACCACCAGCTAACAGCAAGTTGCCCTTTGATGGGCTTTGCGACTTGGAGGTCTCAGTAAAACAGCAATCACACTTCCCCTTATGTGAAAGAGCTGTAAAAATAAATCAGGTAATATACATGAAACCATCTGTCATGTAGTAGACAGGTGTCTGCTCAGACCTGTCCCCTTTTGTCTCCCCAGTTTAGGTGGCCTTGTTCCAGCTTTGGGGGAGATAACAAATGGCACCCAATCACTATCACCTCATTGTGGGCACTTGAAATCTGTTAGCATTCTCTTGTATGTGCACTGTATGTTTAAACACAGAGGCAATAATTGAATTTCCTTATGGTTTTGGGGGCTATTAGCGTGTTTGTAGGGTGCAGTCCTAACATCTGATTTTACACTCACCTGCACATGTCCTTTTGTAGTCTTCTGCATGTAACCTGTGTGTTGCTGGTGTAGTGGCTCATGTGGCCAGAAGATGGCAGTGTGCGATAAAGAAAAAGCTCCCAAGTGTGGGCCACTGTTTTAGTAATTAGCTAAAAGCAAGACAGGTAAGCATTTATATAGTTTTTGATTTTGTAATTTTCCTGAACAACCATTGAGGGCAGATGTTTTCATCCTTTCCCCCTAAGTATCGGAGGAGAGAGAATATCAAAATGCAATCAATTGCTGGCCACGGCAACCCCCCTGAACTTAAGTCTTGCAAACATCATCAGCTTGTGCCATCTTAGAAATTGCTGCAGTGGAAGGAAGGAGGCATGGAGCTATCAATTATTTCTAGGGCAGGAACCCTCTCTGCCCTTGAAAAGGAAGCCAGCTGACTCTGTGGGTGAGATTAGGGGACAGTCACTGTGATGTGGGGCAGGTTTCTTTATCCGTGTCTTAGACGTTGATCTGGAACCCTAGAGAAAGAAATTAAAGATCGGCTTACATTTGTACATTCTGGCTAAGCCCCCTGTAATGAATTGCCACTAACGGGTCAGCAAAGTAATTGAAACATGGTAGGCTGGGGGAAAAATCCCTTAAAGCGTGATTTCTCCTCGGCTTGCTTCCTTTGTTCTTTGAGTGAGAAAAGCTTATGTGAAAGGAGCTAGTATGGTCTCCATACACAGTAAGTACCAGACTCATTTTAGACATTTTCTGTTTGTACTTAGGATAATCTTCAAATTGATCTATGCAGCTGGTAAGATTAGTACTGTTTTACAGGTGAAGAAAGCTGAGACTCAAACAACAGGTAAATTGCCTAAAATTGCATGAGGGTGAAAAAATTTACAGGTGAGATTCAAACCTGGCTCCCTTGTCATTTTCCTTTCTATGCGGCCTCCTTAGTGTACAGAAAGGGATAAAGGCAGGACACGGTTTTGATTATTACAGTGGCAATAAGTGATCTTCATTCAGTACTGATAGAGGGAGCACTTCAGGTTATTTAAATCACATTTTAAAAAATGAATCAAGGCCAAATATCATTCCTAGTTACATAAACATGATATATGTTCATTGTAGAACATTTAAAAATATAGAAAAGTACAAGAAAGTAAGTTAGTCTTGGCACACAGGAATAACAGCTTTCACAGTTTGGTGCTTTTCTTGATCTGCTTTTCCCTAACTACCTATAATTTTAACAAACAGCATCCATTCATTGTTGTGTTTGCATTACATCATGAAACCATCTGCTTCCTAAATAAATATTTTTTTCTAAAAATACCACTATTTTTAATGGCTTCCTCTTTTCTTCCATTATATGAATATTTCCTAGTTTAAATTAAAAAAAGAAAAAAGAAGAATGGTTCCTCTATTTTTGTAGACTTAAGTTGGTTCCAGCTTGGGAGAAATAGGTTCTCTCTGGCTTTCGAAAAATAGAAGATGTCACTTCTCAATAAAACTGTGCTTTGAAAACGTATCACAGGCCACACACTGGGCTCTGGTCGCCACCTGCATTATCTCAGTTAAACCCCACGGCACAGCAGAGGGTGTGATCACTCCCTGCATGCAATGAACGGTGGGGGGGGGGGGAAGGAACAAATCCCTTCCATAGTCAGGCTGGTTCCCAGCCATCACAGACCTGCTTTTTCAGCAGCCAGGGTGTCACTCAGGTAGGTCTCAGGCCAGAGCACGTGTTTCACAGCAACCCCAGGTCTACTCTTCAAAAGGGACCTTTGCAGAATCACGTCGGCTTGCCCTGAGACTCAGTCTCTCCCCTTTCACTCTGTAGGTGCTTCTGGAAGCCCTGCGGGCCGTCTGGTTGCACCTAGCTGAGAACATACCTAAGGACCACTTTGCTCAGGCCTCCCTTCTACCTGGACACAGCTTGTTTTTGCATAATTTCAGCACTCCATGGTTTTGCCATTTAAGTTCTGTGAAATTGGTGTTCTCCCATCCATGAAATTATATACACCTTGGGAACATTTCCAGTTACTAAAGGGGTGAACACATTCTTCAAAGGGGGTGAAGCCACGTGACTTGACAGAGCTCACCCTGAACGAACAGGACCGCTGTCTCTCCTCGCCTCACGGAGACACAAAGGCGGCGGTTTCCTTTTAAAAGTCTAAGGGAACGAAAGTACAAGTATAAGCTTCCTGCTTCGTAGCCAGGAGCAACTCAGTCCTGTTTCCCCTGTCTCCTCCATCACGCCCTTTTCCTACCCCCTCTTCACACATCAAGAGTCCCAAGAAAATTGTGGGTAATACAGATTTCATGTTCTTTCTAAACATTCTCTGGACTGCTGTTACTCTCGTGTTTTGAGTGCCCATGACAATGATACACGATATTCCAATAAATGCTTTTGATTGAATAGTTGTGTGTAACTGATATACACTGTGCATGTATGCGTGCAGATTCTGCTCATGATGACATGGTTTTGAAATATCCGTTATGCAGACACAGGCAAATACTATATGACATCATGGAGAAAGTTCGCTGAGCTCATTTCACAAATCTCCGAATTATTAACATGTAAGAGCACCAGATAATCAAGTTCCTGAAAGAATGACACTTATAGGAGAAAGACATTTCTTTGACCTGGGGCATTCATAGAAACCCACATTAGAACTGGCATTCTTTTGAATTCCTGGGTTAAAATCAGGGAATAATCTATTTTCATCAGGAGAGGCTAGTCTGCACCACAGTAAAAACACACCCAGATATGTCAGAGGCTTATCAGTTACGAGTTTATTCTTTCCACACAAAGCCCACTGCATATTCGAGGCCTGTCCAGAAGGTATCCAGCCATGTAATATGAAAAACAGAGACATTTACCGAAGAAGATACAAGAAACATGGTACATAAAACAATGACACCTCAGTCCCCTTCAAAGCAGGTGCCTGGGGACCTCCCACAGGCCTCCCCATCGCCATCAGCTGCCCCATTGTAGTTTCCTGAATCTCATCGATGGTCTGAAATCTCTTCCCTTTCAAAGATCATTTTAGTTTGGGGAAAAGCCAGAAGTTGCAGGGTGCCAAATCTGGGCTGTAGGGGGGCTGAGTCACCTGGGTGATTTGATGTTTTGCCAAAAAACTCTGCACGAGGCATGAGGCATGAGTGGATGCATTGTCGTGATGAAGCTGCCGATCGCCGGCTACCCATAGCAGTGGCCTTCTGAATCATGGAAATAATTTCTGTGAAGGGACGTTTAACCGTATCGCAAAAATTGGTGTGGATCCGTTGCTGTACTTGCTCAGTCATTGTGAATGCAATGACCACACAGTGCACATGCTCACTCAACAACATCTACTGCCCCTACTGACTAGTATAGAGACGACATCATTGTTCATACATGCACACTCCAGCCCACTCTCCTTGGCTGCCCGGTTACATAGATGTTGCACAAAGTATTCTTGTTATATTAACAATGGTTGGACTTTTTCTGGACAGACCACATACTACATCTTCCCAAGGCATTAACTTCCAAGAGAAAATGTCAGTTCAGGGTGCTTCTATTGAACATAGTTATACTTATGCCTTAAATGGATTTGCAGGGTTGTAATAACAGGGGAGGAGAGAGCATGGAAGGCTCACACCTACTCTTTATTTTAATGAAAATCTAGATTTATTAGATGTGGGTAAGGGGTAATTCTTTCTTTTACAAAAAGAAAAAAAATCAACTTTTTAAATGGTTACTTACACTCATGCATTTAAATACATTTTATTTAACATACAAAATAATTTTACTCTTATGAAAGAAATACTTATCAGGGATCTATCTTTCATAAAAGGGCCCCAGCCTGTACATGGCGATGTTCATTATAAATGAAATGAAAGGGTTTCTGTGGTTGATATCTCCCTGAATATAGACATATTCGCTGGCGACAGTTGTCATGAAAACTCTCTGGAAGTACTTTGGTGACATGTCCATCATTCACATTCTGTTTGGCTTCTCATTGCAACTCCCACAACATGGAAATAAACAGAGAACCCAGCTGTTTTATCTCTCTGTCTTCCTAGAGGGAGAGAGACTGACGGCACAGAACTCCTGAGCAAGGGCAATAAGTTTCATCTTGCACAAAGTGATTAGTTTCTGAATGCTGTTTTTTGGTGTGTGTGTTGTGCTTTTGAGTGTGTGAATGTGTTCATCAATTAAGAATCAGCAACTATGATGTGTAAGAGTTGACTGGTCCCCAGAGCATATGGACAAGCGGATAGAAAATTAGTTTTGGGTATTGATTATAAACATGTTAATCTTCTTTGGGTAATCTTTTGAAAATAAACCTTGCTTTATTTATTCACTAATATCATCTTTTCTTCTTCCCTTTAGGGAATTACGCATGACAAATAAAAATGCTTAGGAGGCATTCTCAGATCTGAGCCTCTAGCCCATAAGGGTTTTAATACACGTTATAGTACCCATGGCTTAATCCATGGATAACTCATTAGCGGTTTACTTTAAGTAACATTACTCTCTAACAAGATATTTTATTTTGTTTTATTGGAATTCTGTGATGTGGGGAAATAATGACAAGAGGCATGTTTTAAAGTGTAGATGGAGTGATAACGTCACCCATTCAATATGCCTTTTTAGGAGATAATTCACAAATCTGTCTTATTGACATAAATTGATGTAAAAAATAATCACATTTTAAAAACCTAGAGCCATTTCAAGTACAGGATGACAATGGCCTAAGAGAGTGTAACATTAAAGAAAAAAAATCAATCCACTTGTTTTTAAAAATGGTATATAATGAAAGACAGATAAAAGCTCAAAAATAATCACTTCAAAACCATGCCCATTGGATACTAACATGACCTGATACGTCATTACTAAGCAAGATGAGGCAGAGGTCCACTGATTGGTTGGTTGTGAACCATAAACCTCTGTTTTCAACCAATTACCACCTAGTATGAAACAGGCTGAACCAAAAAAGATTTACAACCCCAGGATATTTCGAGTTTGTTTTTCTTGAGTTTAGAAGTCTCATGAACCAAGAAATGTCCTATCTTGAGGCCATCCTTTTCCCGCCTATAAATCCACGTCGCTGGATTCCTCCCCCTTCGGGCCCCGAAACAAAATTGGCAAGGTTGGGTTTTCATTTTCACCTGCGGCTCAATCTGTCAACCTGTGATGAGGTTGGCTGGGGTCATCATGAAGCGAGATGTTTTCACATTTGTAGGGTGGAAACAAGTACCAGCTCATGCAGGATCCAGTCATTTTGTTATTCATGTTACATCATGTTCGTTCGGATTCTTAACATGAAGCTGCCACTTCGCCTTGACGTATGTTAGGAAAAGTAAAATGGAATTACAGAGTTCTGGGTAGGAATACCCCAACCATGTCTTTTGTATCAAAAAGCACCTGCTCTTAGCTGTGTGGAAGCTGGGTGTCACTCCCACCAGAGGATGATTTCATGTCCCTATGAAATCATTCCTGTGGTTCCCAGAACAACTGTGTGTGTGTGCGCCCTGAGGCTGGGGAGGGTAGAAGTTGGGGGAGCCGTGGGATCATAATAAATGGAGCAGGTTTCCCAAGAATGCTCACTGGGCTGTCGCTGGGCACTCCTCTCCTGCCCTTTCTACTTTCCCTTGTCCTCAAATCCCTACTGGTCACTTTCAAGACCTATTAATTCTGCCTCCTTGGTACATGGGGCTTCCATATTTATTTCTTTTTATGGTGGCCACCCAAGTCTGGAAAAACATATTCTAATTAAAGGCCGTGTAGTAGGCATCATGTTATGTGCATTGTACTTGTACATTTCATGTCACCTTTCTAGCAGCCCCACGTAGGAAGAAAGAATGTGTGTCCCCACTATCCACGGTGCCTGAAGTTCACAAGTATGAAATAACTGTGGCAGGCAGAATGGTGCCCCCCTCAAATGCCCTTTTAATCCCTGGGACCCATAGATAGGTCACCTTACATGGCAAAGAGGACTTTGCAGGTGTGGTTAAGGACCTTGAGATGCGGAGATAATTCTTAATTATCCAAGTGGACCCAACATTCACAAGATCCCTTAAAAGCTGAGACCTTCCCTTGTTATGGTCAGAGGGGATATGTGATAACAGGAAAATTGTCATAGAGATGTAGCTATAATGCACCTACTCTCTGTTGAGTTTTGCGTCCCTATTAAATAATCCCTTTTTGGCTTGGGTACTATTATATTATACTGTCAGTGTTCTATCTATTGCACTGTTCTCCCATGTCCGTTAAATTAGAGCAGAGGCTGGGACATGAATCAAATTTCTATCCTATTTATCTTAACAAAAAATTAAGAGATTATCTGCCATTTGGATTTGGCACAGATTAATTATGTAGATTATATGCCGAGTTCTCATCCAAATTCCATTATAGAGAGGAAAAGAGGTGACGGCTTCCCCAATCACATGCACAGGTTACTTTGGACACAAATGGGGGATGTTATTAAAGAATGCCTGGCCCGTGGAAATTCCAGAGTACAGGGTCTGACAGCAGTAAGGCCTGCTTCAGTGCGGTTGGTGGGGTGATAATATGGGTGTAATAATTTATAGCTTTAATTTGAACATTTCACCTAAAATGTCATATGGCATGCTTGAGTGTGATATTGTTATGTTACAGAACTACATGCTTATAATTTTGTAATAAAATATTGTATAATAAAAAAAGGAGTGCTATTTGTGCTGGACCCTGTATTTTAGTTATATCCCTTTAAAGTTGTTCCCTTGGATCTTTTGTTCATCAAGGGCATCTTTACTAACTGAGACAGAGTAACCCAGAGAGTCTCATTCCATTTCTTGTCTCTGCTTTTCTCTGTGTTGTTTTTGTAATTGCTGTTGTTTCTCTACATAATAGCAAGGTGGCCACCGGGAGCCAAAGGCTCCACCGTGTCCTGCCAGCAACGCCACTGCAAACAGTTACAAAAATGAAGTTCTGGAATTGCCTCTCATTTGACCAACTTGGGACATGGGCTTTCCCCTGAGTCAATGACTCTGACTGAACACACTGATTGGACAGACCTGGTCTATGTCCCTGCCCCTGGGTCCCTGGGAACCACAGGGCAGGATGGGAAAGAAGGCATTCCTGGGGGATAGATTTAAAGAATTATCGCCAGAAGTTGGGGGGATATATGCTTCACAAATCAAACCACAGGTGTGTCACTCAGGTAGAAGTGTTTGGTGGAGAGAAAATTAAAAATAAAAAATAAAAACAATACCTAGGCATTCTAAAAGCCGCATGAAAAGATTTGGTATTAAATCAGGAAGGCTCTTGCCCTCACTGGCATGGCTTAGTAGATTGAGTTCTGGCCTGTGAACCAAAGGGTCACTGGTTTGATTCCCAGTCAGGGCACATGCCTGGGCTATGGGCCAAGTCCCCAGTAGGGGATGCGCGAAAAGCAGCCACACACTGATGTTACCCTTCCTCTCCCTTCCCTTCTTTCAAAAAATAAATAGATGTTTTTTGAAAAAATCAGGAAGGCTCTTGATGAGCATGGCAGAATAGTCACAGGGATGTAAAGTACAGCAGAGGGAAAACAGTCAATAACATCGTAATAACTATGTCTGGTGCCGGGTGGGTGTGAGATTTATGGGGACGGCCACTTATGTTATGTAATATCTAATCACTGGGGTGTATATCTGAAATTAATATAATATTTATGTCGACTGTAATAGAAAATTAAAATAATGATTTCAATATATACATATAACTTTTAAATGACTGATATTTTAGAAAAACCTTGTCGCAGTGGTTGTTAATGAGTATATTCAAAAGAAAAAAAATAGAGTGGTGCAATTAAATGTGTTTGGTAACTATTGGATCAGATAAGTTTCTTTACTGCAGAATTTCTCAGGGCTCTTAAGAGATTAACACACCTCTTATGAATCTCCAAGAATGGGATATGGAATGATGTGTGCTTTAAACATAGTTTCTCTGGGAATCTTGCATTTATTTCCCTGTCTTCAGGGAGAATATCCTGGGAGAAGACTGGCATGGTGTCTGTCATATAGTTGGTGCTCAATAAATATTCTTTAAATAAATGAGGAACCATCGCTTACTTTGGGAAATGTAGTTTAACAATTGTGAATCTGCTCTATCTTATAGCAAAAAATAAATAACATGTCTTTTTGTCTTTGTGGTGATGGCCTGTTTTTTTTTTTCCTTGTATTTGTTTTCCCTGCTTGAAATCTAAGGGGCTGTAGGGTGAACATCTCCATGTGGCTATGAAGCTATGGGAGGAGAATGGATACGGTGAAGATGGAAGCTGATTGGCTATTATTTTGATAATCACGTTGAATGAGCTTTGAAGGAGGTGTCCAGGCTTACGCACTACGATCTGATTTTTGACTGTATGTGCACATACACTGACTAGGAGGTTTTCCTTGCTTGGGGCAATCGTATAGAAAAGGGCTGTGAAAATTGACTTAAATTATAGGTAGAATACACTGGGGAACTCATTATTAAATGAAATCCTATTCTGAATATTTTTGTAGAGTGGGGAATTATTTTGTAAAGTGAATAATAACCTCTGGTTTATATAATAGGTCAGCTAAAAGTGAGGTATGCAATATCTATATATACCACCATTATATACACAGAATGGTAATTTCTTTAAACAACTGATATTTATATCATACGTTTTAATCTCTGAGCTAAGGGAAATATCCATGAATTTTTCTTAAAGATTTTCTTTGGAAGAAAGTTTTAGAATGATGCATTCTTTATAATTTGCAATGAGTATTCTTTTATACTGAAACTTCAATTCATTTTCTTCCTACTGAAAAATGCTTTTTCATCATTCCTGTAATAACTATAATCTTTGAAATTAAGGTTGATGTAAATCCAAAGGTAATGAGATTCAATTTTTCATTGTAGCTGAATTATATGGAGAACTTCAAATATTTATTTGAGGTTTAATTTGAGTAATTTAGGAAAACATTGAGCTTCCTCATTCATAAATGATAATTACTTCTCTTCATCAAATATTGTACTGTATTCCCTTCTGCTATCTGTTCAGTCTTGTTTCAATATGAACACTTTCATTTCTCAAAGGGGATTTTTTTTTCATGTAACTTCCTTGGATTGTTTAACTTATAAAATCTTTAGAAATGGAGTTTGCTGTGCCCGTGTTTTGGAGTGTTTAGTTTTATAGGGAAAAAGAGGTGAGAAGTAGAATAACATTTACATTGATTTTCTTTAAGGATGTGCTCTACAGAGAAGCAGTGTTTTGTCTTACTAAAGCACATGTTTAAGAAATGGAGATTGCTGTCTTGCAAAACTCTTAAAATAAACTCCAGCAGCTTAAAATGCCTGTAGCCTCTAGTTGATTATAATTCTGTACTAAATCAAAAGTGACTGCATCTAAAAACTCCCGAAAAGAAAAGCTTAGGCATTTCAAACTCTTGCTTGGACAATGCAAGATTCTTCATCCCTCTCCCTTCAGAGTTTCCTCCAGGTAATGAAAGATATACACACAGACACACATATTATACATGTGGGAAAACATGTGTAACGTATATTTATATGTACTATATATGTATGTATAATGTGCTTTTAATTCCTTATAATTAAAATTAATACTTAATTTAGAACTCACCTCTACCTTAAGGAGTTCACTGGACACACCGGGCCACTGCTTTGGCGGTGGTAACACTGTGGTCAGTAGAGCAGGAGCTACGGGAGTGTACCCCGTCCTTAATGTTGCCACATCTCTGTCCTTTTCCACACACTTTATTCAGGACCCTTGACATTGCTCATTGCACTTGCCAAAGAAATTCCTATTAAATGTTTTACCAATCAGGAATCTCTTGGGCACAAGTGACAGAAACTTAACTCGAACTAGCTTGAGCATAGAGGAGAATTATACGGTTCGTATGAAAAGGCCAGGGATGACACTGACTGCAGGAAGAGAGGAATCCAAAAACTCAGCGTTGTCCAGAATCTAGCATCGTGTTGTTGTAAATCCATTGTCCTTGGTGTAGCCACCTGATTCATTCACACTGTATCAGCTTATCCCTGAACCAATGATTGTGATGGGTGGATGGAATATGTTGAAGCCCACAGCCAAGGCCATTTGTTCACTGCACAGCTAAAGAAACAGGGGTGAACCAGCTTTAACAAACGGAGTTTGGGATGATCTTTCTCCAAACGACAGTGCTGTCAACAGCAGGGAGAGAAATAGATGACGGGCAAACCAAGCAACAGATGTCTAATAGAAGACCCAGCCATGGCATTGGAAGATGTCCCTACCCGACCCACCTTCAGAAGCCAACTCTAAGAGTGCCAGGTTGATACTAGAAAGGCGATTCCAATCAAGTGCAGGATGGAGCCCAAAGACCAAAAGTCTATTATTTCTATCCATTCTATTTCTATTAAGGAGCCAACCAGAGAGTCAATTGGCCCAGGATAGGTACTCAATAACTATGTCCTGATTGATCACCTTCCTCAGTAATTGGACTAACTGCGATTGTTTCTCGTCTCACAGCACACTGTCTTTGAATTTTGAGTTATTTCAGCTCTTTGAAGGTTATAAAATATGCATTTTGTTACTCATGATTTAGGAGCAGGAAGCCAGAAATCTACTTAACATTCTTCCAACTCACTTAAATTTTTAGTTTTTCTCAAGCTCCAGTTTGCCAGTTGGCTCAAGTAAATATCATTAGGTAAAAGAATACGGCATGAGGACCTAGATGAAGAGTGTGGGGGCAATCCATCTCTACATCCAAGCCAGTTCATTTCTCTACAATATCCGAGAATGTGGGAAAACCTGAATTAATCCTCAAGTGTAACTTTTTGAGAGAAGAATGGATATGTCAGAGACGGAAAACCTGAAATGTTTAAGCGTATTCCTGTGAAGTCCTTCTGTGGCAGCCCTAACCCAAATTAGTTCTGTTGGTATGTCTCCCCTGGCTGGCCCCTCTGTTTCCCCATGTGCACTTCACTCTTTCATTTGTCTCTTCAAATTTTCGTTTGCTCCTCTGAAGTCTTCATCATCAATTAATATTTGCTGGAGGCCTGTAGGGCCTCACATGGCACTTCTCCATCTGTTATTCACCAATGCAGATGTGGGGGTCCCACCCCTTTTTGCTTTGAATGGTATCATTCCAAGCTATTTTCAGCTTCTCACGTCTGCTGTTCTCCAAGCATTCTCAAATCTCACGTCTCTGTTCTGCCCAGTTGTCCTCCTTCATGATTTGACTTTCCCAGCATTATGCAATGGTGAAAAATTTAGGTCTCATACCTGGATAATGAATTCCAGCTCTGCCGCTTTCAGGGCTGTATGACCTCGGGAGACATTTTTTTCCTTTTACCCATACAAGAGGCATAATGCATGTCTTAACTGTTTGTAGATTCTAGAACATGAGATGATGGCTGTGAAAATTCGGTGAGATTAAAGGTAGCAAGTCTGACATAATTCTTGGTACATTGTTTAATACTCAAAAATGGACACTCTCTTGTAACCTGTGGATTAGAATAGGCAGGTGAGTGATAATTACAATGAGCAGGCAGCCGGCATCACCGTTAGTAACAGCATCTTCAATACATTTCCAAAGCAAATTCAGGCACCCCTGTCACATCAGTTTTTAAAGCATTGTTATCAGTGTGCTAGACAGAATACCAACTACTCTTCTGGTAGACCTTGGCCTCGCACTCTTTTCAAGTTCATTATATTCAGGTGCCCCACCCCCCTTGTTATCAGCCTCCTTCTAGTACTTCTTTCCAAATTGCTGTAAGCCCAGGACCAAGCCTGGAGCTTGCCATCCCTGGCCAAGGAGTGCGCTGGACCAAGAGGCAGGACTGAGTGCTGTGGCCCAAAGCCAACCTGCCTCCCTCCCTCCCTCATCCAGAGTCCATGCCTCAGAAATCCCTGTGCTCTGCGTCTTCCTCGTGTGTCTTCCCTTCCATGTGGAGGCTACTTGTAAAAGGGATCCTTTTCCATCACGTCCAGCTAAACTTCCCGGGCACCGCTGGTTTCCTTCTACTGAGCAGTGACTAGTTACACAGCATGTGACATCAGCTGAACTAGGCTGAGCTCCATGGTTCATTTCTGATAACTGCGACAGTTCTGTCAAGCATATTGTGTCCTTTGGAGAGAGAATGAATAAATAATACCAATATGAAAAAGAAATTGCTGTAAGGATCTGCTCCTAAAATAAGATTCCCAATAACGGTCATGGTAAGGTTTTTTTGTTTTGTTTTTTTTTTTAATGTAGAAGCAAAGACTTCTCAGAAACACAAGACTGTGCTGCTTGTCTTTGCAGGAGAAAGCTGGCTTTAAAAGCCAAGCCGTTTGGCAATATTAACTGAGCTGACTTCAGCACATTATATAATGTGTGTGGGGGCCTGTGCATGCTGACTGGTCAGGCACTTAGGGAACAAACACCAAGTGAGCGATATGTCACAACAGACAAATGGACTCTTTAAGCTAGACAATGGGAAGAGTGCTTTCTTTGGCATGGATACTTACCTGTCAATCAGCCTTTGCCCCAACTCTAATTATGAACATGGCTTTGGGTTGATACTGTGAGGTATAAAATGAACTATCAGACATGGCCCTTGCCCTGGAGGAGTTTACGATCAAGTTGGGAAAGTGAAGCTTAAAGATAGGAACACTTACAGGCAGAGTAAAGGAAAACTTGTGATAGTTAGCTGTATATAAGTGCCGAAAGAGCGGCCCGGGCACTAAGTATAGCCATTCTGCTATAGGTGCTTCACTTCGAGCTCAAAGACAATGTCAAATTGGCAGACAGGTACAAATTGTTCTGAGTCATTGAGTCAAAACATAATTTTTTCTGGTATGTAGAATGAACTAACTTCATAACTGTTTTTAGGGTATCACTTCCTTCTCTTAAGATTGGCAAGAAAAACCTAAAACTTCTCGTCCATTAAATCACTCTCCCTCTCCTACCCTAGCAGTCCTGCACAAATGAGGCAGGCCCCTGGGAATCGTGGAACCGCTTCCCCCAGAGTGATTTGTTTGGGAATCAAAGCCAGGGTTGGGGGCTTACTCAGTTTTTCCGTCTGGCTGGTGAATGTCGGAAGAGCTCCATAGCTCCTCATCAGCCTGCCTCAGGCTAACCTCTCGGTAGATGCACCCAAGGCTCATTGGGATGAGAAGTGAGTACAGCCATCAAAATGACCATAAGGGGGTTGCTGAAGCTAGTCCCTAGTAAGACAAGACCTTCCTGAAATTCAAATTTTCATTTAACATTACATTTACTATATTTTCTATATAATATCTTAATAAGTAATTTTAACAATGCTGAGCATGTGTGATGCACTTAACTCTGCAATGAGGACTTTCCCTAGATATATTTTTTAACACTCCAAATGTCCTCTTTTCTCCTTGTACTAGTCAAATTCTTGGACTTCCTAATTATTGCCTCCAGTTGGGTTCTTCAGAAGCAGATATGCAAAAAGCACTTGGGGTTCAAGGTACTTTTTAGGGATTTATACCTGTGAAAGAAAGAAATAAGAAACAGGTTTGGGTAGAGGGAGAGGTGGGATTGTGGCAAAGTCACTGGGGAGCTCCAGAGTGAATGTCATCCTATCAGAGATTTTCTGAGTTGGGCAGAAATATCTCGGCTTTTATCCCTGACTCCTCTCAGTCATTAAGTGCCAGAAGGATGTGACCTTGAGCGAGGAGGCTCCCTATAGCTGCGGCAGACCCTGGAGGGGCTGGCGGCTGCAGTTGCCTGCTACCCTCACTCTCTACAGCTGGGCAGTGGTCCTGGTGCCTCTCTGTGTCACTCAGCCCATAAAGTGGGAGGACAGCCACCCCTAGTCCCATGGAGTTGTTGGGAAGATTAAATGAGATCACCCACTTAAGGTCCTCAGCCTGGTGGCTGGAGAGAATAATTGCTCAATGACCCCTTTA
Organism: Mormoops blainvillei; assembly: GCA_004026545.1. Lineage (NCBI taxonomy): Eukaryota > Metazoa > Chordata > Mammalia > Chiroptera > Mormoopidae > Mormoops > Mormoops blainvillei. The sequence continues at coordinate 164,020 of PVJD01002196.1, read as the reverse complement.
TTTATAGGTTATACAGCGGATACTGTTCTCACTCTCTGTCTTTTTTTCCGAGCCTCTAAAATTTTAAAATTTATTTTTTTATTGTGCTAAATATACGTAACGTAAAAGTTACCATGTTAGCCATTTTTAAGTGTACGGTTCAGTGGCTCTAACTACATATTGTTGTGTGACTATTACCACTGTTCTTCCCAGATTTTTTTCTTCTTTCCAAATAAAAACTCCATACCATTAAACACTAATTCCTTTTTCTCCCTTCCTCCACAAGCCCTTGCTGGCAATCATTCCACTTCCTGTCTCTATGAATTTGACTACTTATATAATAAGAATGTGAGTAACATACAGTTCCTCTTTTAATTGGAATCATACAATATCTTTTTGTGACTGGATTATCTCACACAGCATAATGTCTTCAAGTATCATCTATGTTGTAACATGTGTCAGGAATCTCCTTCCTTTCTAAGGCTGAACGACACTCAGTTGTATGTAGAGAGCACATTTTGTTGTTTTTTCTTTAATTAAATTGATCTGCCCATGGGCACATGAGTTGTTTCCACTTTTTGGCGACTGTGAATAATGCGGCTATGAACATCAGTTTACAAGCAGGTGCTATTATTTAAAAATGTTTTCCAACTTTGTTGCAGCATAACTGACATATAACATTGTGTCAGTTTATGGGGTACAACTTGTACAACTTTCTTACTGCAAAATGATCACTGCCATAGCATTAGCTAACACCTTCACTCGGTCATAATTATCATTTTCTTCATGGTGAGAACACTTAAGATTTACTCTCTCAGCGATGTTCAAGTGTCAAATACAGTTTTATTAGCTACCAACACCACTCTGTACATCAGACCCCAACAACTGTTAATTTTATAACTGGAAGTTTATACGCTTTGACCAATATCTCCCCATTTCCTCCTCCCCCTACAAGAGGCTACCCCCATCACCATTCTGTTGTGTTTTTCTGAGTTCAACTCTTTTAGATTCAACATCTAAGTGATATCGTACAGTATTTGCCTTTCTCTACCTGACTTACTTTGCTTAGCATAATTCCCTCAAGTTTCATCCAAGTTGTTGTAAACAGCAGGGTTTCCTCTTTCTCATGGCTGAAGACTATTCTGTGAGATTTTATATATCATATATATGTATACATATGAATGTACGTAAGTACATAAATATAAGTAAGTATACATATAAATATAATTTAAGATATGATATATAATATAAATAAGATTATTTAGATAATATATTGTATATAAGATTATATATGATATAGAAAATCTCACATCCATAACATTGCATACATAATTATATTCAATATATAATATATAATCTCACATCTTTATTCTTCTGTTGAGAGAGAATGAGGTTGTTTCATATCTCGGCTATTGTGAATAATGCTGCAATGAATATGGAGGTACGACTATCTCTTTGAGATCAAAGCAGATGGTATTCTTAATCCCATTTTCTCGATAAGAAAATGCAAACTGGAACAGATCAAGGGGGGAGGAACCAGCAACCAAGTCCACATCTGTTCAACCGGAAGTTTAAGCCCTTGACTGTGATATCTGTCACCCCTGTCCTTTGGCAAGACTGGTATTCTTTGTCATACCTGAGGCTCCAGCAGGCTATAGCTGTCTCATATGAAAGGTGCTCTGGGTTCCCCCTCCAGCACGGGGAGTTTTGCAAGGCTCCATTGCTCACTCTCAGCGTGAACCCTCTCCGCTTGTCTGTCTTTCCCCCCGACTTCCATCCCGTTGCCTCACGTCAGTTTCCTCCTCCTTATTGAGCTCCTTCACCCTGAGGAAACCTGTAATGCCAGGCCTTACCCTTACTTTTCCACATTGTTAATTTATTTAATCCCACTAACCTAATGGGGCAGATATTATTATTATCATCCCATGTTGTGGGGCAGGCAATGGAGTCACCTAGAAGTGACCATACCTGCCTGAGGCTCACAGCTGGTAAGGGGCAGAACTGAACACTGGCAGCCTGTGAGCCACATCAGGATACAGGGCTGCCTCTTGGATGGAGCCACTTACAAATACAACGTCTCTGAGTTAAGAGACACCCCTCCAGCCGGTCCTGGACAAACACAGTTGAGGGAGTTCTCACACCCTGAGCCTCCTTGCTGCTTGCTGTCTCTGCCCACAGGCTGTAGCTGGGCTCAGGTCCCCCCCGTTCACAGCAGGCTGAGCAGCAAACCCTGAGGCCACTGCAGCTGCCTCGGCGTCCTACAGCCCTCTTGGGTATGGGCACTGCTGGAGGCAGGCACACCAGACCATTTGTAATATGACTGCTTTCCGTTCCACATAGCTGGAGCCAAGGGCGGGGTGGCGGAGGTGATGAAGGAAGGAGGGGTAAGGGGTGGGGGGAGACAAAGAGAGAGACAGAGAGAGAGAGAGAGAGAGACAGAGACAGAAAGATTGCCTACTGCCTCTTATTTATCCCAAATCCATATATTATTTTGGAACATTCAGTATTGCAGGAATATGCAAAGGGATAAATCACTCCTTTTGCCATCTGGTCTCTGAGAACCTTCCCAAGAACTGTAGCTTCATTTAATTTGGTTGTGTTCCTTTCTCAACCTTTTTGTGCTTTCCATCATCTTTTCTTGGCTGCGTTTTGGGGTTTGTTTTGCCTTCAGCTTCTTTGCTCCTTTAGCTGTTTCTGGGTTTTAGTTTTTAAAAAGAAATACCAGCTCTCACGAATCAGAATTGCGCCAGGTTCTTCAGTTGGCAGGCCTCTACCTCATGACTATGTTTTTTAACCTTCATCTGGAAACTTGGATGGTGTGCGTGTGTGTTTAATGTTCCAACCAAATGAACCAACCAGCTTGATGGTCAGTAATGAGGAAGCAGTAGGACCCTGTGGTCTTAGAGGTTCTTGGCAGTGCCTTCACAGCCAATGCTTCTGTGAGATGAGCACGGTGGACCAAACCCAGTCATCGCTACACAGTTCCAAAGTCCATTTAAATGTACAAATGGGTTGGCACTCATCTGAGGAGAGGGGAGCTCCAGAGGGGTTACTAAGAACATTCTGAGCAAACTTTCTCCCTGTTTGAGCTGGGAGATTACAGATAAGCAAGGGAAGAACACCAAATGACCCATATTGTAATGAGTGCAAGTTGGACACCGATATGAGGTCATATTTAGCTTCATATAGACACAGATGGTTAAATATAGAACTGTATATAGACATGCATGTATGCATGGATTAGTATGCATTTATCTCTTCTTGCTCTGTCAGCTACGAGGAACTAGCAGCAACTGTTATGAGCACACCTAGCACCCAGATCTTGGTTTCTAATACCATTAACCAATAAAGGGAACAAGGGCTCCTCAGAGAAATGGCTGCTTTTAGGACAGGGCGTGAAATATACAAGATGAACCTGGGACTGAGCAGCTTGTAGTTCAAGAAAGTGAGGAAGTGCTCAAAACAGCAATAAAAACATCATGATGCAGCACGTCTCATGAATGAGAAACGAAGAGGCTTAATGTAAATTGGGAGGACAGCCACTGACCACTCATTAAAAACCAGGTGCTTGGCACTGGCGGCTGACTTCATACACTCTTTGTTGTGACAGGGTTTGTGTTGGATATCCTCTTGCTGGTCTTGTGAGTTGGTGAGACCCAATTCCTCTCCATTTCACAACCACACCAACTTGCCTGGGTTTCCACAGCCCAGTTTTGAAGATGAGGGGAACTTGAAATGAGGAGAGTGAAAAATAAATCACATTTCCAAGGAGAAAATCAAGTCGTTGCAACTCAATTATTAATGTGCAGAACCGTTATGTAATGTAGCAGCCCAATTAACAGGTGTCTCTCGGGGAATAATCAAGGCTTAATTTGGCATGATAATTAGTAACCTCCCTTCTCAGCTTTGGATGGGGGCCCCTGCAGGACAGCATGATGGCTGGTAATGAGGCAGTATCACTTACTTTGCAGCCGTGTTAATTGTATCTTTCCAAGCACGGGAACAAAACAGATTTACCTGTTTCTAGATGCTGGGATGTGCTACTAATCTAACAGACTTGCACTTGTTTTCTGGTCTTGCCAACCCAGCCCTTTTTGAAGGGCAACACTGTTACACGTTTGAGACTTCTTTAATTGACTGAGTTGTTATAATTGCTACACTGTAGCCTTTTTTATTTTATTTTTCCCTGATAGTCTGGATAGCAGAGTTTCAGCCTTACAAGACATATGGCCAGAGTTGACATACTCTTAGAACTATCTGGGAATTTTCCTCTTTCCTGTACCCATAATAATCGGTGACCTCAGTCACCCTGGCAAAGATGTCTATTTCCTCCTGCTGTCCCAGGGCACCCTTCTTTATTACAATAAAATACTAGATGTGTGTGTAACCTGTATAGTCACAGAAAACAAAAGCACAAAAGATTAGGTGTGTTATTTTTCCAAAAAAAATAGAAAAAAGCATAGAGAAGAAATGCCAATTATTAATCACCCTTCAACTGAGTGGTAAACATTATTATTTTGATACGATGTCTTTCCAGTTACACACACACACCCTTGCTCACATATAGCTATTAATACAGATGTGATTTCTGTTTGCACAACATGCATTGTAGATGCATACTATTTTGTTAACATGCTGTCTGATCTCAGCAACAGATTTTGAACCAAGCCTACACCAGGTTTTCCTAAACTATCTTCCTCTGAAGTTTGGCACCTGCTGACTGTGCTCTGAGAATTAAGCTGAGACAATTTTTTTTTTCTTCTCCCTCTTGGTAGCACACAATGAACAACCCGGAATTGAAGTTTTTTGTTTAAATGTTAAAAACATTATTCAGGGAAATTTCTATTGTTCCCCTTAATTACAAGATAAGAGTCCTGGCAACCATGTCTTTAAACTATACTTGGGAAAATGATATTGAATGTCTAAATAGCCTTCCATCTTTGTTTTATTTTGTACTACTATTTAAATATCACTGTACGGAACATCCTCACATAGACATCTTTGTGTATATCTAATTTTTTTTTAGAACTAATTTGTAGAAGAGCCAGAGGTCCCTGTGCACACATATTTTATGGTTTTGAACAAACTTCGGAATTGCCCTCTTCAAAAGTTCACATGCATTTACAAACCCACAAGACACATGGAAGACCACTCCTACTCCCTTTCTGCTTTGAAGTACATTTTTAATTCCAGGTTATGCAACTTTAGTGATGATATAGGAGACCAAAAGAGAAAGTTTATTAAATTCTTATTTATGTATTCAATTTACATCAGCCTTTTCCTTCCCTAAGCTCGAGGCACCACACTGAAAACATTGAACCTGTAACTCTTAGCTATGTGACTCTAAGAGAGGGGACGAGGGGAGGACAGAGGAAATGGATAAAATTTAGGAATGATAATCAGTTCAAGCTCTTGAGGATCATGTAAGGTACTAGCTCAAAACCTTAGGTCCAGGAGGAAGGCCCTGTATTATTCCTCATCTTGGTTTCCTCTTGCACGGGTCGGAGGCGAGGCTGCAGTGAATGTTTGCATTTCTTTTCTGCCCATGGACACCTGGCCAGGCAGGCAAGTTGCAGCCAAAGGTCAATGCCATCTTCTTACACCAAGCCCTGCTCTCTTGCTGCCGAGTCCTCCCTAAAGAGTCACTATTTTCTAGTATGCACAAAGTCACTGTGTGAGCTAGCAGAGGCCCCGAGGATGATTAAAGACAGACACACACCAACAAGCAAAAACTACCATCTTCCCAGCTACCTTGCGCCCATAATCTCTTTTCTTACTTTCTGTCTCCTTTCTTAAATGAGGTGGGAGTGCCCTGACTGGTGTGGCTTAGTTGGTGTTTCTCTCCCTCTCCTTCTCTCTCCCTTCCCCGCTTTCTAAAAACAAATGAATAAAGTCTTAAGAAAAAGAATGAAGTGAGAGTTAACTTCTAAAATGATACGTTTCTGTAGCTAACAGTTTCGTGAAAAATGTTTCTTTCTTCAAACACCACCCAAGGAGGGTCCAGGAAGATGTTTTTGCAGTGTTCCTCCCACTCCTGTGTTGGACAATTTCATGCCAATATTTTCCCCCAATGATTTGAGATGCTCTTAATTGCTTTACGGGAGGGAAATAAAACACCTTTTAAGCCAACAGCTGAGCGATTTGCTATGACAATTCTGCCACTATGCATTCACTTAATTTCCAATTAATCAAACATTCAATAAATCATTAGTATAATTACACCTGCTCCCATCGTCTTGCCCCAGCACATTAGCTCAACTCAGGCAGCCCCCCTGGACTGGCTGTGGGGAACGTGTTCATTTGTCTGCCCTGGATGGGTGCACAGCCTCGCTCCCTGTGAGCCTTGAAAAATGACGGGGAAGAAACTGTAATTATTTCAGGCAACAGAAGTTTGCTTGGTTTCCCTCCTCTCGGCTCCTCACTCCAATGCTTCCCCAACAACTAGAGCCAGCATCGTGCCATCCTAGTAGCAGTGGCTGGTTAATTTCAGCAAGTTTTTTAAAAAATCATTTTTATTTCCAGGCTGTGCCTCTTTTCTAATTACACCATCTCCCCAGGTGAGCGATAATTCCCTCATCACCATATATCTGAAGCACGGATTATTAAAATAATATAGCTTATGCCATATAAATGTAGCAGAAAGTATCTTAAAGATGTGTTCATTGAAAGCTGGTAAATTGGTTCAACAGATGAATGTTTTAAGGCCTGTTTTTTAAAAGTTGTACAAGTATAAACCCACTTGAATTACGGCTGCAGTTTCACGCCAGCGGTTGCAATTATTTTCAACATCTAACTGCACAAAAGACAGATCTGAAAGGGAAGGAGCTAAATTCTCTGAGATTAATTAAAGGGTTTCATTTTGCTCTTGATTTAAAAATAAATTTCAAGCATGCATCACTTGTTGTTCTCTTGAAGAATTTGCATTACAGGGTTTAACCAAAAAAAAAAAAAAAGTACAGAGAATGTTAAGCTTCATGAGTTCTTCATACAATATAGCTGGAAGCTCGTAAAAAGAAGGGTGGACCCATTGTTGCAGCAGCATATTCTCTGCATGCTTCTTTATCCTTTTTCATTTGTGAAGGGTATTAATCTTAAAACTCATTTCCAGTGTAAGAGTGTGCATTTACATGAATTTCCCATAAAATTGCTCCTGATTCGATCTATGCCCATTGATTTAATTTCTTTTACCTCTCAGAGCCAGTGGTGCTGAAGGGTTTATGGTAATTATAGTGTTGTGGGCTTCAGCGGAACAGGTCCCTGGTATCTTAAGTGTGGGTTTGATTCTCTCGAAGCTCGCTCAGCCCTGGAGATGGTGCAGCAAATATCTCTGAGGCAGGGTGCTCACAAGCCAGATGAGAATGCTGGATGGTATACAGCCGGGGGGCAGGGGAAGCTGGAGAGGGAATGGCCCGGGGCTACTAGCCAGATGGATGGCCGTTCTAAGGGGGCCCTTTAAGGTGAATCACTTGGCAATTTTGTGAGTTGGCAGAAGGCACAGCCACCTGTGCTCAATGTGAAATGAGATACAGGCAACCTACTGGTCTGAAATATGCTACTCACCCTTTGAGAGACGGCAAAGCGTTGCAAGAGGTGATTTGCCTAAGAGTAGGGTGTAGGGGGAGGTGACCACAGCAGAAGTATCATGAGTTTTGAGTAGGACTGACTAGGGTTCAAATCCTCAAAATCTCACTTTTTACCTATAACAGCACCGCCTAATAGAACATGAGGCAACCTGCATATGTCATTTTAGTTTTTCTAGTAGCCACATTAAAAATAAATAAATAAATAAAAGAAACGGGCGAAATTAGTTCAATAATATACTTTACTTAATTCAGTGTATCCAAATATTATCCTTTTGGCATGTCAACTACATTGACATTAGGGGATATGTTACCTTCCTGCTTTCACAGGAATCCTTTGAAATCCATTGGTCCTTTTACACTCACAGCGCTTCTCCACTGGGACGAGCAGGACTCCAGGTGCTCTGTGGCCACCTTGCATGGGGAGGACTACCATACTGGGTAGTGTGAACCTGGCTCATACATTATCAGGATATTCCCAGCTGCAAGTGTGGGAAAGTAGATTCTAATTAGCTGCAGCAAGAAAAGACCATTTGTTTCCAGTACGGCTGAATCCAGAAACCCAAATGTTGCCTTCAAGCACATCTCCACGGGTAAGACCTGCTTGCTCTTCTGTGGACAAGTAGATAGAAAAATGGCCCTTGACAACCCCCTGCCTACGTGTCTCTTAAGTTTGTGACTCCAAGGAATGAGAGATGTCTTCCCCCATAGTTCTGACAAAAACAAATTCAGTGAGAAAATGGATGGGCTTAGCTTGTGTCGCGGGCCAGGGAGTACTCTCCCCAGAGGAACAGAGAGTAGACGATGGACCTTCCTGGCCATTCTCATGTCTCTAGAATTGTTTTCTCCCGGTCTTCTGCATCTCAGAGCTTGGTATGATCACCTACCCAGTTACACAGGGCATGATCTCCAAAAACTCAACTTAACCAAAAACCCAAACCTCAGTCCAGTGCCTTCCATGGCAGAATAATATGATGTAATCCTCCATTCTTACATTTACTTATTAGGAAAATTTTTGTTCGACTCCTGCTTTGGGGGGTGGGCACTCTGATAGGCACTGCAGTGAAAATATTTCCTAATTATCTCTGAAAATGTGTTCACTTCTCTCCGCCTTCTTTTACCACAACCTTAGTCCATGACATGATCTTGCAGCTGAACTGTACCGTATCCCACTCACCAGTCTCATGCTGTCTTCCAATTTTGCCTTTGCGCATCTCATTTCAAAACAGTGGAACTCACCTGGAGAAGCCAGCTTGTGTCTTAGAATGACAAGTCTGCATCCTGGAGAGGTTGCCTTTGGGATTCTGGTGGCCCTCAGGCAAAGGTCCCTGGAAGGCAGATGGAAATGAGGAAGCCAGGAGTGGAGACAGGGTGGAGCCAAAGAATCCGGATGTGGAGACATCTTTGTGGATAGGGTAGTTAAGCTGTAGAGATGGGTGAGGTGGTCAGAAAGGCCAGGATTGTAGGGGCGTGGTAACTGGAGAAGAGTCTGCACTGGAGGCTAGCTGTGGTCCTTCCACTGAAGCCTGGGTGCGGCCGTGGGAAGTGGGGAATGCAGTGAGGACAGCCGCTTAGGGCTAAGCCACAGCATTTCCAAATGAAAACTTTAACCAACACTCCTCAAAATGAATTTAAGGGGATAAACCTTATCACTCACACACACACCCACACATAACAGGGAACCTTTCCCCGAGGCAATGTGGGAGAAAGTTTTAAACTCTTTAAAAAACGTTGTTCTATTGAATTATCTTCAAAAGTGCTTTAGAGTGTGGGACCAGGGTGAGGAAGGACAGATGGGGTTAGTGATTTTGAACACTACAACTTTATCTCGGCGCGTTATAAATATGTGATGCTATTTAATGTAGCAAGCCATCAGATTAATAAACAAGTGATGGCCAAGTTTGTAATTGGCAAGGAAAGAGGTTGTAATCTATAAGGAGCTTTGTGTCCCAACCAATTTATTCTCTGTCAGAACTTCATTGCCTCTGTCGTGAAAGCTCCCAAGGAGTCTTAACAGCTAAAATCCCAGACTGGCTGGGCTTGGTTTCTCTAGTGACTTTTCTTTTTTCGGCTTCATCTATCACCCAGACAAGACACTTGGAAAACCCATTTCTTTAAAATGCAGCTGCTCACCTGCCCCTGTAATACCTGGTTTGTTGTTTGTAAGTGGCTTTTATCCTGAAAGTAGGAAAGAAACGAATTGCATGGCAGGATCCATTTTAACTTCTTGTAGGCGCCACAAAATCAGAAGACAAAATGGTGTTCCACAGAACACTACCTAGCACTGTCTGGCTGTCCTAGCTGAGTATGGAGGTCCTTTGGGAGGAAGTCTCTGCCTACTGCTGACTTATGCCGCACCTCTCTCCTTGGTTCAAGGGTTAATGAACCAGCATGCACAGTTGGCCACATTACAAGTGTCCAACTCTAGGGGGCACCATTAACCTCACATCCTGTGTGAATGGAGCCCCTATATTTGTGTGAACTCACCCCACTCAATGGTATGAGGTGGTCCTGGTGAAAAGATGAGTTTTTGGAGTTAGGTCGGCCTGAGGCAAACCGTCCGTACAAAAAGAGTGGTCTAGCACAGATTTCTTCATTTCTGAAACAGAGATTATAATAATACCTTCTTCAAAGCATTGCTGTTAGAAATGACGCAAAAAAAAAAGAAATTCCCTCGGCATATGCTTTTCCTCTGCCTGGACTGCTTACCGGGGCGAATCCCTCTTCATGTGCCAACCCTCACCCTCAGTTGCAACCTTCTGGGTCTTTCCACGGCTAACCTCCCCTCCTCCCTCTCTTTTACTACCCCCGAATATGCATATGCAACTGGAAGATTGGAAGTGCTATTAAAGAGATTTTTTTCATTTTGTTTTGTTTTATTTTGTTTCGCTGCCTTTCTCACATTTTTTCACCAATTATATTTTCACATTCCCATTTCTGCAGCTAAATCTGTTTGTTTGTTTGCTTGCTTGCTTATCTGACCAGCACTCACCCTTCCATCTGCTGGGAAGGCGGCCCCTCTCAAAATTGTTTGGATACCCGCACCCTCCCTGCTATTACAGTCCCTGTCATTCTGACGGGGCTGACAACTCCCTCTAACTCCAGGTATCTGCCTGGGACTCAGGCTTGTCCAATCAGCCCTCTTTTTATTCCCCTGAACATGGTGATTGGTTCACCAATGGGCATGTGAACTGCTTCATCCAATGAGACTTGTTTCTGGAAAAAAGGCTCCTTTTTCTTCAAGTTACAAACCTAATAGGAAATAGGCTTGGATTATCTGATGGTCATGTTGTAGTACATGGGTGTCATAGACTGTTCGCACCCTCCATTCCTGTGTTGAAATCCTAACCCCCAGCGTGATGGTATTAGAAGGTAGGGTGAGGTAATTAGGTCACGAGGGTGGAACCCTGATGAGTGGGATTAGTAGCCTTATAAAAAGAGACAGAAGATTTTTCTTTCTCCTCTCCTCTCTTCTCCTCTCCTCTTCTCTCTTCTTTCTCTCCCCTCTTTCTCTCTTTGCTCTCTCTTCTCTCCTTCTCTCCATCCTACCCTCTCTGCCATGAAAGGATACAGCAATACAATGGCCATATGCAAACCAAGAGGTGGACCCTCGCTAACATCGGTTCTGCTGATGCTTTGATCTTGGACTTCCCAGCCTTCAGAACTGGGAAAAACACGTTAGTTCTTTCAGTCACCCGGTCTAGGGTAATTACCGGTAGCCGCTTGCATGGACCGAGACAATGGGGAAAACCAGCCAGGACACAAAACAAAAAGTTATAAAGATACTCACTTCTGAAATCACTTGTATATCAGCACCTGTATTTAATTGAGCCCAAAGCCCTAAACTTTTCAGTTTTGTGATAAATCAAATACCCCTCCCATGCTTTTGTGTGTAAAGTAGGTCAAAGTGAAATACGGAACTGGGCACCCTCCAGCAGAGTCTACTCTCCCGCAGCATGCTATACTTGAGGGCAAGATGGTGGATGTACATGACACATTTTGGCACTCATTATGTCACATTTAAAAATGCCAAACTCAGAAGCTCACAGGCAGAGATTTAACAAACGAAAATTGTGCACAGTAACCAGATGGATTAAGATAGCCTGTGAGCCTGAGACATGGAGTCATTTTTTACCCAGGAATATAGTGATTTTTATAAGTCACATCTTGATCGACTCTGTTAGCTCAGCAAGTGTGTTCAGAGCTGACAAGTGATAAGCCAGTTGTTTGGTTATTGATGCCGTGGCTGGGCCAGGGATGTATCATCACCGCGCGCTTTGGGGGCTGTGAATCTGTCATTGGGCCCAAAGAAAAGACTGGGTTTGTGAAACATTCCCTTGATTCACCCAGAGGGAGAGTGGCTTCTGCCCAGAAGGGTCCTGGAGTTGAAGGTGTGAGGATTCATGTCTTTGTCTTCTTTCATAGCAAGTCACTAGTTCTCACCCAGGCGGTGGTGTTTTCTTGCCAAGACTTCTCAGTCCTTTCCTTTTATTGGCTTACTCAGTAAAAATCACCATATAAAATTATAACAGCAGATAATATTTATTTATTTCCTCTGGCAGGTATGCCAGCACTATTCCAAGTGCCAGGAATGGAGCGGTCGATGGTACTGACCTATCCTTATAAAGTGAATATTTTAGTGGAAGAGACTGATGATAGAGAAGTAAGCCAGTGTGCAAACAGGATAACTATAGGTTTTGATAAGTGATAGGAAGGAACCCAGAGGGTGATGTGTTAAAAGAGTGACTGATGGTGGTGATAGTTGGTGGCAAGAGATGGTCGGTGGCCCATCTTTAGAACTTCGGTTTCAAAGGGAAACCATGTGGAGAAGGGAGCACTGGAATGGAGACCTACAAGTAGAGGAGACGCCCGCCAAGGGTAGTTTAAGAAAGGGCGTTCCAGGCCAGGAGAAGAGCAAAGGCACCGTGCCTGAGCCTGGAAAGAGCTTAGCACGGGGAAGAGACAGAAACCGTGCCAGTCCTGCTGGCATCTGGTGGGAGAGGGGAGTTGTGTGGGAATGCCTTAGAGAGAGAGGGGAGGTCAGGTCATGATGGGACCCGTACAAACGGTAGGAAACTCGGGCCTCGTTCATGACTGTGTTACTTTATTTACTCTTCATAGAGGCTGATGAGGTAAGTACTCCTGAAGAACGAAGGGTCTTGCTAAAAGCCACACCGCTCATGGGCAACCCAACCACGATTCACTACGCAGTTCCCTTTCCAAGATCCATCTCCTTCTCCCTGACAAGGTGCCACCCTGTGGTTTCTAAGTCAGAGACAGAGCCAACAGATTATGGGCCAATGCCTATGAATGACTGTTTATCGCAAGTGTCATGAGGGGTAAAATGAGGTCGTGCATGTATCTCTCTTAGCTGGGTGTTAGGCAGAGTCAGTGCCTGATAGATAATGTGATGTTTTCTCCATGGGCTGCCCAGTCTCCACTTCAAGTAATATTTTTTTTCAAAATTTTTAATTCTGATAAAATACACATAACATAAAATTATCATCCTAACCATTTAAGAGTATACAGTTCAGTAATGTTAAGTATATTTACATTGTTATGTAACCAATCTATAGAATTTTTTCCTCTTGCAAAACTGAAAATATATACTCATTAAAAACAATTCCCTATTTCCTCTTCCCTAGCCCCTAGCAACTACCATTCTACTTTCTGGTTTCATGAGTGTGGATGACTCTGATTAACTAAGTGTTATCATGTAACATCTGTCCTTTTGTGACTGGCTTATTTTACTTAGCATAATATCCTTAATGTTCGTCATGTTGCAACGTGTCCGAATTTCCCCTTTTTTAAGGTTGAATAATATTCCACTGTATGTATATACCAGAGTTGGCCTATCCACTCACCTGCTGATGGACATTTAGGTTACTCCCACTTTTTGCTCATTACGGGTAATGCCGCTATGAACTTGAGTGTGCAAACGTCTCTTCCAGACCTTGCTTTTGATTTTTGTGGGTATACACACAAAAATGGAATTGCTGGATCATATGGTAACTCTATTCTTAATTCTTTGAAGAACCTCAGCCTTACTTTCGCCAGCGACTGCACAATTTTACGTTGCTACCTACAGCATACAAAGTTTCTGATTTCGCCCATCTTCACCAACACTTGTTATTTTCCTTTCTTTTTGTAATAGCCATGCGAACGGGCATGGGATGTTTACTTGATGTAATCTGGGCTCACTCCTTAGGAGGTATGTCATTTGTAGAGCAGCCGGCAACAGTTCTTTCCCTTCTGACCACACCCTGGTGATGAAATTGGCCTGTGCCATTGTTGAAATTTTTACCATGTAAGTAAAGACGTGGCATTTTGCCTACAAAAATAGTCTTGTGTATTCAGTGCTGCATTTGTCTGGTATTTATGAGAATCCACAGATTTGTTTAGAACAATCAAGGGGGCTTTGAGTTTCTATCTTGTGCACTTGAAAGTATCCAAACCATATCCGCGTAAACACCTCTGAAATGCTGTTTCTCTCTTAGAGTTGCGTAGCCCATAATTAAATGATTTGTGGGAGCAGCCCGAATGAAGGGCCCCGTTCATCAATACTGCATGAATTATGTAGACATATCTTCATTTTTACATTATTTATCTCAGTGGCCAGATGGGTGCGTAGGCTGTAATATTCATCAGTGAGAACTCCAAATGCAGCTTTGGCACACTGACATCTGTGGTGGGTCTGACCACTGGGGGCTGTAATGCATATTTGTAGTTGGCGAACAGGGGGCCCTCTGCTTCTAGGCAATTCAGGGGTGCTGCAAGCTTTGGTGTTTGACACTTGATTAGTCACCCCTAAGTGGCTCCCATCAGAGCAAAGTAGAAAGGATCTGAGAGACACCAAGGCTGTGGGGAAGGATAGAAAACACCCTCTGAGTGGTGATGTCGACATCGATATTTTCACAACCCATTCATCTTGTTTTAATGCTAATATAAGAATTACAGTAATAGCAAGAACTAATATTTAGGAAGACAGTATAATACAGTGGGTGCTGTGATACAAACGTTTGTGTCTCTCCTCAAATTCATATGTGGAAACCTAGTCCCCAGTGTGGTAAGGACCTGGAGCCATGGGACGTGATTAGGTCATGAGGATGGAGGCCTCGTGAATGGGGTTAGTGCTCTTATGAAAAAGCCCCTAAAGAGATCCCTGGCCTTTGCCGCCCTTTGAAGTATAAGGAGAAGGTGACTGTCTGCAAACCTTCACTTTACATGAGATCTGCTAGCACCTTCACCTTGGGCTGTCCAGCCTCCAGAACTATGATGAATAAGTGATGGTTTTTGGGTTACAGTAACCCAAGTAGACTAAGACGGTAGGTAAAAGGAGGGGCATAGGTGCTTAAATCCTATGGGGCTTAGTAGGGGCCTAAGTATCACGTGACTTTGGGCAAGTTGTTTCCTCGTGTTTCTCACCTGGACAGGGAGGTGATATAGGTGCCTACTGTGCAAAGTGGTTATGTGAATCGAGAGTAGTTAGGTCATAAAATGGAGTATTATGCAACTGTGGATAAAAAAAAGATAAAGATTTAGAGGTATTGCTATGGAGTGATTTCAAAGATACATTATTGATGAAAATATGCAGGGCAAAATGTTACTTAGTGCATTCCTATTTCAGTAGAATAAATTAATATTATTATAGATTGTATGTGTTTGCATATACATAGTATTTCTGGGAGGTTCTATACACAAAATTAACTGGTTTCCTCTAGGGAAGTGAACAGCAGTTGGGAGATATCTTGATTACTATTTTATAATGTGGTCTTTATTTTGTTGTGTACCTTTATAAACATTTTTAAGGAAAATGTTTCATTTTAAAAACAAATAATAATATTCAGAAATGTGCTCTATCCCAAATGAAGATCCTTTTTTGCAATTGAATGCAGACCTTTTGGTACCTGACGATGGGCCTCACCTAGACCGTAGTGTTTCTGACTGCCCTTTGGGTCTTAGCTTTATGGACCTGGAGTCCCGCGCTAGGTTTCGCCTTCGCTTCCAAGCTGCACTCCCTGGCTGAGCAGAGAACACTCACTCAGTCATAACCCAAGGAAAAACTGGCGCCTAGAAAAGTCCCATGTTGGCTCTTGGCTGCAGGCATGTGAGCTGTCCACTTAGCGCTTTGGGAGAAGTGGGTATTTACCCTGAAGTCAACATGTAAGAGCATAGCTTAGTCATCAGTTCTAAAACTCCACAACCAGAGTACATTCCTCACTCTTTCTTATGTAAACGAGCCACACATGTTGGAAATTCTATCATTTTAAGGTTTTTTTTTATGTGGCTGTGTATTCTATCCAAGCGTCAGGTAGCACACACAGCTTGCCTTTTTCCAGTGATGTTCTTCATTGGATTTATTACAGATGATAGTTGGTAATTCAGTTTGATATCGTTCCCTGTATCCAATGATAAACACTCGAGAGAAACCAAGAAATCTATTTTTTATATTAAATAATAACACTGGCCCCTTTGTTATCCTTTCAGAATTGCAAATCAGCCTTGTCCTCTCAGCTGAAAGAGTGGAGCTAAGCTTTGTTCAGTGTTGACTCCTTACTTTATTCAGTGTTAAATATAATAGAACTTGGTTTTACAGAACCAGGAGGGGGCAGTAAATTTCCTTTTTTTACTGTTATTTAAAAATGAATCCCGCATTTCATACAGAGCAGGATCTCACCCATTTTCTCTAGAATTTGGCCAGCACCACCACCCCGACCAAGGGAAATTTTTGAGCTTCAGCGTGATTCTGGTTTTATGTAATACTCCCATTAGATTTTAATTAGTGTCCTTTCAAATCACTTCCTGTAAATAGACAAAAACAGATTTTGCACTTGCAGACAATGTCTTTTTGTTTTCATTTTGTAAATGAGGTGAAATCAGACTTTTCCTGAGGCTCGTCTTGCTCTTCTGGTTCACACGTAGTTGAAGGTGGACATGCCATCAGATAACCTGAAATCAAAATACGATGCTTCGGTGTGTTCAGGTCCTTGTGAAAAATGAGAGAAGAAAATGATGCCTTTAAAGGAAATAGCCACTTACCCTGTAATATTCCACTGCTTCAGCGAATGCTCTGATTTCAAACGCGTGTGCACCCCAGAGCCCAAGCTAGGGATGACTTTCCAGATCGGATCAGAACCCTTGGCATGCAAATGCGCTTTCTTCTTCTTTTTCTTTTTCTGTGGCTGCTTCCTCCTTAAACTTATGTATTTGAATACGATTAACTTATGTAATTGCTGTGTTCCCTACCCGGGTACCTAATATATCTGGCTAGTTGTAAGGAACACCAAGTTTTCTCTGTGGGATGATTTGGGGGTGGTTTAGGAATTATTATTGGCTGCGCTATAAATGTCTGGGGAGAGAAATAAAGGACACTTCCAGGACAGTTAACACCTCCTAATGTCACAGCCTGGGTGCTACCCAGATACCGGGAGGCAGTGCAGCCCCAGAGAAATAACTACATACACTGAAAACTCATCATGACTTTCAAGTATTTGGCTATATATTTATATTTACAGATATTGGAGATGTACATATAGATAAAATTTGCCCTCACAAGTCACAATACCACAGAAGGAAGAGGTCAGGCTTATTTTTTTCCTGCAATTCTGATGACCCAAATTGCAGACTGGACATTTCTGGGCATTTTAAAAGGATATTTTCTTAAGGATCCAAGTTCTCATTAGTCTTCATTTTATAGTTGCTGCTTTTTTTTTTTTTTCATTTTCCCTGTTTCCACCTACACCAGATGAAGCACAAGGCAAAAATTAGATTATATGCAATTTGTACACTGATTTATTAGCTTGAGCCAGGACTTTAATGAAGGGAAAGGAAACAGTTTAAACAGCACTTGGGGCATCTGTCTGAGTGGAGTCCTGTAGCAGAATATTCTGAGTTTCAGGAGGAATCTGGGGTGGGGGTATGCCCCCTCATGGCAGAAGTGAGGACTGTGTCCACTTCCAGATACCCGTGGTGTACTTGTCCTCTAGGTGGACATATGTGAGCACATCCCTGAAGCACTTCGTTGGTTTCCATTGAACTCATCCGATTCTTGCTTTGAAAGGCATTCAGAGTTTAAGGTTTTCCCTTGTACGTTACTTTGTTTCTCTGTTCTTCCTCCTATGACAGGGTTAGTGGGGTTATTCTTAGGGTAGAATATTTACCTGATTTTATTTTGAAATCACCCCGCCAATTTTGGAATCTCAGCTGCACCACTGGTATGCTTAGGGATGGTGGGAAGAAAGTGCTTTTAGATCTCTTTAACTTCTTCTCTGTAAAGTGGGGGCAGCGTGATAGTTCTGTCTTCACCAGCTTGTTTTTGGAGATGTATATAAAATCGTGCAACGAGATTCTTAGCATAGGGCCAGAGAAATGGTAAACAAGTGACAAATATGTAATGTTTTATTGTTTGTTTGTTTTTTTCACTAGTGTTCTCATACTCTGTCTTTATGCTTTTTGGGAAATTTCTTCAAGTTCCACTTCTTACAGTCACTGTATCATCTTAAGTGAATACTATGGGGTAGTATTTATGCCTTTAAGCAACTTTCAGCTTGGGGAAACATAAGGCTGCAGTTTATTCATCAAATAGCTGAAAACTTAACTCGAGCAAATTTCTGTCTAGTACAAACAGTTAAAATCCAATGTCTTGTTCTCTGTATCTCCTAATAAAGGAGGCAAGGTTCCTTGAGCCCAATTGTATTTTGAATGTTTCATAATCTTAAAAATTGTTCATCTCTATGAAGTAATCCCTTTTATTACATAATATAAAGGGAAGATAAAGTTGTTAATTCTTGATGCATCTGAAGTGGTGACATGCAGCAAACAGCTCATTATCCCCCACACAAAGCACAATTACTCAATATAGGGAAACGGTGCTTTCAGATGCTGCCTTATATTTGAGCTTCCCCATGCTGGCTAATGTTGGATATTGATTCTGAATAATTCAAATAGCAATAAAATTGGGTTTTCATGACAGTCAATCAGAGGCATTTTATACTTAATGCTCAATGGAAGAAACACGTTGTCTTTTTACCTTCTAAATTTCAAAGTCATTAAAGTAATTGTAGGCCATTAAGCTAAATTTCTCTGCGTAATCGGGATAGTTAATCTAATTCATACACCATTCAAAACATTGGAGAAGAGAACTGATGAAATTTTAGTTAATGCTATACATATGCACACATATATATATATATGTATATAAGTACATGTATGTATTATGTATACACACTTAGTCTAAGTAGCCTCACTTTACTAGCATTCATTTCACTTAACACAATCAACAAATCATAGGGGGATAGCCTTAAATAATTTATTTGATCATGTTTTTCAGATATTCCCAAAGGCCTCTGATATGAATGACTTCTGTTGAAATGGAAATACTAAACCAAAAAGCTTGGTCTTTATGTGGTTTTTCTGATATCTTCTTTCTGGCTCTCAGTTAAAGTTGCACAATAGGATTGCAGATATGTGTGCATGTGCGCGTGTGTGTGTGTGTGTGTGTGTGTATATAGATAGATATAGATGTATCCCACCAAGCCCCAGAGATTCTGATTGATGTGCTCTGAGATTGGGGCCTGAGAATCAGAGTTTTTAAAAAGCTTCCTCATTGAGTCTAATGTGCAGCCTGGGGTGGCAACCATGGTGAATCCAATTCACTCACTCACTCATTCCCTCGTTTATTCAAAAATTGCTTATCAAACACCTGCCAAGTTCTGCGACTGTAAGGCATTCCGCTGGCTAATAAGACAAGCAAGGCCTTCTCCAGAAACTTTCAAACGGATCCAAGAGAAAGTTTAAAAATGTGATTTAGACCACAGAACCAAAGACAATGCCTATATATGGCTTCCTGGTAAGACTAATACTTTTACGTCTAGCAATACTATCAAAACCTAGAGGAGTATGGGTTACTGAAGGGTTCCTGGCTGTATGTAGAACTTACTTCATTCTGTTACAAGCTAAGACCTGTACCCCTTACTATATGATCACAGGTTTGTGTGTTCAAAGGTAAGGTTATATGTAAAAGTAGAATTCTACCTTACCTGTAAGTTGGAGTTTAAAGTCATCTTCTGGGTTAACTTAGAGCAAGGTTGTTTCTGGCCCTGGGAAGAAGTGATCCTTCTTATGGCAAGTGCTAAAATACTTGTAGGAAAAATTAGGTTTGGGAGAAGGCTGTTTAGAGGAGAAAATGACCCATGGTGGGCCTTCCTAAAACTTACACAGCATACCTCACTTAAAAAAAGAGAGACGTGCTTATCAGAACCTCGGGTCCTAATGGGTTGACAGGTGCTTCAACTTCGTGAGCATTTTCCTCCAGGGAGTAACATGGAGGGCTTTAAAATAACTGTGGAGATCATATATTGATGCTCTTTAGAAAGGCTTGGGCTGTAAGTTAAAAATACATTTCTCCACCTCCGCAATCCTGCTTGCTTTAAGTATTTGCTTTGCTAAAAGAAGACTAAAATAATGATAACTTTTTATTTATCTGGAGAGGAGGAAGAGGTCTGGGAACAAAATCTGAACGAGCATAAGAGTTTGCACTGGGAACGGTGGGATCGTTCACCGGGCTGGGGGCAGCTACGGATGGCGAGGGTCCATCCTACCTCACCTGTGTGAGCTTTAGATCGTGAATCGTGTCACATCGTGAGCAGTGAGTACGGGGATCCATCTATGCGATCCTGAAAAAGGGCTGTGTGAGGGACGAAAGAGATGCTATGGGTTAACAATGGGACCGGTCCTTTTGAGGCAGATCTTCACTAGAGATTGAGGATGAGGGCTTGGACATGAAACGTCACTCTCCTGGAGCCCCAACCATTTTCAGGGCCATCATCAGAGACAACAATATCCAACTGATTTTTAAGTGAATTACAGAATTCTAGAGGTGAAAGATACCTTAGATGTCATTTCATAGGAGTTTCTCATACCCAACTCAGGAGCAGAACTAGAAGTAGACTTGACTGAAGATGCCCAGACTTCCCAATGTCTGTCTCTCTGAATCAACGCCCTCCCCTTACCCCGCCCAAGTATGGGGTCTGGGGATTCCTATCTTTGAAAGGCTTTCCAGCTAGCCCTATAAGGACCCACGCACCAGTATTTAAGAACTGTTGGCCTAGTTGGAACCTTTCATTACCTATCAGGAAAGAGAACTTGTATCTTGTAACCCAGAGCAGAAGCCAGACTCCCGATTCCTATTTCAGGAATATCCTTTGTCTTTCAAAGGCTGGTTATATCCCTTTCTTGACAAGCCTAAAATAGAGAATGTTGCTGTAGGACTGCTGAAGATGGCTACAGTTGCTGAAGGGGACCAGTCTTCAGGAAGGAACAAAGACAGATCCTAGACCTAGACTCAAATGCCCAAGGCTAATGTGAAACAGTAAGATCAGGAAATAGAGTGCAGTATGCCTAAGAAGGATCTGGAAGTATTGCCAAAAGCGTAAGCTGACACTGATCAATCATGGTTGTGGATTGTTGATGCCCAGTGCATGTGTATACTCTAGGAACAGGGCACCAGTGCCCGCTAATCTCCTGTGCTGCAGAACGCCCCCTCCCACCCCCATCCTCTGGGCTTGCTGTTTCGCTGTGGTTTCCTGCAGCCTCGGAGCTGCTGGTATCTGATCTCTCTCTGCCTGAGGACAGTTCCCAGGATTATGGAAATTTGTTTTCTTATGCACACAGGAGACCAGATGGTGGGGTAGGAATAGCCCTGAACCCATGACTCTTGGGAGTTGGTGTATAAATACCCCTGGGTGGGATGCTACTGAGGCATGTGTTTTATAGGTTTCCGCACTTGATGAGCCCATTGTGTGCCTGGCTGCTTAGTAAACCCTTTATAAAAGGATGCCTTTCCTTCCCTAGTGGGTTTCCTGTGCTCCCAAATGAACAACTTACCCTCCAATCCTTTTCTCAATGTCAGCTTCTGGGGTACCCAAACGAATGGAGTATCTGGTGCGTTCCTGTATGTTCTTGCCTACACAGTAAAACCTAACCAATAGGAGTAAGGTATGAGGTCTAATTTGAATCAAAAGGGAAGCTTGTTTTTTAAAGACTCCAGAGAATCTCAGGGACCCCAGTTGTGAGGAGTCAAGTCAAGCTAGGAAAATAGAGTTCACAGGTCTGTTCTCTCACCTCCCTTTCTCCTTTGGTTTTGTTTTTTTCTGGTTTCTGCTGCTTCTGCATGGTCTCTAGTCTTTTTTTTTTCTTCATTCTTTTTCTGAAGACTGGCTCCCCTGTGAACTTGTAGATCCTGCTTCCCTACAGCTTCAGCTGATGCCTATCTGGACCACAGCAGTGCCACATTTGGTCATGAGCCCACAGAGAGATGCCAGCTCCAGCATTCACCATCTCTGAGACCTGGGCCCCAGTTCAAACCTCAGGAAGGAGTGTGCCTCTGACTGACTCAACTGGCCCGCCTAGGAATGAGCTGTCCCCAGGTTGGTGGCCTCCCTGGGCCAGTCACCTGTCCTGTAGTGGTGATAGAGGAGAGTGAGGTCACCTGGCTCAATGAATACCACTTCCAGGGAATATAGGCATAGGATGTTAAGCTGCAAGAGATTTGGCGTGACAAACAGTTGCTTTTTATCTTGAACAGGCAAACTTTCCACCGTCCCATGACCAATTATCCGAAGTGTTTAGTGCATAGTAGGTCTGCAAGACAGCAGACCTGTCTGTTAACAGAAGGGCAGTGACACTGTAGGGAACAATAAGGTGAATGCTTAGAATTTATACACAACATTGACGTCCTCAGTTTCCTAAAGCATAGAACCTGATTTATGCCACCAGAGAATGACACACTCTGTCATTGCAGCCATACCCTGAAGCATACGTGCGTTTCTAAAGAGTAAGTCATGGTTTTGTTTGTTGTTGTTCGTTTGGCTTTTTACCTTGGGTGACTGTTATTTAAACTTTCCAAAACAAGCTCATATCTAAAGGTCCATTGACCTAGGTGTCACATTTCAGGACAAATGATAAAATACCAGTTTCCGTATAAAGTAAAAGCTAATTTTAAACTTAAAAAAAAAGGGATCACAAATTATGTATTGACATTTTAAACAAAACATGGGTATATAATCTTTTAAAAATAACTTGAGACATCAACATCTAGGTCTCCCTTTGACAAAAAAGATGTCCAAAAAAAGTAGAAAAAGAAATACATAAATATAAGCAACACTGAAATATATACAAATATCAAAATGTGAACAATGAGCAAAACCAGTCTCTTACCTCTCATATGTTATTAGAAAGTGCTTTTTAAACTATGAGCTTATAAACAGATGCCAGAGCCCAAGAAAATTGTTTTTGACATTTGTCCTTCAGTGAAATGGAAATAGAACCATGACTTAAGCATGTCCACATACATGTAATTCTTCCACATAAGAGACATGCCCAACTGACTCACGCAACCCACATACCAGAGCAGAGACTGTGCCTGTCAGCTGAAGCTACTCAGTGATTTGGCCTCTTGAAAATTAATTAAAAAAGGCTTCCTTTTTAAAAAAAAATTAATTGAATTTATTGGGGTGGCATGTGTATATTGTATTGTGTGTTCACCATCCAAAGTCACCATTTATCCCACCTCATTTACTTTTTTCTACACTGTGGCTTTTCTCAGGGCAGCAGAAGAATTTGCTCAGTCAAACGCTCAATTTTTTTTGGAACAAACCATTGCATAATTAATACGTGACACATATGAATGATGGTTAGAGTCTGCAGTGATTAAACACCTGAGCTCTTTTAGGGCAGTGAAAATAATCTGTGCGATACGCTAATGGTGGATACATATCACTGTACCTGCACATTTGTCTAAACTCATAAAATGTGTAACACCAAGAGTGAACCCTAATGTAAATTACGGACTTGGGTGGGTTATGATGTGTCAATGTAGGTTCATCAACTGTAACAAATGTTCCACTTTGGTAGGTGATGCCCACAGTGGGGGACGGTGTGTATGTGGAGGGAGGGGGTATATGGGAACTCTCTGTACATTCCACTCAGTTTTGCTATGATTAAAAAGTACTCTTCCCTGAAATAGCCTTAAGCAACAACTCTCCCCAAAACAACCAAACATGTTGTGTTAAACAACAAACTCTCTCCTAAACAAACAAACACGTAATCCCATCTCTGCGACCTTCTGGTGGACAAAAGAGTAGGACCTCGCTCCAGAGCTGGTGTTTGGCCAGGGTGCATGGCCAGCGTCTGTTCTGAGCAGTGGGGCTGTACAGAGAGGACTGGCTGTTAAATCGTCTGAAGAGCATCTTTGTCTGCCCAAAGGGTTGCAGTGAAGCCAAGTCTGAGAGTTTGTGGGGCCTGGTGCTTGGTCCTGGCATCATTAGGGAGCAGCACCTGCTTATGTTTCTTCTTGCTGTGGTTGTTTTAACGAACTTCCACACAGTCCACCTGAATGTGACGTTCCAATCTCATTACCAGATTGCACGGGCTTCTGCCAGAATTACACAGAGTCCAACTGCTTTATTTCAGCACTTTTTGTGCTTTGGATCCCGGCCCACATCCATGCAGCTTAGCAGTTGTGTGAAGTCTGACCCCTCCGCTCAACTCTTATTCAATGTCTGTAAGTGCCCTTTGTTGAGCATTGAGCCGGGAAGGGTTTGTATAGATGTGTTTGCTTTGTTCAAGAGGAAGAAAAGAATATCCTCTGGGCTGTGTTTTGAATTTACAAGATGGCTAATCATTGATCATAACAGCTCAAATTCACTGAACACTTGAGATTATGTAGCCATTTCCTTTGCATAGATTATCTCATTTAGTCCTCACAACAACCCTAGAGGCAAAAGTATTAGTATCCTCCTATTACAGAGGAGGACCTGGCTGCAGGAAGTTAAGTGACGTGTTCAAATTGCCCCAAAGAGTAAGTGGCCCAACTGGCACTCAGTCCAAGTCAATCAGAAGATTGTGTTCTTAACTTCTCTCTCCATACCCACCTGCAATGATGTTTCTGTTACTCAGGTGTTCTTTTCCCTCTCCTGTTTCCTCTTCTCTCTCTATCAATATCTTCTTTGTAAGAGAGGGTCTGCACGAAGCACTAGACTTCAGGGGTTTTTTGCTTCCTACTTTTCTTCCACTTAAAATATGTGTAAAACATTTCTTACAAAATCTAGATACCTAAAACAAAACAGGTGTGACAATGAAAAGACGAAGAATTTCTCAATAGTTTCTGATGCTGTATGAATGTTACTAGAAGTTTTAAAAGTTTTAAAAGTAAAATCAGTGACATTGCTACATGCAATTATGAAGATGGTCTCTATTTTTACAGGACAAGACAATGTGAATTTGGGACTTACATAAACCTCAGATCCAATCTGAACTCAGCCATTGACCAATAAAGTAGACTTGGGGAGATACTGAAATTTTGAATTTGGTTACTCGATCCTGTCAATTAAGGAAATTGCATCTATCGTGTAAGGCTCTTTTAGGATTAGAAAGTTATAGATAACCCTTAATATAAAAAAAATAGATATTATTCAACATTCATTTATTCAGAGCCCCCTGCATGGCAGGAGCTGTTTGCTCTTTAACTATTTCGTGCTCCTTTGGGGTTGCATTTATCCCGGAGCCCAAGGCTGCTTCTGAGAAGCCCCAATAAGGGTGTCTTCTGTAATGGCCCCTGAGAGGGATGAGAGGAAGGGGACCGAGCCAGGGGTGGTGGCCCTCTCCCACTGTGCAGAGCAGAAATAGGAGGAAATGAATTCTGGAACTGGATCATTAGTTACATAATTCAGAGGCCCCCCTCCTGTGACCACTTGGAATAAGCAGATGGTTGAAGAATAAGGGTTCTTTTTTTGGCTTTGATTTTTGGAATAATTATGTTTTATTTTTCTAGTCCGGCTGTTCAGGTGGATTAAGTTGTTCATTGCAAGAGAGAGGGGAAAACATCAGCACGACTGCCCAGATATTTCCCGACCTATATCAGCTTCCCATGGCTGCTTCAAATTATTGTAGCCATGAAATGGGGGCATAAACCAATAGAGTTCACTCCCAACTTGTTACAGGAAATCAGTTTAGAAGGAGGGGGTTGTTAATTGTATCATGCCTGTGTTGTATTCTCCCCTCTTCAGACCATGCGTGGAATAATTTATTGATATGCTTCGGATTTCACTGGAAAGGAAAAAGAGGGGTGGCAAGCGGGGGACTCGGAGCCTGAAGCAGTGGATTCTGAGCCCAGGGGTGGGTTCAGCGGGGAGGAGAGCTGGGATCGGTTAGTGATGCCTGCCATGGAAGGGGCCCTGAGGGGGAGCAGCCCGCGTGCCCTCTCCCGGCCATATGACATACCTGTGGCCTGAAGGCTGCGGAAAAGAAGAATTTCACTTAAAGAGTATTCACTGAGCATCTACCATGGGAAGCATCAGGAGTACATAAGACAGGCGTGGTCATCCCCTCTTGGGACTCATGACAGAGGAAATGAAAGGCAAAACTCTAAAGAACACTGACAAGAATTAAAGACATTTGGCTAGGACAAGCAAAAAATAAGGCCACACATTTTTAACAGGTAAGGAGTTACAGTGTTTTTGCAGCTCCCCACATCTTTTCCTGCAGAAGTCCAATTTCTATTTCCCTGCCCTTATTTTTTTATTTTGTTTTAGAAGCCTGAAGTCTAACTGGGTTGAACTGTTATTTAAATTACCGGGCAAAAGACCAGAAAAGTCCGTGGGTGTGCTTATGAGCACGCCTCACAGTATTGAAACAGGATGCAAATATTTGTAAGTTGGAAGAACAGCCGTGTTATTTCTTGTCCTGCCCAGCTGGCTAAAAAAGCTATCGCCTGGTGCCTATCAGTTTTTCAGTAGTCGTTCCTGCCTAATTCCTGTTTCAGACTGAACTCTGCTTCCAGGGTCCATTGTCTCACCTGAGACTTTTATGACGTGGGGGCTTAGAAAAGAAATGCAGCTGGGAAGAGTGAAGAATGCTAATCACATTCAAGGCGGGCTGGTGCCTTTCCCCAAAATGCCCCAGCACTTTGGCTGTATGTCTTGATAGACAAATGAAATGTGGGATTTAAATGACAACTCATTTTTAATAAGAGAGGAAATGTCTTCGACCAAGGCTATTTATTTCTTTTTCAGTTAGTTAACTCCTTTCATTTAGGGTATTGTAGGCTTTTCTTAAACAAAATGCACTGTATTTCTCAGGAACAGGAGAAGCTAGGAGGCCTCGAAGTGATTAAAAATATTTATTAAGTAAGCGAATGAGTGGACGTCCCTTAGCAGAGATCCCGGCCCAGAGCAAAGAGTTAAACAGGTGCTAAAGACTGCCAGTAAGTATAATGGTGTGTCTCCACAGTGGAAAAGGGAACCTACAGAGGACGTTACTATTTCCTTCTGTCCATAATTCTAAAGAGAGAGGCTGGACTTTTACTTCTGGTCAAGACAGAATCACAGGGTCATATTTAACCCATCATCTTACAGGACCATATAATAGACAATATACATGAAACAATGGTTTATATAACACTGTGTGCCTGAGTCCATGTGGGCTGCTATAAAAAATACCATAGACTGGGCAGCTTATGAAGAAACTGAAATTTATTTCTCAGAGTTCTGGAGGTTGGAAGTCCAAGGTCAAGGCACTAGCAGATTTGGTGTCTAGCGAGGACGCTTACTGGTTCATAGATGGCACTCAGGGGTCTATTTTAGAAGGGCACTAATCCCATTTATGAGGGCTCCACTCCTGACCTATTTTCCTCCCCAAAGCCTCACCTTTTAATATCATCATCTTGGGGATCAGGTTTCAACATAAAAATTTGGAGGAGATACAAACATTCAGTCCACGGCACTGCACATCAAGCAATGACTGACAGGGACCCTTGAAAGATAGGAAAAGATGAGCTGAGCTTTGCAATTGTCCCAGCTTGTTGCCTTACGAGGGTTTCCAGGCAGAGAGAAGAGAACCTGTGTGAGCCTGGTGGACTGCCTGCCCTGGGGGACCAGAACTGGTTGTCCAAGGACTGAGGCCCCGGTCATGTTTAGAACAGCATACTAGAGAGGAGTGCCCAAACTCAGGAGAGAATTTATAGCTATCCTAAAGTGTATATACCTAACAAAGGAGCTGCAAAATATGTGGAACACAGGTGGGTATAACTAAAAAAAAAAAAAAAAGTAAAGAAAAATCCATAATTACAATTGGGGACTTAAACATCCCTTTCTCAATAATTTAGAACAACCCAGGATATCAGCAAGGGTAGAGAAAGAGCTGAACAAGATGTAACTAACATGTGTAGAAAACCACCCCAAAGAGCAGCATACACATTATTTTCAGGAGCCAGTGGGTTATATATCAAGATTGGCCACATCATGAACATAAAGATCCCAGAAAACTCTCCAAACACTTGGAAACCAAAGAACAAACTCCTAGGTAACCATGGGTCAGAGAAGTCTCAAGAAAAAAAAGTTAGAAATACATTAAGCTGAATGAAAATAAACATACAACTTATCAAAACTTGTGAGACACAGCTAAAGCGGTGCTGAGAGTGGAATGTATAGCATTAAATGCTTCTGATAAATCAGTGGAGAGTTTAAAATCAATAATAAAAATCCCACTTCAAGAAAATAGAGAAGAACTAAGTAAGCCCAAAACAAGTGGAAGGCAGGGAATAATAAAGATTGGAGCAAAAGTCAACAGAATTGAAAACAGAAAAATAATAGAGAAGAGCTGGTTCTCTAAAAAGATACAAAAAATCACAACCCTCTACCAAGAGTGACAGAGAAGAAAAAAGAAGAAAATTATTACAGAAATGCGAAGGGGGATATTACTACATACCCTGCAGACGTTGAAAGGAAAATAAAGGAATGCTGTGACTGACTAGGCACACACAAATGTGATAACTTAAATGAAATAGACCAATTCCTTGAAAAGTACAAACTACCACAACTCGCCCCAAATGAAAGAGATAATTTGAATAACCGTATAACTATTAAGGAAATTGCATTTATAAATTTCGAACTCCCCCAAAAGGAATTTCCAGGTTCAGACGGTTTCACTGGTGAATTCTAGCGATGTTTAAAGAATAATTAATACCAATTTGACCCAAGAACATCTAGAAAACAGAAGAGTATGGAACTTATTTTAATGAAGCCATTATACCCTGGTATCGAAACCAGATAAAAATAGTACAAAAAGCAAATTACAAACCAATATCCCTCATGAATATACATTTAGAACAGTTAACAAAATAGAATTTGACAATGTATAAAAGGATCAGGCATCACAACATAGTGGAGAATATTCTAGGGGCACAATACTGGTTCAACACTCAAAAATCAATCAGTGTAACCCTTCATCTTCATAGGCTGAAGGAGAAAAATCATATGATCTTATCAGTCAGTGCAGAAAAAGTTTTTGACAAAATTGAAGACCCATTTAGAATTCTCAGAAAAATAAGAACAGAGGGCAATTTCTTTAACTCAATAAAGAACATGTGCAAAAAAGCCTACTGTTAATATTGTCCTTAAAGGAGAAAGACTGAATGATTTCTCCCCAAGATTGATAACAAGGCACCTCTGCTTTTCAATATGAAATGGAGGTGCTAGCCAGTCCCAAAGTACAACAAATAGAAATAAAAGACATATAGATTATAAGTGAAGAAATGAGACTGTCCCTGTTTGTGAATGACATGGCTGTATGTGTTAAAAAAACCCCAAGGAACCTGCCCAGGAACACCATTCTGCGGACTGTAAGTTAGCTCAGCAAAATCACAGGATGCAAGATCATATGCAAAAATATATTGTATTTTTATATCCTAGCAATCAGCACCTTGAAACCAAACTTTAAAAAGGAATACCATTTATAATCACTTAACATAGTAAGATATTAAACAACACATACAGGACTTGTGGGCTGAAAACTCCCAAATGCTGGTAAAAAAATAAAAAGATCAAAGTAAATGGAGAAACATACTGTCATCATGGATTACAGACTAAACAGCAAAGATGTCAGTTCTCCCCAAATTGGTATACAGATCGACTGCAATTCCTATCAAAATCCTATCAGAGAAGATTATTCTCAAGTTTGTATGGAAAGGCATAGAAACTAGTACCGGCCAAATCGATTTTGAAAAAGAAGAATGAGGTAGGAGACATCAGTGCAATCCATGTCAAGACTTACTAGGTAGCTTCAGTAGTCACCACTGTGTGGTATTTTCTGGAGCATAGATGCCTAAATCAATGAAACAGAGTGGAGAACACAGGAAATAACTCTACATAAGTATGGCCAGTTAATTCTTGGTAATGGTGCAAAAGAAATGTAATACAGGAAAGATAGTCTTTTCACAAATGGTTCCGGAAAATATATCCATAGGCAAAAACAAACAAACAAACAAACCCCCAAAAAACCTCAATCTAAACTTAACACCTCATAAAAATTCAAAATGGATAATAGATAAAATATATAAATACAAATAAAAATAAAAACCATAAAACTTTTAGAAAATAACCTAGGAGAAAATCTTTAGGACAGAGGATTTGGTGACATGACGACAAAAGAACTATCCATGAAAGAAAAGAGAAACAGAAACTTATTAGAAACATTTGATCTAGAAACAACCCTGTGAAGATTGGAAAGATGAGCTATGAAATGAGAAAAAATATTTGCAAATGAGATATCTGGTGAAGAACTAATATCTAAAATATATGAAAAACTCTCAAAAGTCAACAGCTAAAACAAACACAATTAGAAAATGGACAAAAGATTTGAAGAAACATTTTATCAAAGAGGATATATAGATGTTAACAAACACATGAACAATGTTCACCATCATTATCCATTAGGGAAATGCAAACTAAGAACATAATAAGATATTGCTACATGCATTTCAAAACAGAATAAAAAAATAAGGACAATACCACTGACAAGGGTGCAGAGAGACTGCCTCCTTTATGTATTGCTGGTAGGACTATAAAATGACACAGCTCTTCTAGAAAATAGTCTTGTAGTTTTCTAAGGAAAATAAATATACACTTACTCTATGACCCAACAATCACACTTATCAGTATTTATACCAGAGAACTAAAAACTTATATGCCAAAAACACCCCACATCAACTTGTAGATAATTGTTCACAGCTACTTGATAGAAGAAGAAGAACTAGTGGTTGCCTAGAGTCCAGAGCGGTGGGAGACAAGGAGATGACTGTGAATATTAAAAAGCAGCATGAGGATGACTTCTGTACTGATAGTGGTTACGCAAACCTACACGTGTGGTAAAATATCATGAAATGATGCAGACACCTTGTATCAACACCGATACTTGGTTATATTGCAATACAGTTACATATGATGTGACCAATGCATTACCGATGTCACCAACCTGGGGAAGGGAATACAGGACCTCTCTGAACAATCTTGTCACTGTCTGTGAACTTCTAAGTACTTCAAAATTAAAAATTATAGGATATCACTTAAAGAGTATATATTGTATACCCTAAAGCATCTACTAAAATGACAAAACACAGTTATAGCTAATAGGCCAGCAAAGATAAAATGTAATCACACAAATATTCAATAATCCAAAAGTAGAAAAAGAAAAGGGGAACAGAGGACAAATAGAACAAATAGAAAACAAATGGAAAAATTATATATTTAAAATGAATGACATCAATAGTAGCATTAAATATGAATGATCCAAATATGTCCAGTTAAAAGGTAAATATTGTCAGGATGAATAAAAAAACAAGACTCAGTTTATAGGCTATCTATAAGAAACACACTTTAAAAATACAGACAAAAATAACAATAAACAATAAAAAGGATTCGCCATGCTAACACTAATCTAAAGATTACTGGAGTAGCTATACTAAAATCAGACAAATAGATGTTAGAAAAAGAATACTATTAGGGATAAAAAATAGTTGTTTTATCACGGTCGGGTGGCTCAGTTGGTGGGAGGGTCGGTCCTGTGCAGGCAAGGATTGTGGGTTCCATTCCCAGTCAGGTCACGTGCTGTGGCTGAGGATCGATCTCCAGGAGGGGAGTGTGCAGGAGGCAACTGACCTCTCTCTCTCTCTCTCTTTCTCTCTCTCTCTCTTTCCTTCTCTCCTCCCCACCCCTCCCTCTTTCCCTCCCTTCATCTCTCTCTAAAATCAATAAACATATTCTTGGGTGAGGATTAAAAAAATAGTTGTTTCATAATGACAAAAGGTCAATTAATCAAAAAGACATAACAGCCTCAAATATTTATGAACCTCATTAATAGAACTTCAAAATAAATAAAACTAAAGCAAATGGAAATAGGTGGATAAATAGCGAGAGGTTTCAGTACTAGTTTCTAAATAACTGATAAAATAGCCAGAAAAAATTATTAAATATATAGAAAATTTGAATAATACTGTCAATCAATTTGTCCTAATCAGCAATTATAGAACTCTCTACTCCCCGAAAAGCAGAAGAAACGTGTTTGTTTTTTTTTTGAGTGCACAAGAAAAAGTTACCAAGAGAGGCCCTATGCTAGACTGGACTATTAATAAAGAAACACACAACAAATTTAAAAGAGCAAAAACCATAAAGAATGTTCTCTGACCACAGTGGAATCAAAGTAGAAGTAAATGATAGAAAGAAAACTGGACAAATCTTCAAACACTTGGAAACTAAAAAACACACTGATAAATAAACCATGGTTCAAAGAAGAAATCTAAAGAAAAGCCAAATTGGATGTTGACCTGAATGCAAATGAACATGTAGCATATCATTTTGTGTGGTGTCACTAACCAGTGCTTAGGGAGATACGGAGAACAACAGACACCTATATTAAATAGGGAAAAAAAGTCAAATTGATTACTTCATTTTCTACCTTAGGAAATAGAAATAAGAAATTAAACTCACGTTAAGTAGAAGAAAGGAAATAATAAAAATCAGAGTGGAAATCAACAAAAGAGAAAACAGGCCAAAAACAGAAAAATAAGTCAATGAAACTGAAAGATGATTCTTTGAGAAGATCAATAAGATCAGTAGACTTTTAGCCAGGCTCAGGAAAGAGAGCGAAAATATAAGTCACAATATTAGAAATGAAATTGGTAACATCACTGCAGATATTAAAGGGGTAAAAGAGAATACAAAGAACAGCTTTATGGCATGAAATTCAAATTTTGGGGATGAAACAAATTCCTTGAAAGGCATAAATAAATAAATAAATAGAGTTTACTGAAGAAGTAGGTAGATAATCTGAATTTCCTGATATTTATGAAATAAATTAAATCTGCAGTTAAAAATCTTCCCACAATGAAAATTCCAGGCCCAAATAACTCTGGCGAATTTTACAAAAACACTCTTCCAGAAAAGAGGAAAGCAAGGGATACTATCAAACTAAGGGGAAGAGATTAGTCAAAGAACGTGTATGAATGACCCATGGACTTGGACAGTAGTGTGGGAAATGACTATGGGAGTGGGGGAGGGCTGGATGGAGGAGGGCAAAGGGGGAAACATTGGGACAACTGTAATAGAATAAATGAGAAGTTTTTTTAAAAAGAGTCCAGTATCACTGATACCAAAACGAGCAAAAACCTTTACACAAAAAGAAAACTGCAGACTAGTTAGTATACTTCCTGGGCATCTGTGTAAAAACTCTAAACAAAATGTAGCAAATCAAATCCACTGATATAGAAAAAGGATACTATATCATGAAAAAGTAGATTTTATTCTAAGATTGCAGAGATGCTTTAACATTTGGGAATCAATCTTCATTATATTAACAAATTTAAAAATGTTAAACCACATGATGATCTTAACAGATGCAGAAAAGTCATTTGACTAAATCCAAAACCTATTTTTAATAAAAATCTTCAGTGAAGTATAATAGGGGAGAAATTTCTCAATCTGATAATAAGTATCTATGAAAAATGTAAAGTAATATGCTTAATGGGAAAAAAACTGAATGTTCTACCCTAAGATCAAAAACAAGATAAGGACTTCTGCTTTACCACTTATATTCCTTGCTGTCCTAGAGGTTCTAGCCAATTCAATAAAGCAAAAAGAGAGATAAAAATGCATCTGATTTGTAAAGAAATAATTCAAATAATTTTTATTCAGAGACTGTATGATCAACTATGTAGAAACTCGGACATTTTAAAACGCCATTTGCAATAGCACTAAAAAAAGGAATACTAAGCATGCAAATCTGATAAAAGATTGGCAAGTCCTATACTCGGAAAACTATTAGTAAAAAACAGCTGAAGAAGACCTAAATAAGTGGACACAGGAACTAATACCATGTGTGTTGGTGGAAACTGATTATTGTGAATATTTAAGTAATTAATGTAACTTGATACATACATTATAATGTATACCTTAAATATACACAATGTTATATGTCAATATCTCAAGAAGGATTCATTATTGTTTGTATACCTTTTCTCCCCTAATTGATCTATAGATTTAACACAATACCAATTAAATATCAATGGACTTTTTTGTATAAATTGCCAAATTGATTCTTAAATTCACAGAGTGCTCAAAATATCATGGAAAAGAAAAACAATGTGGCAACTAATACTATGTGCTTTCCAAGCAGTGTAAAGCTACAGTTATCAGACAGTGGTGCTATTGTTCCCTTATTAAGATTTAATCAATATCAAATTAAGTGGGCTCCTACTTTGAGCTTATCACTGTACAAAGTGTAGAAAAGAGATATATTGATAAATATATTCCAAATATCCCTAGTGCTTACCAGTCTATAAATGAACACGAGGTTTTATTAAACATAGTAACTCAAATGTTGATGTTCAGCCCATGGGAACTCCTCTGAGCCATCATCTCCAAGTATCTGGGAGAGTCCAGCAGGTGTCTTATCGTGTACAGACTCGAATCTGATCTCTTCCTATGGCGCTCCTCTACTCTGCAGGCATCGCCTCTCCTCAAGGATTCCAAGACACCAACCATCCCATCAGTGTTGTATGAGACCTCACTGTATTCCTCATGCTACCAGAGCAGGTCTATGTACTGTGTCAGCTGGGAACTATTAAATGACGTTAGCAGGCTGTACTGCGTCACCTTGCATGTAAGAAGCACTGTTGGTGGAATGCACAGGGAATCCCCCTTGAAAGCAATATTTGCAGTGTCTTTGGTGGCTCCTCTCCTTAAGAATCTCAGACATTGTCTGTCGTTAAAAAAAGGCCCCTCTGCCATGCCACTCCCTCTGATCACTACCTCTTTCGTACAAGCAGAATCACACCTCTTGGGCACAGTCCCCCTTATGGATATCAGCTCCTGCAAGCAGATTCCTGGGTGTAGTCAACCTGCATGCCACGATACCTTGGAATCGCGATTTATTTGCAGCCCTGACCCACCATCCAAGCTCATTTACCCCTCATAAAACTTTCATAGGCAATCCATACCGTCTAGCTTCACGACTGTAAAACTGGTGGAAAACAGAGCACCTTGTCAACCACCACATCCTGTAGAGTAGGTTGTGTTTGCTAACTGCCTCCCCTCTTAAAGGGCACTTACTATACAATAATTAGATAGTGTGACTTGATGCATTTTTCACCAGTAGTGACACTATTATTTATTGTGTCATTTTCCTGATACAGTTTTGTATTAACTGAACTTGTATATCTAATTTTTATCTGGTCAGATAATTTTTTTCTAATTTTTTTATGGTGTGATGTTCTAGCATATCAATTAGGCAATAAGAGCTTATTTGGTTGAGTATCGTTATAGGATTGGTTCCACAATCTGTGGAAACAGCACACCACAGTTATATGTACCTGGCCTTCCCTTCTTCACCCCCTCCTCCTCCTCCTTCTCTTTCTCTCCCGCCCTCTCCCTTCCTCTCTCTCTCTCTCTCTCTATCTCTCACTCTCTAGATAGATGGATAGATAGGTGATAGAAATACCCCTACTCAGAGGCGGATTTAATGGTGGGTGCAGCGGGGGCGCGCCCTGGGCCCCAACTTTCTGAAGGCATGTATTTTTATTTTCCCTGTCTCTCTCTTTTTTTTAAGGGGCCCAATATTTTCTTCTGCACCTGGGGCTTCAACCGACCTTAATCCACCTCTGCTCCTGCATGTGCATATATAGTATATACAGTAGTTCCGCTTATCCACAGTAACAATTCATAAGTTTTCGACTGCATGCTGTTTTGAGTGGCCTGATGGAATCTTGCATGGTCCCACTCTGTCCCTCCCAGACATGAATCAGTCCTTTGGTCAGTGTATCCATATTGTGTACACTCCACACCCATCTAGATTATCACATTGACTATTGAGGTAACACTGTGCTTCTGTTCAAGTAACCCTTATTTTACTTAACAATGCCCCCAAAAGTACATGAGTAGTGATGCTGGCAACTTGGATACGCCAAAGAGAATCTGTAAAGTGCTTCCTGTTAAGTGAAAAAATCTGTATACACAGGAAAAATAAAACAAATATATATAGAGTTCAGTACTATTCTCAGGTTTCAGGCTTCCACTGGAAGCCTTGAAATGTATTCCCTGTAGATAACGGGGGACTACTGTGCATACATTATTTGGAGTGTATAGCATTTGCACTTGGCTTTGGTGTATTAAAACTTTTCAGAAGTTATCCTTGCTTTTCTTAGTTTTCCCCTTCATTCAATAAGATTTTGTTGAATATCTACAAGATGCCAGGGAATCAGCAGCAAGACTGGCAAGGTTCCTGGATTTGCCTAAGAAAGAACATAGACCTCATAAAATAATTATGAGTGAGGTGAATGTATCTGCAAGGGAAGAATCAAAGCTCACGGGATTAATCACATGGCAGGAGGAGCTACTGTGGGTATTCATGAAAAATCTGACAATCTGTCCTCAATAAAAGTCAACATTTATTGAACAACTACTTAGGAAGCCATACAGTATTTAAGAGAACAGACTGTGGCCTCAAACAGATCTGAATTTGAGCCCTAGGTCTACTGTAGATTAGATGTACGATCTTGTTCGAGCAAGTTGCCTGTGTCCTGAGGCCAGGTTGCTCAGTAGTAGAGTTAGTCAGTAATGGCATCAGCTGGATTACATGAGGAAGGGAGGCAAATGTCAAGCCCTCCACACAGTGCCTGGCTGCAAGTGAGCTTGCAGTACACGAGTGTTATTATTTTCCACAAGAATCATCGGCGGGATGCAGGTTCTCGCTGGTGTTTCTCTTACTCAGGTGCTTTATCCTCATGATTGTCCTGGGAGTTAAGGCTCATATCTTCCCCGATTTACGGAGGAGGGCACTGAGGTTCAGGGGCGTGTAAATAGCCTGGCCAGCAGTGCATGCCGAGGAGGCAGCAGGCTGGTTTCAAAGTTCCTTCTCTTCGCCTTCATTGCACAGTTTATTGACCTCCTATATGGTCTCCGTCTCTCTCCTGATCAGTATATCAGGGGTAACAAATCTAAATGACCTCACCAAATAACGATCCCACAGAATTTCCGTGCACGAATTCTTGTCTAAGAATAACAGTGACTTGGAAAGTTTCTCAGTGTCAACAGATCAGGCTTGTGGTTAAAATCACTGAAGAATGCAATGTAAAGTGTTTTCATTTTCTCTTGCTTTCCGTCTCCCTTGGAATAATAGTCAGCAGAAACACATTTCTGAAAGAGTTCTCTTTCTCTACACCCTCAGAATATAATAAGGACCAAGTTAACTGTGTGCGGCTGTTGCGAGTTAGTAGACACGCAAATAGAAAGGTGTTCTCAGAATTTTATGAGTTTCTCTCTGTAACGGTCCTGGGGTGGAAGGACACCTCTGAAATTGATGTAGCTATCACCTAGGGGCTAACATTAAGATTTCAGTGGAGGTGGACAGGGTTATGATCTTTTTTTCTCTGTCAGGACCGAGGCTGCGGTGTGTGCATGGAGAGGGATATGTTGGGCAAAGCAAAATGGGATCGAGGAGAAGGAAAACACAAATAACGAAACCTAATGAATCATGTGCTCTACTGGAGGGTATTTGTTAAAGGTGGATTTATTAATAGTTGTTAAGTCATTTGTTTTAAATAATTCTAAATAGCCTCATAGCACGTCTTGGGGGGGTTTGGTGGTGGTGTTGTTGTTGTTTCAAGTGTACACTTCCACAACACCTCATCTGTGTATTATATTGTGTGTTTACCTCCCCAAAAGTCAAGTCTCCTTCTTTTACCCTCTTCTACCTGACCCCACCCCAATTTCCCTCTGGCAATCACCATAGAGTTGCCTGTGTCTCTAAGTTTTTGTTTTTGTTTTTTATTTAATCTCTTTACCTTTTCAACCAAGCCCCCAAGCCCCCTCCCCTCTGACAGCTGTCAGTCTGTTCTCTGTATCCATGAGTCTGTACCATATCATTTCACATATACGTGGAATCTAAAGAACAAAATAAACTAAAAAACAAAATAGAAACAGACTCACAGCACATCTTGGTTTTAGTAATGGGTCAGAGAGAGGAGCTTGGTGATGGATGTGATATTATGTCATTTAGAAACTTAATTGAAATTGAGCTTAAAATAGCAGCAGGAGCTGAAACTGGGCTGGCTCGAGTCATAATTTATGTTTGCAGACTGCTAAAACACTCGCTTTTTATTCGAACTTAATATTTCTTGACATATATTTTTGGTGTGGTGTTACCAGCAGTTTATCAGAGATGAAAGACATTAAAATAAACGGGGTGACCAGAGCATGGCACCTAAAGGTATGCCTTATCCATCACCGTAATAGATATAAAGGTAACAATAGATATAAAAAGTGACATCTACAATGACTCCAGGACATAAACATTCATTTAGTCATCATTTATTGATATTGTTGAGGGTGTACTGCATGCTGTGGGGATAGCGTGGTGTGTGAGAGGCTGGCCTTTGCTGTCATGGGCTAATTATTTCAATGGCAGAAAAAGAAAAACACAAGCAAATTAATAAGAACAATATATCATGCCAGAGGGGATATGTGTCATGAAGTCCCCAGAGAGCTAAACTAGTGAACCCTGGTGGAAGGTACGGTGGTATATGCTTCAGATCACTTGGCCAGGGATGGCCTCTTTGAGAAGGACCATTGAAGCAGAGACCCAGCTGATCAAATAGGAGACAGACCATTTTAGAAACAAACAGCACTGGAAAGGCCCTGGTGTGGGAAGGAACTAAGAAGGAAACAATGCCGTATTACAGAGGATGAGTCATAGGGAGGGGTAAGACAGAGAGCTGGCTAGAAAGACAAAAGTTGGGCCTTTAAGCGCATTTTATGTTCAGGACTTTACCTTCTATGCAAAATATAGTGGGAAGAAATGAAGAGTTTTAAGTAGGAGGGTATCGGGCTCTGATAAATTTTATCGGAAGATCAGTTTTTATTGACTGTAGAACGGATGAGGAGTAGATGGCTATGGGAAGTATTTCAGTGATACGGGGGAGGAATAACAGCGGCCCAAACCAGATGGCCGGACTGACTGAAGGTGCCTTTAGAAGATGTACAACCCCAAGGAAAATGAGGTAGGAAGTTTCCTGAGGGGATGTGGTCCATGTTCTTGGAAACTTTATACACTGATAACTTAGCATCCTGATTTTCTATGTCAAGTTTAATCTGAAGCAACTCTTTGCCTAATTTTTTAGACCTTTATTTGTAATTTTTCAATTATACTTCACATTCAATATTATATTAGTTTCTTCTGTACAGCATAGTGGTGATTGATGCACAATTGGATAAAGAAGATGTGGTACCTACATACAGTGAAATATTGCTTGGCCATGAAAAGGGATGGAATCTCATCACTTCCAAAACATGGATGGACCTAGAGGGTCGTGTACTAAGTGAAATACAACAGCCAGGGAAAGACAAATGCCATGTGATTTCACTTACATGTGGAAAATATATGTGTATATATTATATTATTAACATGTATATAAGAGAACAAACAAAAGAGAAACCAATTCTTAGATACTGAGAACAAACTAATGATTGCCAGACGATATGGGTATTAGGAGGCTGGGTGAAGATGGCAAAGGTGTAAGAAGTACAAATTGGAAGATACAAAATAGTGACGGGGTATAAAGTACAGCATAGGGAATATACTTGGTAATATTGCAATAACTATGTGTGGCGGCAGGTGGGTAGGGGACTTATCAGGGGGATCACTTTGTAAATTGCATCAATGCCTAACCACTATTTTTCTGACCTTTAATGAAATGGTTATAGAGTCACTAGGTGGATAAAGCAGTACCTACAGCACTTCCTCCATCACTTGACTTCGGAGTTTTGAATTTATGTATCTTGGACTATACATGGTCAAAGACAGACAATAAGAGTGCTTTATTTCATTAGCCCATGGGCGATCATCAGCTGGATACTTAAATGTATGAGTTGATCGAGCCAGGGGCAGCCGTCCTGGCTGTGGAACCTGCACCGTTTACGACCCCTGTGATTTAATGAAGAATGGGCGATTATCGTAACCCACTTGTTATTATTATTTTTATAATGAAGCTGTCTCCAGCCAGGTACAATCTTGGACTTACATAATTGAATTTTAGATGGAGGTGCACCGCTGGTTTATATGAAATTTCCACAGGTGCCAGCGTGAGTCCAGGATTTAGCAAACAATATTTTTAATTGAGATTTTATGTCCTCGCCCTCAAATCAAGCACTTTAATAGGATCCCAGTTGGAACAGGTGACTCAGTAACAAGATACCACTGCTTTCCACATCAGAAAGGTGTTAATTTCTCTAACTCCTGCTGGGCGTCCATCTACCCCGGTGACCCACTGCCTGCAGGTACCATAAACCAGTGTTTTGCATTCCGTTATGTTCAAAGGGTAGCTCTAGTAATCTGCATATTTCTTGCAGGAAGTACTGGCTGTGTTCCATCAGAAAACATTAAGATGGAAAAGTATTAAAATATTGATTTGTCATCTATAACATTGAAGTGATAGATTGAAATGAAATCTGGACGCGCTCCAAACCTCCAATAACTTTAACAATATTGGATGAAATGGAACGGCCTC
The DNA here is from genome assembly GCA_004026545.1 of Mormoops blainvillei. Lineage (NCBI taxonomy): Eukaryota > Metazoa > Chordata > Mammalia > Chiroptera > Mormoopidae > Mormoops > Mormoops blainvillei. The sequence goes on along the minus strand of PVJD01002196.1, from coordinate 123,574 downwards.
AGCCTCATTTATATGCTGTGTCCACGTGAGAACAGGAGAACAAAGCAAGAAATTGGCCACAATTTTTCACAAAATTTCCTGTTTTCCAAAATATCGGTAGGATTTTGAGATCCGTGATGACCCCCTCCACTGTTGGACCTTGCCGTCAGCTGGAAGTGATACTCTTTTCCATGTTAGCTTATGATGAGGGTGGTACTCTGACTTGAACGTTGCAAACTTTAGGCTTTTCAGGTCATCTTACCATAATGTTTTTCTAGTCCTCTGCCCTGGAATCCAAGTGATGATTATAGCACACACCCCATTGTGTATTTAAGTTGTCCCAGGCAAGCGTCTGTCTTGATCTGATGCCTTCCTACCCTCCTCGTCCATTGCTTCCCGACCTTCACACATTCACTCTGGTAATGGCATCATCAGACTTTATTTCCACTCTGTTTTTTTTTCTTCACTTTTGGATTAGGGAACTATCTTTTCTTTCTGCTGCTTTGATCACTGTTTTATAGATTTAGATAGTTTAGTTTCTTTGTTCTCCCAAAGAATCTTTATCTCACTATTGGCAATGTATCGATAAGTGATGGGTACATATCAATTTAATTTGGTTGCTTTGGAGAGGAAGATGCACATTTTAATTAAATATGTATTCTTTTTGGAAATTTGTACAAGTTTCAAAATATATTTTAATTATTTTACAGTTGTCACATAACAGGATCAGCAAACAGTGCCATAAAAAAACACCAATATTAAGCTTGAGGTAATATCATGCATTCTAACATGTGTAGGGGTAAAGGTGATGATGCCTGAAGTTTACCCAGAAATGTATCAAAAATAAGATGGATTGATGGATGGTTAGGGGGATGGACAGATGGAAAGATCTGGGATAATGCAAATACGGTATTTGCTGCATGTCCATAATAAAATATTGAGATAGTATAGTATATAAGTTAACAATCACATTGACAGCTCATAGACTCAGTCAAAAATTGTGTGCTTGCGTTTAGCATCCACACCGTAAAGCATCAGGGATGCTTTAGGGACCGTATTTGCAGCCGGATCATCTTGCCATCACCCCACATCTCCCCTTCTGTCCTCTGTTCCAGGTCTCTTTGGCTGTTTGCTTCTTCTCTTTGAATATTTGTTGTGTCTGTCTTAACAAAAGCAGTGCAATTTGGTCTCTCCATCAACTCCTGTAAGTAGAAGAAACAGCTGATCAAAAATGATAAACAGAAATGCATTTCTCCTCTTCCTGCTTTTTCCTTCATCCCACCCTGAGCCTGCCTGCCCTCCCCCTTCTCCCCTCTCATTTCGCGTGTCAGAGTTAGTGGAGCAGTTCTGGCCTCGTTGGATTTATGCGGCTCAGAGTGAGAGAACGCAGCCGCGGCCCGGGCTGCTGTCTGCCTCACATTGATTGAGCTCCCTGGGCTTGAGGGATTTTTGCCGAGCTGAGGTTTACAGTTGATATGCTCTCGGTCATTTGTCATAAAATCATTCCAACCAAGCTGTTTACTGGTTTGAATGCTTAATTACTGAAGGCGAAGAGAATAGCTCCTTTTGGAGCTGGGCGTTCATTCACATGCCTTCTACGAGCTCACTCATCATCTGGTACCCAATGATGCCTGCGTGGTTTCTACAATATACAGACCACCCTTCTGAATAAAAAAAATACACTCACAACACTACCTGAATATTCCGAGATGTGCACACAGAGATCTTTCCAACTCATACCACAATAGTATTTTCTTTTGAATACAAATTGATTGCAAAACTCAACACTCAGGCAGCTACAGCTGTGCAAGTGTCTGCTCTGGGTTTCAAATCAGAATGTTCACCTGGTTTGTTTAGATCAATTTCCAGAAATGCGTTGCTGACTTCCCCCATCAACTCAATATCCTCAATCCAAATTGCATAAGTGTGCCGGATATAATTATCTATCTGAAAAAAAAGTTCAACTAAATTGAAGTCAAATTTATTTGTAAATGCAAATCCATCTTGGGAATTATATTTCAAAACCTATAGCGGAGGATTTAGTGTCTGAGGTCCTTTCCTTATGGTTTATTTATAATTTCAGCTCCTCTTCTCCATAAGGAAAATTAAATGCTCTTTGTGACCCTGTCGCTCCTTCTCAACATTAACTCCCACATACAGTTTCTCTCTACAAATTGGCCTCAATAACCTTTTTCATTGGCTGCATATCACTGAATATTGGGGGAGCATGTTTTTATACATGGGATGCTTTAGAAGAGAGAAGAGAGAGAAAACGATTGAGAGAGAGAGGTTTGGGGAAAGAGAAAGATTCAGAGACAGAGAGATTCAGATGTTCAGGGAGAGAGAGACAGGGAGAGGCGGAGGCTGGGTTAGAGAGAGAGAGGGAAAGAGAGAGAGAGAGGAGAGAAGCAGAAAATTGGGAAGTTTTAGTGCCAAGATAACCTGTCAGAACACCTTAAATATTTACCGCAGTTTTGATGTTTCATTTATCTCTAAGTCAGCAGGGCATCCTGTTGTTTCAATTTTTTATCGTGGAGCACTATGGCTCTTTTCACTGTAAGGAATTAGAACTTAAAAAATAAAAACAACACCCCAAACTTTTAATCACTTCGCTATAAATACAATACCAGAGAATTCTTTTCCTGTAGTGTTACTTTCCCGTTATGAAAAACAACTGCTTGTCAGTCCTTCGCACTTCTTTCCTCCTCCCTTCTTTTAAATGTTGCCCTTATTCAGAGCTATTATACTTAAAGCAATCTGGATTCTCTCAGAGCTGCCAAAAGGTGAAATTGACTTTTTGAGAACGTATTGCTGAAAACTGCAGCCCATGCATTTTCCCCAAGTAGAAACATCCTGTGTTTAGACGGAGAGGGACAATTTACAGCCAGTTTCAATTGGTAGCTGAGGTCAGTAAGTGCCCACTTCTGCAATCACATTAGCCTTGTTTGGATGACAGTGCACAAGGAGGTGTCTCCTGGGGAGCCACCACTGGGGACCTGCCACCTCCACTGGCAGCAAACTCCCTTCACAAGTTTTATTTATTTGGGCATTCACAGTAGAATCCTTTCAAAATCTAGACTTTTTTCAACAATTATGAAAAACGTGCTGTATGAACATTGACATATAGAGGTTTTAAGTAATAATTACAACATCCTGGGCTTATTGGTTCTATTTCAGTGAGCTAAACCTTTTCCATGAATTATCCCCCTGAACCATTTTGCCTTTAAGAGGGGCCGTTCAAAGTACTCTTCTCATTTCACCAATGAGAAAAAATAGGGCTTAGGAAGTTTGGTCAGTGACCCAAGAAAGTCAATGTAGACCCATGTTTTGAAATGACATGGTTTGACGTTAGGGCTTGCACTTTTAACCACCCCATATGAGTTTTGAGATCCAAGTTAACTTGGCAACATTGAGATATTCAGAAGCTACAATCAGCATCAACCCTCCTCCATTTGCTTTGTTAGTGTAGACTAGAGATAATTTAGTGTAAAATGTCCCAATAAAAATTTTCCCCAAAGCATATGTAACCACGACATAATAGATTTATCAAAGTAGCAGAATGCTATTATGTTCAAAAGATTAACCAGACCGAAGCTATTTGTCATAGCAACGGGTGCTAGAGTTGACAAATTACAATTGAACCCAGTTTGTAGCAAAATGTTAGGCAGAGCGTTGGCACTGATGAATTGACATGAGAGTCCAGCCCAGAATATATTAAAGCAATTTAAATATCAAAACAAAGCATAACCATGTTCCAAGACATCCCCAAACCGTACCTTGCAACCATCGCACATCCTTGATTTGAAAATGCGTCAGTAGCAAGACAAACCATCAGTATATAATTTTTAGTTGAAAAAGAAAGAACGTTTACATCAAATAATTGCATTGATTCTCAGGGACCCTGGTTCCAGGCACTTTAAAACTTGTGGTAGGGGGTAAGAGGTGACATCATCTTAGAAATAAGAAAACATATTTAATTCCAGAGAATGAGAATTAATGTTTTACTCTAATGAGATAAGATACCTTTCCTAATAAAATTCATGGACTGGACGGATTCTAAGTGAGGGAAAGGAAAGAGTTTGAAAAGAGGAAGAACCTGCACTTTTTTTGACTAGAGGGGGATCTCCCTTTACTATGAGTGGATCAAGTTGTCACAGATACAGGTCTTTTCTTTGTTGGTGGTTAAGTTTTCTTTTATGAAACAAGGAACACGATAGATTGGATGGGGAGGAAAGTTGAAATTTAGAAGAATTGGTGGACTTTCATATTACCTAACTCTGTTCTTGCTAATTAATTCTCTAGAAAACCAACTTTATGTCAAGGTATGTCAGTCCAGTTGTGCGTGTTTGTGCACATGTGTTGCACGTGTGTGAGTTTACTTTCTCTCCACTGACCGTTGCTGTTGTTTCCGTTGTTGGGGCCTGAGTCCCAGCCTTTCTGTGGCAAGGGGTCTTCTTTTACAGGTTAGGGTTTTATTCTGATCCATCACCTATTATCACTTTATCTTTGCCTTTTCTTAAATTTTAACTGTGATAATAGCCTTTAACAGACTTAACAGGTGCATTCCCTTTCCCTGACAAAATTTACGCTAAGGAAACTGTGGGGAAGGAGTGTGGGCACAGCTTTACTATGAGGGTGTTCACGGCAATGTTGTTTCCAATAGCAAAAAATAAATAAGTAAATAAAAATGACCCAAAAGACCTAATCAGGAAGTTGATAAAATCAGCTATGGAATAACCCTACACTACAATTCCCAGTCATTTATTTACTCATCACCTAAAAATATATTAGTTGAGAAGACATTTTGTATCAGGCCTTGTATAGCTTTTAAATGTGTAGCCTCAGGTCCATCCAGAATAATATGGTAAAGAGTTGTCAATGGCACAGAAAAAGGCACATAACACATTAGTAAGTTGGGGGTGTGTCCCAACTCAGTATGATCTTATTTTCACTAAAAGAAAAAAAATGATAGGATTCTGTTTTGTTAAGAAAAAAATATGTACACACTAAAATGGTAAGTGTTGTTTTTGACTTGTTGGGTCTTTATTCTCTAAATAGACCAAATACGTCCTACCTTTGATCAGAAAACAAATTATAAATATTTTTAAAAGACAATTGTTTTTTGTAGACCATAGGACAACATCCTATTAAAATACTTATTCCCACTTTTCTGCTATATACAAAGGTGGAAAGGGAATCAAGGTTTTTGTAAAGACTATTTTTTAGGCTTTTTTTTTTTCAGTTTTAAACTGCATTTGCAGTTTTAGGCCCACAGCAAAATGAAGAGAAAGCTATGATGATTTTCCATATTTCCTGCGTGCACACGCACACACCCGCCACCACTATCAGCATCCCCCACTAGAGTGGTACATTTGTTTTAATTGAGGAAGCTACTTTGACATTATAATTGATAATGACCATGCCTTACATTAAGGTTTACCCTTGGAGTTGTACATTCTGAGGGCTAGCACAGACGTATAGTGACATATCCACTGCTGCGGTATCAGGCAGAGTATTTTCACTGTCTTAAAGATTCTGTGTTCTGCCTGTTCATCTGTCCCTCCCACATCATTCCCCCATAACAACTGACCTTTTTATCGTCTCCATAGTGTTACCTCCAAGATTGTTTTAATCTTTTTCTATTTTTCCTTTAGTTTTTTCTTTTTTTATTGTATTTTTCCCATTACCATTTTGTCCCCCCATGCCCTCTTTCATCTCCATCCACCCTCTCCCCACCACAATCACCAACCTGTTGTCCAAGTCCATGGGTCCTTCTTCCTTTTTGCTCAGTCTCTCTATCCTCTGCCCTCTGCCCCACCTGGAGCTGTCAGTCTACTGTCTATGAGTCTGTTTCTATTTTACTTGGTAGTTTGGTTTGTTCATTAAATTCCACATATGGGTGAAAACACATGGCATTTGTCTTTCTCTGACTGGCTTGCTTCACTTCTTTTGCACTGTTGGTGAGAATGCAGACTGGTGCAGCCACTGTGAAAAGCAATATGGAGTTACCTCAAACATTTAAAATGGAACTACCTTATGACCCAGCAATTCCACTTCTGTCAATTTATCCAAAGAAACCTGAAACACTAATTTGAAAGAACATAAGCACCCCTGCATTCATTGCGGTGTTACTTACAATAGCCAAGATTGTAGCAACCCAAGTGTCCATCAGTAGATTAGTGGATAAAACAACTATGGGACATTTACGCAATGGAATACTACTTGACCATAAAAAAGAAGGAAAGCTTACCCTTTGTGACAGCATGGATGGATCTGAAGAACATTATCCTAAATCTTTCTATTTTTTAAAGGGAAATGGAAGACTTTGACAAATTACCCATCTTTCGAATCCGGTCTTAAAACCAGTGATATTTTGATACCAAGGAAATGCGTGCATTTTAATTATTTTTTAGAGATTTCTTTTTCAAGTATAGTTGATATTCAATATTATTTTATATCAGTTGTAGGTGTGAAGCATAATGGTTAGACAATTACATAATTTATAAAAGGATCCCCACAATACTTCTAGTATCCACCTGGCACCATACATAGTTATTACAATATTATTAACTATATTTCCTATGCTGTAATTTTATCCTTGTGACTATTTTGTAGCTACCAATTTATACTTCTTGATCCCTTCACCTTTTTCACCCATTCCCCCAACCACCTTCCCTCTGGCACCCTCAGTTTGTTCTCAGCACCTGAGCCTGTTTCTCTTTTGTTTGTTCATTTATTTTGTTCTTTAGATTCCACATAATAAGTGAAATCATATGGTATTTGTCTTTCTCTGACATATTTAATTTAACATAATACCCTCTGGGTCTATCAATGTCACAAATGTTAAGATTTCATTCTTTTTATGGCCCAGTAATATTCCATTTTATATATGTACCAACTCTTCTTTACCCAATTGTCTATTGAGAGGCAATTGGGTTGCTTCTATATCTTTGTTACATAAATGATGCTGCAATGGACATAGGAGTGCATACATCTTTTTGAATTAGTGTTTTGAATTTCTTCAGAAATATTCCCAGACATGGAACTACTGGGTCATAGGTAGTTGTATTCTTAATATTTTTTAGGAAACTCCACATTGTTTTCCATAGTGGCTGCACCAATTTTACTTTCACCAAGAATGCTTGAGCATTCCCTTTTTTTCACATTCTTACCAACACTTGTTTGTTGATTTACTGATGATAGCCATTCTGACAGGCTTGAGGCAATATCTCATTGTGATTTTAATTTGAATTTCTCTGGTGCTTAGTGATGCTGAGCATCTTTTCCTATGTATGTTGGCCATCTGTATGCCCTTTTTGGAGAAATGTATATTCAGATCTTCTGTCCATTTCTTAATTGGATTGTTTTGTGTGTGTGTGTGTGTGTTGAGTTGTGCAATTCAAGTTCTCTGTAAGGTTTGGGTATTAAACTCTTATCAGCTACCTCATTGGCAAATATCTTCTCCCACTCAGTACGCTGTCTTTTCATTTTGTTGATGGTTTCCTTTGCTGTGCAAAAACTTTTGAGTTTGATGTAGTCCCATTTGTTTATTTTGTTTGTTTGTTTGCTTCCCTTGCCCAAGGAGATAGATTAAAAAAAAAATTTACTAAGAGCAATGTCAGGGAGCCTACTACCTATGTTTTCTTCTAGAAGTTTTAAGGTCTCAGGTTTTATGTTTAAGCCTTTAATCCCTTCTGAGTGGATCCTTGTGTATGGTATAAGAAGGTGGTCTAGTTTTTTTGGTTGTTTGTTTGTTTTTGCGTGTTTCTGTCCAATTTTTCCAACACCATTTATTGAATAGACTGTGTTTATTCCATTGTATCTTCTTACCTCCTTTGTCTTTTATTAATTGACCTTATAAGTGTGGGTTTATTTCTGGGCTCTCTATTCTGTTCCACTGATCTGTACTTATGTTTTTATTCCAGTACCATGCTGTCTTGATTACTATAGCCTTGTAGTAAAGTTTGATATCAGCTAGAGTGATTCCTCCTACTTTGTTCTTCTTTCTCAAGATTGATGTTGCAACTCGGGGTCTTTTGTGGTTTCATATAAATTTTAGAATTATTTGTTCTAGTTCTATGAAAAATGCCATTGGTGTTTTCATAAGAATTGCATTAAATCTACAGATTAGTTTGTGTAGTATGCATACTTTAATGATGTTAATTCTTCCTATCCATGAGCACAGTATATGCTTTTATTTATTTGTATTTTCTCTAATTTCTTTCTTTAATGTCTTATAATTTTTCAAGTAGAGGCCTTTTACTTTCTTGATTAACTTTGTTACTAGGTAATTTTTTTTTGCTATAATTGTAAATGGGATTGCTTTCTTTATTTCTTTTTCTGATAGTTCATTATTGGAGTATAATAATGCAATTGATTTCTGGATATTAATTTTGTATTCTGCTACTTTACTAAATTTATTGATCAGCTCTAGTACTTTTTGGTGGAATCTTTAGGGTTCTCTAAATACGGTATCATTGCACAGTGTTACTTCTTTCTGTCCAATTTTGATTCCTTTTATTTCTTTTTCTTATTCGATTGTTTTGACTAGGACTTCCAATATTATGTTGAATAAAAGTGGTGAAAGTGGACATCCCTGTATTATTTCTGATCTTAAGAAAAACACTTTAAGCATTTGTTAACTGTGGGTTTTTTATATATGGTCTTTATTATGTTGAGGTATGTTCCCTCGTTTCTCGCTTTGCTAAGAGTTTTTATCATAACTAGATGCTTGGATTTTGTCAGATGCCTTTTCTGCATTTATTGATATGATCATATGATTTTTATGCTTCACTTTGTTGATGTGGTACATCACCTTAATTAATCTGTGGATACTGAACCAAACTGCAACCCAGGAATGAATTCCACTTGATCGTGGTACATGATCTTTTTAATGTGTTACTGAATTTAGTTTGCTAATATTGTGTTAAGGATTTTTGCATCTACGTTCATCAGGAATATTGGCCTGTAATTTTATTTGTTAATGCCTTTGTTTTTGAAACCAGAGTATGGCAGGCCTCTTAAAACAAGCTTGGGAGTCTTTCCTTCTGTGGAATTTTTTGAAATTGTTTGAAAACGATATGTGATAATTCTTATTTGAATGTTTGGTAAAATTCCCCTGGGAAGCCTTCTGGTCCAGGACTTTTGTGTGTGGGAATATTTTTTCTTTTGTTTTTGATTAATGATTCAGTTTCGTTGGCAGTCATTGGTTTGTTTAGACTTTCTGTTTCTTTTTTGTTTCAGTCTTGGAATATTGTAAATTTCGAGTAATTTACCCATTTCTTCCAGATTGTCCAGTTTGTTGGCATGTAGTTGATCATAGTATTTTCTTGTAGTCCTTTGTATTTTATGATATCATTTGTCACTTCTCCTCATTCATTTTTAATTTTATTTATTTGGGCTCTCTCTCTCTCTCTCTCTCTCTCTCTCTCTCTCTCTCTGAGTCTGGTTAACGTTTTATCAAATTTGCTTATTTTTTTCAAAGAACCAGTTTTTGGTTTCATTGACTTAGTTGTATTTTTTAAGACTATGTTTTTTTATTTCAACCCTGATTTTTATTTTTATTTTCCTTCTCTTCACTTTTGGCTTTGCTTGGTGGTCTTTTTCTAGTTACTTTAGGTATAAGATTAGATTGTTTAAGATTTTTCTTGTTTCTTTAGTTTGGCCTGTATCATGATGAATTTTCTTCCCTTATAGGACTGCTTTTGCTGTGTCCAATAGAGTTTGGGTTGTTATGGTTTCATTTTCAGTTGTCTCAAGGTATCTTTTGATTTCTTCCTTGATCTCATTGCTAACCCATTCATTGTTTAGCAGCATATTATTTAGTTCTATGTGTTTGTGTGTTTTTCAGTTTTTTTTCTTGTAATTGACTTCTAATTTCACACCATTGTGGTAGGAGAAGATGCTTGGTGTGATTTCAATCTTTTTAAATTTATTGAAACTTGTTTTGTGTGTGAATATGTGGCCTATCCTAGAAAACAACATGTGTGTGCTTAAAAAAATGTATATTCTGCCACTTTGGAATAAAATACCCTCAAAATATCAATTAAATCCATCTGTTCTAATGTGTCATTTAAGGCCACTGCTTATTTTATGATTTTCTGACTGGAAGATCTATCCACTGATATCAAAGGGGTGTTAAATTCCCCTACTATGGCTCTATTGCTGTTGATCTCTTCCTTTATGTCCATCAAGATTTGTTTTATACAATTAGTTGCTTCTATCTTGGATGCATACATTTTTGTAAGGGTTATGCCCATTTGTGGGATTGATCACTTTATTATCATGTAAAGCCCTTCTTTGTCTCTGATTATAGATTTTGTTTAAAGTCTGATTTGTCTAAGTATTGCTACCCTGGCTTTTTTCCCTTTATATCTGCATAAAATGTCTTTTTCCATCCTTTTACCTTTAGTCTGCATGTGTCTTTCATTCTGATGTGGATATTTTATAGACAGCAGATATATGGGTCTTATTTTCTTGTCCATTAAGCTATCCTATGTCTTTTGACAAGAGCATTTAATCCATTTATACTTAAAATGATGTTGATAAGTATATATTATTTATATATATATAATTTTATTATTTATATTTATGTTCCTTTTTTTCCTCTGCTTTTTAAAGAATTTCCTTTAACATTTCTTGTAATACTAGTTTGGTGGTGATGAACTCCTTTAGTTTTTTCTTACCTGAGAAGTTCTTTATCTTTCTTATTTTAAACGATAGTCTTTTGGGGTAGAATAGTCGGTTGGAAGTCTTTGCTTTTCATCATTTGAAATATTTTGTGCTAATCCCTTCTGGATTGAAAAGTTTTGGTTGAGAAATCACCTGACAATCTTATGGAAGCTCCCTTGTAGGTAACTGTCTTACTCTTGCTGCTTTTAAGATTATTTCTTTGCCTTTAACCTTTACCATTTTAATTATGATCTATCTTGGTGTGGACCTCGTTGGGTTCATTTTGTTTGGGACTCCCTGTGATTCCTGGACTTGTGTGTGTATTTTCTTCACCAGTTAAACTATCTTCAAACTAACTGTTTTAAATCCTTTTTTTTTTTCTGTTCCAATTGGGTGTTTTCTGCTACTTTATTTTCCACATTGCCACTTTAGTCTTCTGCTTTATGTAATCTGCTTTGATCTTTTCTAGCATATTCTTTATTTCAGTTATTGTATCCTTTATTTAAGACTGGTTCTTTTTAAGGTTTCTATGCCCTTCTTTATGCCTACTGTCTCTTTTTTGAAGTTCTCGCTAAGTTCCTTGAGCCTTCTTATAACCAATGTTTTTAATTCTGCATCTGGTAAACTTTTTGCCTCCATTTCATTTAGCTATTTTTCTGGAGATTTCTCTTGTTTTTTCATTTGACACTTTTTGTTTTTGTTTTTGTTTTCCTGTTTTGGTTGCCTCTTTGTATTATTTCTACATATTCAGTAGATCTACGCTGCTCCCAGCCTTGTCAATGTGGCTTTATGTAACAGATGCCCCGTGGGGCTCAGTGGTACAGCTTATCCCTGCTCACCTAAGCCATATGCTCCTGGAGTGTCCCTGTTTCCCTTAGGTGAGCCCTCCTATTGCAGCTGAGGCTTGATTACTGTTGGCGTGGCAGTGGCTGAGACCGACCCTCACGCCGACTCTCTGTGAGGACTGACCCTGACCACTGTCTATGAGCTGCGGTGAGGTAGCCGACCTCCTGAAGCACAATTCACCCCAGCAGGGTCTGTTGCCTCTTGAGACCTCCCGTTTGGTGCGTTGCTTTTGGAGCTAATCTGGTAGTGTTCTGTTGGGGTCTGAAGCTGTCCACTAGGGTGTGTTGTCTCTGGGGTCTCTTGGGAGGTATTGTGGTGCAGCCAATGTCAGATGCCACTTGTGACTGGCCTGGGGCTACATGTTAAAACTGACAAAAAGATGCACCATTTGTAGTTACTTGTGTTGGGCCTGGATATTTACATTTTTAAAAATACTTAGGAACAGTGATAAGAATAGTCATTCTGGACTGGGTATAGAGTATAGCATAGAGTTTTGGAGGAGTTGTTTGTTTCTCCAACAACTTAGCATTCAATACAGTTCTACACTGGCCCAGTACAACCATGGCCTTATTGATTGGTTTGGATTAAACTAAGTAAGATCATGCATTGGAATAGAGAGATCAAAACCCTCTCTCTGCACTGTTTTTATCTAGGTTATAAAAATAATTGTGGGAGGGCATTTAGGTCAAGTCACAGCCTTGGTACAAGAAAAGGGGTGATCATAGTCACTTAACCGTGTAGCAGCGGGTCGGAGATTCTTGCTGGAGACAACGCGAACAGTGTCTGGCCACGGGGAGCAGAGCTGTCTCAAGCCACACACCTTCAAGGTTTGATTTTAATGGATATGCTTTCCTAGCTTTTTGCCTACGTGGACTTGCCATCTTTCCAATTAATAAAAAAAAAACACCAAACAGAGCACTAACATTTACAGCTTCACATTTTGAAATTAAATTATCTATTGATTAGTTGGAGGCTGTTATTAAAAATCAGCATGGCCACATCTGACAATGTCTTAAAAATATTCATCAGAATGACTTTGATCAAATCATAAACGGTGGATCTTCATTTTAGAAGTGAAGGAGGCAAATGAGCAATAAATTTGAAGCTCAGTTAATTGGGGAAAAAAGTAATCTATTTAATCAGTCCCAAGAGCTAAGTGATTCAGGGAGCTGATGTTGGAATATTTAGTTAAAATATTTTTACCTGAAAAAAGTATTTATTTATGTTTAAGAAAATATTCTACAGCAGGTATATATTTAGCATTTGCATGTCTTATGCTAAACTGTATTTAGATTTTAAACATGTACATAAGGTAATCCTTTTCTTCTCTCTCTTTTTTATGGGGGGAGGAGGGTGGAGATTTACTGTTATACCATCCACAGGTTAACCTAAAAGCACTTATACCTTTTAGGTAGATACCTTCTTCCCTGCTCCTCACCCCCACCTCTAGACTGAAGTTCGTTTGTCTCTAACTTTTATTTTCAACCACATCCCATGTTCTCCATCCATCTCCTGTTCTCCTGAAACTGTACATCTCTACAAAGTCTAAGATGCAATGTAGTGTAGAAGTTAAACACAGGGCACTGCAGTCGAAAGTCCAAATCGGGCTCTTTCTCCAACTAGCTGAGTTACCTTGGAAAAGTGACTTAGCTTGCTGGCATCTCAGCATTCTCCCCTATAAACTGTGGGTGTCAATAAATAAAAATTGCATAGTGTTGCAGTTAGAATTAGGTAAAGTAATATGAAAAGAAAAGTTTACAAAGAATCTTATACCTAGCAAGTAATGGGTTATACTTTTACTTTTGCAGGTAATACTTTTACTTTTGTGTGAAATCCTAACTTCTGGTGGAAATACTGAACTTCAGTCCACAGTAAACTGGTAATATATTAATGTTCGTTTTATATGACAAATGTTTAGCAAACCTTACTGATTCCATTGGAGACTAAATGGAAGTGAATAGTACTTAAGTGACCCCTGCCACAGGCAGGGGGGCCATAGTTATTTGCCCGTAAGAAGAGGTCTGGGCTTTTGGATTAGTTTATGGCTTTCCACTAGGGCCTCTCTGCAAACTACACTCTAACAATCACCTTGTTTAAGGCTTGAAATGCGAGAGTACCATATTTAATTCCTTTAAAAAAGAAGAATCTTAAAGTTGGAGGAACTGTAAGAGTCACCTCATCAAGATTTAGTACCACTGCCAGACTCCCTTAATGTTGATATTCAGTCATATATTTTGAGTTTCTGTGATTTCCCATGTAATAGGTCGAATCCTAGAGACATAAAATGAGTAAGATAGAGACCCTGACCCCTTAGGGTCATTGGGATTAATCCGGGAGACAGGCAAGCAAACAAGCTATTGCCAAATAAAACCAGTTATCAGGGTCAGACCCGCTGCAGAAGCATAGTGAAGGCTGGACCTCCTTGCCTCAGATGGGTATGAGGGGAGTCAAAACATAAAATGAAATTCTGCTGAGTAGTATTCCATTGTGTAAATGCACCCCCGCTTTTATATCCATTCATCTACTGACGGACACCTGGGCTGCTTCCAAATCTGGGCTATTGTAAGTGACACTGCAGTGAACACAGGGGTGCGTATATTCTTTGAATTACTGTTTCAGGTTTCTCAAGGTATACTTCTAGATGTGGAATTGCTAGGTCATGAGGCAGATCCACTCTAAATTTTTGAGGTAACTCCATACTGCTTTCCGCAGTGGCTGCATGAATCTGCATCCCCACAAACTGTGCATGAAGGTTCCCTTTTCTCCCCATTTACTGATGATAGCCATTCTGACAGGCGTGAGGTGATATCTCATCATGGTTTTAATCTGCATTTCTCTGATGATTAGTGATGATGAGCATCTTTTCATATGTCTGTTGGCTATCTATTTGCTCTCTTTTAAGAAGTATATATTCAGATCCTTTGCCCATTTTTTAATTGGACTGTTTGTTTTTTTGATGTTGAGTTGTATAAGTTCTTTATAAATTTTGGATATTAACCCCATATCATTGGTGAATATCTTCTCTCATATTTCTTGATCATAAAAAAGAAGGAAATCTTACCTTTTGTGAAAGCATGGGTGGACCTGGAGAGTATTATGCTAAGTGAAATAAGCCAGTCAGAGAAAGACAAATACCATATCATTTCACTTAACATGTGGAATTTACTGAACAAAATGAAATAACAAACAAAACAGAAACAGACTCATAGATACAGAGAACAGACTGAGAGCCATAAGGGGAAGGGATAGGCTGGGTGAAAAAGGTGAAGGAATCAAGCAAAAATAAACAAACAAAAACAGACATAGACCACAGTATGGTGCTTGCCAGAGGGAAAGGAGAGTGCACAAGGTGAAAGAAGGCATGGGGGATAAATGGTGGCGGAAAGAGACTGGACTTTGGGTGGTGGCTGTACAAAGCAGGTAGTTGTGCAGATGATGTACTTCAAAATTGTGCATTTGAAAACTGTGTGATTTTATTAACCAATATCATCCCAATTAATTCAAGTAAAAAAGGGA
Organism: Mormoops blainvillei; assembly: GCA_004026545.1. NCBI lineage: Eukaryota > Metazoa > Chordata > Mammalia > Chiroptera > Mormoopidae > Mormoops > Mormoops blainvillei. The sequence goes on along the minus strand of PVJD01002196.1, from coordinate 108,562 downwards.
TAAAATCAGTAAAATTCTGAAAAAGATTACATCTAAGCCAGAATCTGAAGGACAAGTAGGAGTTCTCTAAACAAAAGTAGAGGATAAGAGTAAAGACAGCTCCTCAGAGTACACAGATGCGCAAATAGAATGGAATACCCGCACTCATTCCACAGGCATTTATCAAGGCCCTAAAATCTACCAGGACAGGATCCCGAAGACTTATTAAAATGTCAAGTCACTTTTTCCACCACCCCTAACTGAATTTCTTTAGGGCAGAAACTGTCCCATTTATCTTTGTTAAGAGAAGGCCCTCAGCTCAATGCGTATCACATGGAAAATGATCGATAACTGTTAGTTGAAGAAATGAAGTAATCAATAGATGGTTTATCACAATTGGCTCTTGTTAGTGAGAAGTGAAGTTCCTGGTAAAACCATTGACTTGTACAGGGTCAGAGGTACAGACCTGTAGCAAAATTTGTGATCACCCTCCTAGTGGAGATCAATCCATTTCATCAATTATCTTTGGCACAGACATTCAGCCCACAATCAGGATCTTCATCTATCTTTTTTATCTTCTGCCTTATTTCTGGAGGTTTCGTAGGTGCAATGGCAGACACTTGACTTCCAGTTTCTCCTCCTTCCTGATTGACTTTGAATTCTCACCATAGAGGAAATGAGCTTTGCTCAGGGATAGCTTTCTTAGAACTATTCCACAGAACTACTGTTGATCCCTAGTCATCCACGAGCACTTTCTTTTCTAGTGTCTCACCATTCATGTGTTTTATCTTTTGTTCTGCTTCGCATCTGAGTATCAGGTATGTTTTATAATTTCCTTTGAAAATTGGGCTACGTGCCTATTTTAGCCTGCAAGTATATTTATCATTCCCAAAACACCTGACGGATTACAAACAAATACTAAATCTTTCAATATGTGTACACTGAAATGCGTGAGAATATCAACTTGTTTTTTGCTACAGTTTTTAAAAATCTTCTGGAATTCATGTTTTTAATTTGTATGTTTGTATGTCTGGGGTGTTTAAGAATCTGTGCTAAGTGTTTGGATATATCCTATGGTTCCAAATATTAATGAGGTTTGAACAAAGATGAATCTGTGTGCGTCCATCGGGAGAACGAGGCAGGAAGATGTTAACGCTGCCTGGATGCTGTGAAGGATGATAAACTGTACTTGGTTGACCTTATTAATCACTCATAATGTGATCTGTAATAGGTGTGCATTTTTCCTGCCTCCTAGGCGTTGCATCTGGAGAAAGAAGTTGGGACTTCTCTAGTCAACCTAAACTCTGGATTCCCTAAAAGTCTCCCATTTGAGCATCTTACTCTTCATCTTACTTTTATGATAGGAGCTAGAACACGGATTAGTCAGGACACTAGACCATCTGAGATCCCCTCATTTTGTCCTTTCTGTGAACAATGGTCAAACAAAACAATTTTGGAAATGACCTATCCTAGAGGCAAAATCTAAAACACCCAAGTTCCCGCTTCCTCTCAGTTTTGTTACTGACAAGTAAGGTGGGACAATCTGGTGAGCACAGTCCCACAGTCTTCACTCCAACTCTCCTTCTCTGTTCATTCATTCATTCGTTTCTTCATTCATTCATTCATTCATTCACTCCACAACTACTTGTTGAATGCCCATTCAGCACAGGGGCTACAGCAAAAAGTAAGACAGATATGGTCCCTGCCCCCATGGAACTTACATTCTACTTGAATATAGTAGGAAAAAAAGTATCATGAATAAATAAATAGGATATTGTGTTGGAGAATAATATGTGTATGTCAGCAAAGGAGATCAGAAAAATTTTCAGTGATATGAAGTTTAAGCAAAGACTTATAGCATGAGAAAGAGTGCAGGAAGTATGTTCTAGGTAGACAGAACAACAAGTAAAAAGACATTAAAGATCTGAATTAAGCTAATGGCACTAAAACATGCAGAGTGGGAAGGGGCGGCTACATGTTGAAGGGACACACAGAGACCAGAATGCGGATCCAGTATGTCAAGTTTGGATTTTGTTCCAACCATCACATATACTTCAATTAAACTTTCACACAACAAAATTCATGCTATCAACGATTGAAATAAAATATAAAGGAAGCACTGCTTATGAGAAGTCTGTATAAATATCCCTCATTATTGCAAAGTTTTGGAATATAGACTTTTCATGCAAGTCGCATTTGATTTAGTTATCCCATCATTGTTTTACTTTTATTTATGGTCTTTGCCTTTTTCTGACAAAGAAAAGAAAGAATTCATTCTTTCTAAATTATTTACTTTTTTATGTTCACAGAAAAGCATAGCTTTCCCCATTTGAGCATATGTTTGTCTGAGTTTTCACCACAACTGTTATTATAGTTTCTGTAGCCTGTGGAACCTTTCCAAGGTCATTTGGCTCTTCCTAGCCCAGTCAAATGTCCTTTCCCATTTTTTAGTTTGGGATGGGGTGGGGCAAAAAAGCCCTAGAACAGAATCATCAGATAGAACTTTCTGAAATGATGGAGATGGCCTTCATCTTCAGTGTCCAATAATGTAGACCCAATAACCACATGAAACTGCTGAACTTTTACTCAAACTAGTGCTACCAAGAAACTGAATTTTGAATTTTACCTAATTACTTAAATTAATATCCACATATGGCTAGTAACTATTGTCTTGGACAGCACAGCTCTAGGGCCCCTTTCGAATGTCCTGCTGGAGTTTCCGCAGAGCTCACGACTGGACTTCACACCAATGATAGTTTCATGACGGACTTTGGTTATTGACCTGGGTTAGTGTAGATCAATTCTACTTAAGATAAGCACTTTTTACAAAGTAGCTGTTGCTTTCACCTTTCTAGTATTCATTTTTCCTTACTCTAGTTATATAAATCTATTTTCTTTAGGGAGCCATCTCTCCCCCACCCCCTTGACCCAGACTCTTGCAGGGGACGTACTCCTTGCCTAACTGCAGAGTTGGGTATGGGACCTAATCTTCTTCTATTCTCAAAACTCCATCTTCCAACCATAGAGACTGGCTAGGAGATGAACTTGTGACCCAAGTCCAGCCGATGAGACTCAGTCTCAGAACAATTATTGAACTTGTTAGTAACTGAGCCTACTGAGACTGGATTAGTCAGCCATTCTTGCGCCTCCCTGAGAATGGGGCCAGTTCTGTAGAAAGCCTTGTAGTGGGAGGATGAAGTGCTGAGCCTCTTCAACCAGCTCTGCCAAAATCCAGAGTTAACTTTACACTCTTCACCATATGAACCAACACATTCCTATTTTGCTTAAGTCAATTTGAATCAATGTTTTATTTGAAACCCTCCCCAAAAAGAAAAGTTCTGAGAAATACAATAATTGAAGACAAGCAGTATAATACATCATCTGTATATTGTATTGTGTGTTTACCACCCAAGTTAAGTCTCCTTCTGTCACCATTTATCCCCCCTCTTTACCTTCTTCTACCTTTCCCCAACTCCCTTCCTTCTGATAATCACCTTGCTGTTGTCTGTATCTATGAGGTTTGTTTTTTGCTTAATCCCTTCACATTTTTCACCCAGCCCCCCTAACTCTTCCCCTCTGACAGCTGTCAGTCTCTCCTGTGTATCTATGAGTCTGTCTTCATTTTGTTTACTAGTTTATTTTGTTTATTAGAGTTCACATAAAAGTTGAATCATGTCTTTCACCGACTGGCTTATTTCAATTAGCGTAATACTCTCCAGGTCTATTCATGCTATCCCAAAGTGTAAGATTTCCTCCTTTTTTATAGCCACGTAGTATTTGATTGTGTAAATGTACCATAACTTTTATTCACTCACCTATTGATGGGCACTTGGGTTGCTTCCAAATCTTGGCTATTGTAAATAACACTGCAATGAGCAAGGGGTGCATATAGGAGGGAGACCCTCCCCAAAACAAGAAATACCTTATGGAGGTTGGGCCTCTTGTAGTACAGGCTCCCCCCTGCTAAGTGAGTCCTCTAGAAACCCATCTGTGTCTATGTACCAGCTGGTATTGTTGTGAGAGGCTATGTTTGGCTTCAGTGAATTTTTTTTTTGAATTCTCGCCCTGGGTGACTTGTTTTTGTTTTCCTGGATGAAAAACACCCTCAAAGGGAATGTTTTGCTGATGTGAAAGAAGTGAAGCAAAAAACGACAGAAGTGCTAAAAGGCATCAAAATCAATGAGTTCAAAAACTGTTTTGAGCGGTGGTAAAAATGTCTCGATAGGTGTATTTCATGAAATGGAGAGTACTTTGAAGGTGACTGAAGTTTAAAGATATAAGAATAAATACACAGTTTTTTATAAATAAATTCCAAGATTTTTGGGTCCTCCCTCATAGTCTTTGATTTACTGTTTCAGGTTTCTTCAGCTGTATTCCTAGAGTTGGAATTGCTGGGTCATTAGACCGTTCCATTAAAAAAAATTATTTTAAAGATTTTATTTATTTGTTTATTAAAGATTTTATTTATTCATTTTTAGAGAGGGGAATGGAGGGAGAAAGAGGGAGAGAAACATCAATGTGTGGTTGCCTCCCGCGCGCCCCCTATTTTGGGACCTGACTCACAACCCAGGCATGTGCCCTAGACTGGGAATCGAACCAGTGACCCTTCGGTTCTCAGTCTGGCATTCAATTCACTGAGCCACACCAACCAGGACCCATTTTAAATTTTTTGAGGTAACCCCATACTGCTTTCCACAGTGGCTGTGCCAATCTGCATTCCCACCAACAGTGCATGAGGGTGCCCTCTTCTCCACATCCTCACCAGCACTTGTTTATTGATTTATTGATGATAACCATTCTGACAGTCATGAGATGATATCTCATTGTGATTTTATTTGCATTTCTTTGATGGCTAGTGACATTGAGCATCTCTTCATATGTCTATTGACCATCTGTATACCCTTTTTGGAGAAGTGTCAGTTCAAGTCCTTTGCCCATTTTTTAATTGGGTTGTTTGTTTTCTCAGTGTTGAGTTGTATAAGTTCTTTATAAATTTTGGGTATTAACAGCTCATCAGGTGTATCATTGGCAAATATGTTCTCCCATTTAGAGAATTGTATACCTGAAACCTATGTAATTTTATTAACCCATGTCACCCCCATCAATTCAGCTTCAAAAAATAGATAATAAATATAACATCAGGTCCAACTTAAAGGGCAGGAAACTTTCATTTATGTGTGTACTATGATAGCCTTCTTATTCTTTGTGCTGGTTAAAAACATAAGGAAATATATAATATAATAAATTTTATTTTATTCACACCAGAGACTTTACTTGTGCTACCAAGATAGTCTTTTCTTTTCCTTTTTCCTCTTTTTTGATCTTTTTTGACTGTGTCTGGATAAAGCATTTTACCTCTACAAATATTTTAACTTTCTCAAAATGGTATTAATTAGAAAAGTTGTAATTCTGCATTGAGCCTACTCAGATAACTCTGTACAAACAAACCCAGTACTACCTTTTAGTGTGACTGATGATTTGTTTTATAGTGTGCAAAAAATCTCTAGTATATACCTAAGTGGTTAAGGCTGATAAAAGGCTGAAAACATCATTCATAACCCCAAATTAAAGAATTCTATATTTATTGAAAAAAGGACAAGCAGTATAACATATGAAAGTATAAATTTATTAAATCCCAAAGTGTGGATACCTGAGAAATTATGAGAGAGAACTGGACATAGTCAATAGAACAGAAAGTGGAAAATAATAGGGATTTTCTTCCTTAGTTATACAGCTGGACGTATGAATCTGCCGACAGAGGGACAAAGAGTATATTTCCTTTGCTTCCTACAAAGATTGAAAATGCTATAATCCCCTACTTGATCAAAACTTATTTGGGGCTAAGATTTAGACTTAGATAACTCTAGCATAAAAACTATCCGAATGAGCAAAGTGAAGATGTTTTTAAAACAGAGTAGATGTTATTCTAGGTGACTCCTGGCAGGCCTGTGACGTAAACTCTTTCAGAAAAGGAAGTCAGTTATCCTCAAGTTATTCTCCAAACTGGCTTCATTTCAGTTCTACGAGAAAAGTAACAATTGAGGAAATGTGTGACTAGGAATGTGTGTGTATGGGTACACGTGTGTTTTTGTTTCTCATCTCCTTGCCACTGAACTTCTTTTGGTGTTGGGACATGGTTTCTTAGCCATTTCTATCCACTGGCACATTGGCTCAGCAATAATTGTTAAATTAACCCCCCTGAGTCACACCCAGGAATTTTGTCATTTATGTGAAATAAATGTGTATTTCTCAAGCAGTCATCTGTCTGCCCTCTACGCAGTTTCAGACTAGGAGCCCACTTCCTGCAATACTTCATGTTTTGTCTTGTGTCAGCTCTGTAGTTCCAAGTTCACTGTATGTGGACCTATGACCACATTTCCCATCAGTTAATTTTGCCTGAAACACACCTTAGCATCGGCAGCCATAAGCCAAAGGTTTGGAGCATGAGAGGTCTCCTGGGTGTTTCACGGTGGTACATATAGTTTTCCCCTGTCAGTGACACGAAGTGGCCTAGTTCACTCAGACTCTTAGAAGCCCCTCCGCCTAGTGTTTTGCAGTGATAACTAAAGATACAAGGTCCTCCTGACCGGGCTTGGGAGTACATGGACTATGGGTTTCCTACATCTCCTCCCGCCTCGCTATGGGGCCAAGACTTCTTAGGACTGAGTCTATTTGTAGCTTCAAGAAATTGGTTTTTCCCAAGGAACACCTTCCCTGATTTAATTAAAACTGGGTCCTTTGGGGTAAGTACTGAGCGGTTGGTAGCAGGCATCCCTGAATGGGATTGCACAGACTTAGGGAAAACGACTGCTTCACACTTTACTTTTTTTTTTTTTTTAATTTTTAAAGACAAGATTTTGTAATTCTTAGAACAATAGAGAATGCACCCTGGTTGGTGTGGCTCAGTGGATTGAGTGCTGGCCTGTGAACCAAGGGGTTTCTGGTTGATTCCCAGTTAGGACACATGCCTGGGTTACAGGCCAGGTCCCCAGTAGGGGGAGCATGAGAGGCAACCACACATTGAATTTTCTCTCCCTCTCTTACTCCCTCCCTTCCTCTTTCTCTAAAAGTAAACAAAAATCTTAAAAAAAAAATTATGAAACAATACAGAATGCTATTCAAAAGGACTTTCAAAGTTTTTTTTTCCTCCTAGGTTAAATGGTTTAATTTTCTTTCTTTAAAAATACAAATGTTCCAAGAAAATCAAACATAAAAGAATACATAGAGTAGAAAGATTAAATTCTTTCTACTCTAAAGAGTAGAGACAATTACAAAAACAGGCAGCTGGGCTGGACTTGACCCATGGGCCATCATGTGCCAACCCCTGCCCTAGAACTCGAGATGGGTTATTTGGTTTGTACAATTTACTTTAACTTGGACTTGGTTAAACCCACAGAAGCCTTTTAAATATACTTCCATCAGAGGAAACGACTGTAAATAGTATCCATTTTCTATATATTGACAAAAATATTTAGAGATAGTAGGTATATCTGAGAGAAAAAGATAGATGAATAAATGTAGTCATATCTATTTTTTTAAAGATTTTATTCATTTATTTTTAGACACAGGGGAAGGGAGGCAGAAAGAGACAGAGAGAAACTTCAATGTGTGGTTGCCTCTCTCATGCCCCCTACTGGGGACCTGTCCTGCAACCCAGGCATGTGCCCTGGCCGAGAATCAAACCGGCAATACTTTGGTTTGAAGGCTGGCACTCAATCTACTGAGTCACATCAGCCAGGGCCAATGTAGTCATATTTATGTATTGAATACAGGCACACACATAAAATTTTGTTTAAATATGACTTCTTTTTGTGTGTATATGTATATATTATATTTCATTTACTTTTTGCATTTGACAGCATATCATGAACCTTTTCTATGTTGTATACATCCGTCCTTTCAACATTCCATACAACATTCCTTTTAGCAACAGCCCAGCATTTCATAGTATGCATGTGTCTTCAGTGGTTTACTCATCCCCTTATTAATGAACATTGGCTGTTCCTCATTTTTGCCTGCTGGCGATGATGCTATACACTGGCATTCTTGCATATTCTCTCTAAGGCATCCTCACTGTGTGATGGTTGGTTCTAACACTTAGTATCAGTGGATATTCCATATCCCTCTCTGCTAATGTTCCTCTCTGAAATAGGACTAGTGCACGTTGCTTGATTTTTGCTGACAATTTGTGCATGAATAAGGAAAGAGATGAAGTATGTTTCAAATGCACCTGTAGAAATGTGAAGGGTTTTCCCAGGGAGGCAGCAAAACGCATTTTTAGGACACACACCTCAAGTTTGAAGATTATTTGTTTGGAGTGATTTGAAATCAAAGTTCAGGTTTATTTCTCCTAAGTCCGTTATTTGGAGGGGGTTTCATGAATCATCTTATTTATCTTATGCCTTCTGGGAAGAAGTCTTTTATGAGATGGGCATTTTTAAAGGGACAACTTTATTCTTGGGAAGGTTGACAGGACTGTTAATGAGGAAAAAAGTGGGAAACCAGAGCTGGAGGCAACGTGGTCATTAAAAAGAAAAGGACAACAAGGAACAGAAACCTAGTTTAAAACGCCCTTCAGAATGGTTGCTATTGAAAATATTCTTGTATATATCCATTCATAGTTACAGTGGAGGGCGATAGGGAGACACTTGGGCTTTTTCAATTTTTTTAAACAGGAGAACGAGTGTTTGCCACTCTCCACGTGCCTCTTATTTTATTCAAATTTGACCAAGTCCAAGTTAAAGTAAATGGTACAAACCAAATAACCCATCTCGTGTTCTAGGGCAGGGGTTGGCACATGATGGCCCATGGGTCTAGTCCAGCCCAGCTGCCTGTTTTTGTAATCGTCCGACTGCAACACAGCCACTCCCGTTCATTTGTGCCCTGTCTGTGTCTCGGTGGCAGGTGTGAGCCGCACTGCAGCCCTCTAACCCTAGGTCTTACCCCCTGGCCCTTTCCAGGTAACGTTTGTCCGCCCAGGGATTCTCACTGCATAAAGGTATTCCCTGCTGAATTATTTTTAAATGTAGAGAAAACAAATCAGTCCTTAATCAGAGGCACCAGAACCTCACTGGGAGGAGAGAAGAGACCAGAAAGTTCTCTCTCTGCCTGACAGGGAGATGTGAATGGGAGAGAGCGGGGGCCTGAGAGGTCTGTACTCAGTTCTTTCTCCTGTCTCCCTGGATGAGGATGTTTCTCTTTCTTTAACAGGAAGAGAATGAACATTGGAGACAGTCTGATTTTAAGTAACAGGGCTGAGTCTGCAAGATAATGCAGCAACTTTATCAGTGGTACAGAAAAATCATGGGGTTGTATCTGGGAATCATTACGTCTTATTATGGGCTGAATTGTGTCCAACCCCAAGTTCATAGGCTGGAGCCCTGACCCGTAGTACCTCAGAATATGACTGCGTTTGGAAATAAGGTCTCCAAAGAGTTCATTAAGGTTAAAATGAGGTCATTTTGGTGGTTCCTATTTCAATATTCCTATTCCAACGGTTGTCCTGAAAAGAAGAGATTAGAACACAGACACCCCAGAGGGAAGACCATGTGAAGACAGAGAGAGGACAGGCCTTGGGACAAAGCACCCCCGCTGGTACCTTGATCTCAGGCTTCTACCTGCGGACTGTGAGAACATGCATGCCTGCTGTCTGAGCCCCTGTGCTGCAGTGCTTTGTCATGGCAGCTGGACCAAAGTAACATAGCTCTGCTTACGTCTGCCTTGCTGGCTTTTTAGATGACATGGACTCTTGCTATAATGTATGAGCCTTTCTGTATGTAAGTCAGCAGTTGTCGCCTGGGAACAATTTCTCTCCCTGTGTGACGTTTGGCAATGTTAGGAGACATTTCTGATGGTCACACCTGAGGGAAGGGTATGTTATCATGTCTGGTGGGTGGAGGCCAGGGGTGCTGCTCAACACCCTACAGTGCACAGGACGCCCTCCCCCCCACCCAGTTCCAAGAATTGTCCAGCCTAACATGCCAGTGTCGACAAATCCTGGTGTCCCAGAGAACACATCACCACCAATGCTCTCCTCTGCCTTTGACCTTTGGTGTCCTTTGAAAGTGCTGGGGGAGGCTAACCCCACCCTAAGGAACATGCATAATGCCCGTGTAGGATCAGCAACATAACTTAAACTAAAAGAGCCCCTTCGGCTATTAGATCTGGTCAGTCAGGTTTTGCTAAGTACACACTAGACAAACCTGTGAGGTGACGCATGATTTTGGGGACATGGACTTCAGTTTCCTGAGAGCCTGGCTTCTTTCATTGCCTTGAACTTCCCCAAGTTTTCAACCTGTGGGTGGCCCCGGTGTGGGAAAAGATGGGTGAATGAGGGACGGATGGGGAGCCTCACAAGTAGAAGGGGGCTGGTGGGAAGCTTACCTTCATATCATATTTTATGTACAACTGTGGGTCAGGCCAGGCTCTGGATGTACGTTACCTGACCCTAGTTCGGGGAACGATCGATTGTTCTCAAACAGTGAGCCATCCGAATGATTTATTTATGCAGCAGTGCAGCTCTCTGCTTCTGTGGAGGTGGGCACAGACCATTAACTTTGTGCGTGGACGAGCGTGTGTGTGTTTGCATGTGTGTGCACGTCCTCCCATGATCCTCTCAGTTTCATCTGAGCCTATAATTAGCTCCTCAGAGACCAAATAATCACACTTTGCTTTTTCTACCTGTAAATGCTCATTTGGCTTTCTGATTTCTTGTTAATTTCCTAGCTTTAAACCATCCAGGATTGGGCTTTTGGCAAAATATCAAGATGTCAGAACAAAGAACGTCACTCTGGGAAAAGAGATAAAAGATTCTGGAATCTCTATGACTGATATTGGCATTTTTTTTTTTCCTGCCTGAATTTGAGAAGAAGCTTTTGCGGGAGTAAGTTTGACCACATCTACCGTACCCCTTCCTAAGTGAGCTGGTGCCCTTCTAGGAAAGCACCAGAATGCAATCATTAGGGCTGGACATTTCACACCTGGTGGCATCCACACAGGCATAGCGCACTGAACACTCAACTTCTGTGGCAGAGATTACAATCCATACAACTAGGACCTCAGATAACAGGCTTGTGTGCCCAGCTAAGTATATCCAGCCCAATGTGGTGTTTGGCCCCGAATGTGAGTTCTAATAGTTGCTGGCCTCACTTCTCAATGTCAGTCTAGGGTTGTTCCAAGGGTTACTTTTAAGAAGGAGGCACAGAATTCCAATTTATTTATAATTAGTAGTAGTCTATAGCAGTTACTGTTTAATAGAATTGTGTGCAGTGATGGAAATATTCCATTTCTGTGTTCTCCCATACAATAGCCATGGCTACACATGGTTATTGAGCATTTTAAATGTGGTCAGTGAATATTAAAAACTGAATTTTTATTTCATTTTAATTAATATAAACTTAAATTGCACCCCCCACCCCCCACCATTGAATAGTAATTGCTGTATTGGAAAGGATAGCTTTATATGGACTGATCTCTTATCTATAAAAAATGTGTGAATATATATCTTATTATCCATGTACATATCCATATAATATACTTAAAATGTAGACAAAAATCGTATGAAGATACACATCAAACTGTTATTAACTCCCAGGTTAGGATAAGAGAATCATAAAGAGAGGATTTGAACGTTTTATTTTGCCAAAAGAAACAGAAAAGAGGGATGGGATTAAAAACTAATCAAATACCTAGAATGAGACTACGTCATAGAACCAATTATGTCAAGCCATCTTCTTGGAGCTACCTTTTGAGAAAAGAATGGAGGAATGTGACAGTTTTCTCTCTGATGCAGGCAGGCAGCCCCCTTCTCCCCTCTATCCCAGTCATTTAAGTGAATTCAGGGTCCTCAGTCCTTGTGTGTTTCGCAATCAGCACCTAAAATAATCATACCAGTGGCTTTCAAGGCTGTGAACCAGCAAACAGAGAACAGAGAGGGGCGGAGGCAGCCACATAAACAAATGCATGAACCGCAGTCAGTCTTTGAAACAAAATCCACGTGTTTTATGAAAATCCCTTATCGTGGAAAGCCATTTGCAAAGCCTGCACAGTTTTCGCTTGGCTGGTACAAGGCAGTAAATGCCTCTTTCTAAGTCTCCTGTGAGTGACAGAGAAATGGCTAACCAGGGATGTGTTCACAGGCTCATGGATTCTGAGTTTGATCACAGCCACCTATTTCTTTCCTAGGTTATTAAGAAGAAACCAACGCTTTACTTTCTTGGGGGGGGGGAGGGGGTTTAAACGTTAAGTAGGAAGAAAGCAAAGAAAGCGAGAGAGGAAGAAAAGAAGTACAGAAAAGGATATGCTGGAGAGAAGCAATAGAATGAAATTTTAAATTCATAGAATTAGAACACATAGAAGATTCACTAGAATTACAGAGCTTGACCAGAACCTATCCAGAGTTTACACTGTTTCCTGGGTGATTTGGAGGCTCGGCAGCATCTCTGGGCATGCAGAGGTGTTCTTATCCATATCAAATCAGTCCTCCGTCTCTACATACCTGAACTATTACAAAGGCAACAACATTGGATAGCTCTGCATGTCTTCTGAGACTTAGAGTCTTCCTGTGACTAAAAGGCACTAGGGTACTAAAGCTTTCTCCATAGATGCAGTCAAACAGGAGGTTAAATTTGATACTGTACCAGGTTATCACCTGGGAACTAGAAGTGGCTTGCCTTTTATTTTTTCTTCCCAGCATTGTGAAACGAACAAGGCATATGGCCCATTTTTGTTTTAGCTTTGTGTTGTTCCTGAATTAACTCAAAGGTTAAAACTAATTTATGTGATTTGATGAAATTGTAATGAAAGAAACTAATGTTCTTCTCTAATGGGTGGCACATTGATCCAAAAGCTACCTGAGGGCAGGGATTCTATGTAAAGCATGTTACATCCTCTATTTGGTCAAATACCAGACTTACATACAGTACACAGTCTCTTATGCTATGTACCAGACATTTTTCTATATTCTGACCCTCAGAAAAAAATTTAATATGACCTAAGACTTCAGGTAAATACGTGTTAAGAAAAGAGGGTTTTCTAATGCCTGCTCTGGCATTGCTTTTTTCTTTAATAAATAGCCATTGATTAGGATGTGAGTGCATTGAGTTATATTCCTCCCGTATCTAGTGAATAGTGTTTGAGTAATCACATTTACTTGTCCTTGAGAAGGAGAATTGGGGGCAAGGAGAGGCCAAAGGACAAGCAAACAAACAAAAACACCAGGTATCAGTTATCAGCTACATGGAAACTCATTTTTTAATGATTTTATTAGGAAGTCATCTACATTCTATTTTGCAATTCATTTCCCTGAGGCAACTTTAGACCTTGCAGATCTGTTTGCAATTCCTATCAGAATGGGGGTGGGGGGAATAGAATAATAGAAATTTCACAAGTTATTCAGTTTTTTAAAAATCCAATTTCTTGCGCTGACAATTTCTTAAATCTGTAGACCTTGATGTTTTAATCTCATGCATTCTGATAGAGCTTGATATTCATAACTGGTGGATTTGATACATTTTTAACCAGGAAGGTGAATATGATGAGAAAACACAAGGGGAGGTTTGTATTTTGCACCTCGTCCTGGAACCTGCCAGTTTCATTTTCACTTTTTTTGCACTGAGACTGCTCCTGGGAGGTGTCAGCGCTGCCCAGAGCTGATGTCCATCCATATTGAAATGGCTTGATCTGAGCTTCCGCAGATTCCAATTCCAGCACAGGTGGTAATGTCTGTGTGTGAACCGCAGAACAGGTATCAGTTTAAAACTCAGATAAATATACATTTATACTCCATGTGTGAGTGCATAACGTGGGGGATAAATCTTGTCATTTCAGCATAAATGGAATAACAAGTAGATTGAAAGTCGGATGCACCGTTGAGAAAGCCTGTTCTGGATCCACAGTGCAAACTTAAACACCGACGGTTTCATGAGAATTGAATCCCAGGGATCAAACAATCGATGATAACAATTCAGTCTCTCTAATCATTTTTGTAAGTGAATTAAAATATTAATGTTTATCTTAGGGACTGTTTTAATGTTTTATTATAGAAAATAGAAAATATACAACAAAGTGGAGAATAGCAAGAGGAACGCTCAGATACTTCACTAATTATCAACTCATGACCAGCTGTGCCTCCTAGACACTGCCACTCTTTTCCTCCGCGTTCCTGAATTGTTTTGAAGCAAAGGCCAGACATCATCCATTTCATTCATAAATGTTTCACTAAACATGCGTACATCTAACCCTATAACATTAACGTTGATATGGCCAGTGTTCACATTTTCCCAATTATCTCAGATATTTCTAAAGTTAGTTTTCTTGAATTGAAATCCAAATAAAGCCTTTGGATGCAATTAGTAGACCAATCTAAATTAATTTATATTTTTCCCCATTCATAATTTTCTCTCATTCTATTCCTGCAATTTCTTTTCCTGAAGAAACAGAATTCTCTTCCAGGAACACTTTTTGACCAATACCATGATTGTGAATTATTTTCTCTTTTTTACGTGAGATAAGAAATTAGCCTGATAAATCATTGATCACACCAATGATACCCGTTATTCTATTCTATGGGTGAATCTTGTTGATAACAATTTGATATTGGTTGAAGAACAAATATATTCAATTACATATATATAATTGAGAAGAATATATATATACACGCACACATACACATATATTTGGTACACACGCACAGAAACATATACGAGATCTACCCAGAAGGTATGTAGCCATGTAATATGAAGAACAGAGACATTTATTGAAGGAGATACAAGATACGAGAAACATTGTACATAGGACATTGAAGCCTCACTCCCCTTCAAAATAGGTACTTTGGGACCTCACACAGTTCCCGCAATCACCACCAGCTGCTCCATCATATTTTCCTGAATCTCATTGTTGGTCTGAAATCTCTTCCCTTTCAAAGGTGATTTTAACTTAGGGAAAAAGCAGAAGTCATAGGGTGCAAAATCACCTGGGTGATTTGATATTTTGCCAAAAATCTCTGCATGAAACATGATGCATGAGTGGGCACATTGTTGTGATGACGGCGCCAATCACCAGCTGCCCACAGCTGTGGCCTTCTGAATCATCCAAATAGTTTCCATGAAGGAACAGTCAAGTTTAATGCAAAATTTGATGGAGATTCATTGCTCTACTCGCTCAGTCATTTTTTTTTCCAATTTCCCTACTCTATTTTTTAAATTATATATTATTGATTATGCTATTACAGTTGTCCCAATTTTTCCCCCTTTGCCCCTTCCACCCAGAATCCCCCACTCCCTCAGGCAATCCCCACATTATTGTTCATGTCCATGGGTCATGTGTATAAGTTCTTTGGCTGGTCCATTGTCTATACTGCACTTTACATCCCCATGGCTATTCTATAACTGCCTGTTTGTACTTCCTAATCCCCTCTTCACCCATCCCCCACATACCTCCCCCATCTGGCAACCATGAAAATGCTCTCTGCATCCATGATTCTGTCCCTGTTCTTCTTCTTTGCTTAGTTTGTTTTTTAGATTCAATTGTTGACAGATATGTATTTATTGCCATTTTATTGTTCATAGTTTTGATCTCCTTTACTTAATTAAGTCTGTCTAGCATTTCTTATGATAATGGTTTGGTAATGATGAACTCCTTTAGTTTTTTTCTTGTCTGAAGAACTCTTTATCTGCCCTTTGATTCTAAATGATATCTTTTCTGGGTAGAGCAATCTTGGCTGTAGGTCCCTGCTCTCCACGACTTTGAATATTTCTTGACAGTCCCTTGTAGCCTGCAAAGTTTCTTTTGAGAAACTAACTGACAGTCTTATGGGAGCTCCTCTATAGGTAACTAACTACTTTCTCTTTCTACTTTTAAGATTCTCTCTTTATCTTTAACCTTTGGCATTTTAATTATGATGTGGCTTGGAGTGGGCCTCTCTGCATCTATCTTGCTTGGGACTCTGTGCTTCCTGGACTTGCATGTCTATTTCCTTCACCAAATTAGGGATGTTTTCTTTCATTATTTTTTCTAATAGATTTCCAGTTTCATGCTCTATCTCTTCTCCTTTGGACAACCCTATGATGTGAGTGTTGGAACACTTGAAGTTGTCCCAGAGGCTGCTTATAATATCCTTGTTTTTTGGAATGTATTTTCTTCTTGTTATTCTGACTGGCTGTTTTTTGCTTCCTTATGCTCCAAAATATTGATTTGGTTCTTGGCTTTATACTCCCCTCTTATTTCCCTGTAAATTGTCCTTTATATCAATTAGTATATCCTTCATTTCTGACTGGGTCTTTTTTCTGCTGTTGAGATTCTCACTAAGTTCCTTGAGCATCCTTATAACCAGTGTTTTAAACTCTGTATCCGATAGATTGCTTATCTCCATTCCCGTTAGCTCTTTTTCTGGAGTTTTGATCTGTTCTTTCATTTGGGTCATGTTTCTTTGTCTCTTCATTTTGGAAACCTCCTTGTGTTTGTTTCTATGTATTAGATAGAGCTGCTATGACTCCCTGTCTTGGTATCATGGCCAAAGGTAGTAGGTATCCTGTAGAATCCAGTGACACAGCCTCCCCTATTACCTAAGCTGGGTGTGCCCTTCGTATGGGCTAAGTACAACCTCCTTTTGTAGCTGAGCCTTGGTTGCTGTTGGCAGGTCAATGGGAGGGATTTACCCAGGCCAGTTAGTTGCAAGGATTGGCTGTGACCACTGACCACCAATCTCTGCCCTCATGGAGGATCAGCTGTGCAGAGGCAGGGTGGTAGTGCTCTGGTATGGTCTGTAGCTGTCCACTGGGTGCATAGGCTCTGGGGTTTCCCAGGTGGTGCAGACCAAGGTCAGCCTCCACCTGTGTTTTGCCTGGGGCCACCCTGCCTGAGCTATAAAGCAATCCGAGATGGCTGCTACTTGTGCTGGGCTTGGAGATTACTAGGCAAAGCCAGGCTGTGAATCTAAGCTGGTTGTTGCTTGTGCTGGGCCTGGAGCCACTTAGCAAGAGGAATGGAGGCTGGGGGCTCACTGAGGCCAATTGTTGCTTGTTTTAAAGGATTTAGGAAGTTGTGAAGCTTGATCCAAGGTCAGCCATTCATATGGAAAAGCTACTGTTATCAGCTGTGAGTTGGGCCAGATGGAGACTCAGGGCGTCTCCAGGGCGGGGCAAACAGTGTTAGCCAGATTGATGGAGTCTCAGATATGGCACCCACCTGCTGGCTCTGTGGTTCCGTCTGTCTTTCTGTCTGGGGGAAAGCTGTCTCCCAGCTCTTGCCTTGATGCCAATGCTTCAGTTCCTCCCAGTATGCCATTGGTGCCTTCCAAGCTGCTACCCCAGTGCTGGAGCTCAGAGGGAGTCAGTCTGAGTAAGTTTGTGTATGGGTTCTTTAAGAGATACTGCTTGGGACTTCAGAGGTTTCTTCACTGACTCAGTCCCTGCTGGTTTTTGCAGCCAGAAGTTGTGGGACTTATCTTCTAGGTGCCGTTACCCTTGGCTGGGGGGCTGGTATGGGGCTGGGACTCCTTGCTCTCAAGATATCCTTCCCAAATTTTTATCCACCACATGGAGATGTGGGATGAGCCTGTTTTGCATCCCTGCCCCTCCTACCAGTCTGGGTGGATGTGGTTTCTTTAATTCTGTAGTTGTCAGACTTCTATTCAACTCTATTTCTGATGGTTCTGAGTGATGGTTGTTCTATAATTTAGTTGTAATTTTATGTGGTTGTGAGAAGAGGTGAGCCACGTTTACCTATGCTCCTGTCTCTTACTCAGTCATTTCGAATGCAACAGCCACACAGTACATATACTCACTCAGCCTCTACCACTCCCACTGACAAGTACAGTGAAGTCATCATTGTTCACACATGTGCATTCCAGTCAACTCTTGTTGGCTGCTGGGTTACATCGATGTTACACAAGCTGTTCTGGTGATAATAACAATGGTTGGATTTTTTCTGGATAGGCCTTATATATTCAATTTCTGGTAGGAAAATAAATAGAAGTTGCAACTTTCCCAGGACGTAAGTTAAGGTGGGGTAGAGTTATTGTCACCTAGTGCTCTTCCATAGTTGCTTGAAAAATAGCAGACACATTATTTTTTAACTGCTCAGATGGGGGGATTTTCTTTTATGCATAAACAATGACTGCCACCGACATTGACTTCTTTTTGCACTTCTAAGCGAAGTAAATATGGGCATTTCACATAAAATATATTATTCTTCTGAAACACAGGATGTCACTTTAGAAAGTGGTTGTCCCCTCCTTATTATTTACTGTGGTATGATATTTCGTTCCTGAGCTAAGGGTTCCACCAGATCTGACCTGTTCTTGAGAAAAATGACAATTAAAAGGAGACATTATAGAGAAGCCTCCCCCAACCTTCCCAACTCACATAAGATTGATATAAAACAACGATCCTAATGATCCATGGATGGTAGGCCATGGTCATGTCATTCCTCAAGCCACCTCTGTAGTCCAGCAAACTGTCCCAGTGTCCTGGGGGTGAGGCGATAGATAGGAGTGCTTCCCAGCTGTGCAGAAGTGCACTGACGCTTAGCGACGATGTAAGCCAGACAATTGGCACTGCGAGCCACTTGGGTCTGCACAGTGCTTTCCTGTTCTAATGTCACCTCTCACCGCTTAAATAATACCTTGGAAATGTAGGCACGAGTTTCCTACCCAATGTGCAATTTTTAATTTGTTTTCAGTGACAAAATAACAGTTAAAAATACTTACAGATGTCCACTATGTTCCACGCTCCCTGTGAGCACTTCTTGGCCACGGTCTAGTTTAATGTGATATGCATACAAAGAGCTGTTCCTGTTACCATTATAACCACGTTCCCATTTTCCAGAAGACAATACAAAACCTATGCAGGAAACAACAGCAGTAGTACAATGACGGCCTGTTGTAAGGTCAGAGATAGTAAAATGTCAGAGCTGGAATTTGACCCGAAGTCCATTAGACTCTGAAACTGGTGCTGCTGACTGGGTCGCCCTTTGTGTTTGCACACTGTGCTGTGAGCGAGGGACCTCAAGTGCATGCATGTGACTTACTAGCCAGTACCTGCAAGCTCTGTCCCCCTCCCGTACGGCTGTTCCTTGACCCACATTCTTGAAACTGGGGATATACACATGAGTGGTATTGTCTGCCTGGGGCAAGGACAGACTTGCTGGAGAAGATGTCTATGTTCAGGGCCTGGAGTGGGCCTGTCCCCTTTAGCAAAAATATTTTGTGATCCTAAGTACCCCTAAATGAGTGGGGTTCAGAGTCCAGGTGTGTATTCCTGGACCCTGGAGCCCTGTGGATTCCTCACTCATGGGGAAGCAAGTGTCAGAATGGAGTGCTCTCAAGTATGGGCCTAGATAGGAGCAAGGGCTTCTCTGGTCTAAATCTCTTAATCACCAATGGTAATTACTCCCATTATTACAAAGCTCTATGCTATTTCCCCCCCACAAAAATGGGATGTCCAGCCAGCATCATTCTCTTCCTAACTTTGCACTGGCTCAGTGCCAAAAGTTTTGTGCCATAGAGTACGTGAAAGAAACATTTTTATAGGTCCAAAGCAAAACAAAAGCAACACAGCCCCTTTCGAGATGGGAGCAATGAACATTTCAGACAGGCTCAGGGAAAAATCCTCCAAAGAATACCATGTGAGCTAGGAGGAAGTCTCTTTAAGAAAATACACAAGATGCTCATTTCCTTGAACCATGTGGAGGTGATGAGGAGAGTGCTATAGTGTGCTCCCTTTGAGGGCAAAAAAGTAGGGAAAGGGCTGTTTTCCAGTGAGGTGGGGGGTTTGCCTGTGGCACTCATAACGAGCTCTTTCCTTTAACTCTTGGAAATAAGACACTTAGAGAAAACCCACCCAATGAAAGTGCATGATGAGGTCACAGTGAGGGTCGTGGTCACGATTGACTAAGAGTAGAAAATTGATTTGAGGATAGCACATTTCAGGCCAGAGGAAGAGAATTGCTTAGTCAGCAGTTTCTTTTCTATAAAGGGCTTATTGACTCTTAGGGATCTTATCTAAAATCAGATCTAGCCGCAACCCCCAGCTTAGGGACTTAGGTTGGAAATTCAGCAGCGTAGCAAGTTAGTTTGAATTTTGAATATTTGAAAAGAAAGCGTCCTGGTAGATCATACCTCCACCAAAACGCAGGAATTTCCTGCCCCAGCTGAGTGTTCTTCAAAAGCATTGATGAAACATTTATCAGGTGTATGGAGTTAAGTTCATGGGTAGCACTGTTGGACAGAAATAAGGTGGTCAGAGGAGACAGCATTCTCTGAGGCAGTTGCTGACCTGATCTGCCCACTCTAGGGCAGAATCTTAAGAGCAAAATCCAGATTACGGTGTATTCAGGGATTCATTCATTAATAACAGTACATAAAGAAGTTCTTTCCACTTAGAATTTCATGAAGAAAGAGCAAAACAATGAGCAAGTCCATAGCAGCAACAGTAGCTTGAGCTTTGCAAACCATTTATTTTTCTCCTGGACATGCACGCACGTAGGCTGTGTACCCAAGACCCCCTCCCCCAATATGGTTAAGATGAGGCCCTGTGACTGTGTTCTGGACAATACAAATGGTGTATGCCACTTCCAGGTCTAGCCATAAACCCCCTTTGTGACCACCACAATCCCTGTCCTCCATCCACAGTGACCCTGGAGGCCAATGTTGAAGATGTCATATGACTTAGTCCACTGGGGCTGCTATAAGAGAGTACCATAGACTGGGCAGCTTATGAACAGCACAGATTTATTCCTCACAGTTCTGGAGGCTGGAAACCCAAGATCAAGGCACCAGCTGATTCTGTGCCTGGTGAGGTCTGCTACCTGGTTCGCAGAGCCCACCTTCTTGCTGTGTGTGCCCTCGCATGTGGAAGGAGCAAGAGAGTCCTCTGGGGCCTCTTCTATGAAGGTTCTAATCTCACTCATGAGGGCCCCATCCTCATGACTTCATCACTTCCCAAAGGTCCCACCTCTTAACACTATCACACTGGAGGTTAGGTTGCAACATAGGAATTTAGAGGAGACGTAGTTAGTCTATAACACTGTATTATCACATGCAAGAGAATGGCCCCTGAGTGACTGGATGATCATAACACCTTGCCTTTTACCCCAGACAGAGTTGCAAATGAGCACTGAGATTCTATTGAGTTAATCCTTCTGACCTGGATTTGTGTGTTACAGAACTTAGTCTCCCTCAGTTTTACAACTTAACTCAGTCCTCATTTGCCGTTAAGATAGAATTCCGTTTCTATTATACCATAAAGTAAACACAAGTATAATTCCACACTACAGGAGAGGCTCCAAATAACTTGTGAAAAATAAGTCAGTGAGGTCTGCTGTACCATATCTGTTCTGACTGAATAGGATTTCCCTTTTCCTAAATTCCCCACCAACTGCAGAGTATTTCCTTGGCTTTCACACCAGCTAGGGACCCATCTCATTCTCTTGTGACTAATTTCGTAACAGTTGTTATTTCCTCTCTGATAATGCTGTGTCTACTTTGGACATGGGACACTCAGTTAATTTCTAAGGATGCCTCCATGGTGCCATGTGGACATGCCCATCTCCATCTTATGTCTTGACATGGCATTTCTATGCTTGAGAGATGTTTTGACTCCATAGCTGTCTTTAGCTCTCAGAACTCAGAGTCACTTTTCAAAACACCCGAGTCCATCCTTGTATTCTCTCTTCTTTTTGCTACATGATGGGGCCATCGTATAGCAGAGTTGCTCCCCCCAGATGGGCCAAGTCTGAAAATGATTCACCTGATGTACAGGAATATGATGTCATGAAACGTCCTAAGGGAAACTGAGAAACAACCTCCCTGAGTTGGGTAGATCAGGACTTGAGTGATAAATCAGCTTAGGAAGACTGTCTTTTAAGTAGAGTTCTCTTGAGAAGGAACTTAAGGTTAGAAGACTTTACAAATCATGAAAAAAAATCCTGACAGGGTAAATGTCATTGAATCATTTCCCAATGATTCAGTCATTTCCATGATAACTTTGCCGTGGTGGACCAGGACTCAAAACAGAGCAGACGACCTTTATGGCCATGGTGTCAGACACTGTCATTAGAATGATGAGGTTCGGTCTTTGAGATGCATCCCAGAATGCTATTTAAGATGTCCTGGAAAAGTTGTCCAACCTTTTGGCGACTCTGGGCCACACTGGAAGAGAAAGCATTGTTTTGGACCACACATTAAATACATTGTGACACATAATTACAAAATATCCTATGGTGTTTTCGGTAAATTTACAATTTTGTGTTGGACCGCTTTCATAGCCATCCTGAGCCGCGTGTGGCCCGAGGACCATAGGTGGGACACCCCTGTAAGATGTTTCATTCAATTCTATAATTGTTAAGAAAAGGAAACTGAAACTACTTACTACTTGCTTGGATTGCTGGTATGAATTTAAGCAAATGATTATGCTCAATGGGCTCTACTCTCCTCATCCATATAAAATGGGGGACGATTTGATTCAATACAGTGCACATCTTTTCACATTTTAAGAGGCTTTTTATATCTTTTCAGAAAATTGTCTGTTCTGCCCTGGCTGGGGTGGCTCAGTGGATTGGGCATCAGCCTGTGAACCAAAGGGTCGCTGGATCAATTCCCAGTCAGGGCATGTGCCCGTGTTGTGGGCCAGGTCCCCAGTAGGGGGCATGCAAGAGGAAACCACACATTGATGTTTCTCTCCTCTCTTCCTTCCCCTCTGTCTAAAAATAAATATATAAAATCTTTTTTAAAAATTGGTCATTCTATTTTAATTCATTAGATCTTTTCCTACCTTTTTAAGTTGGGAAATTAATGCATTTATTTAAATTTTTATTTTTTATTGAAAATGTTCATTCAATGAATTTTCTCCTGGTCACTGCTTTATATGTGACACTTAGATTCTGGAGTTTAATGGGTCTTGTTTTTTATTATAGTTTTTAAAAAGCTCTGTACTTCATTTTTTATTTTCCTTTTCACTCAAGTGTTGTTTAATAGGAGTTTTGTTATTTTTTTATCCCAAGGTGGATTATAGTTTTAAATATTATTTCCAGTCTACTCTTTTGTTTTTATTCCCCATGGACTTCAGTTTTACATAAGTTGGATAATTTTTGCATGTATTCTATTTCATCACCATCTCTTTGATCTACAATCTTTCTTTATCTCATTGCTATTTTCTATTGCTTTTCTTTAATGCCCATATTAAATTTTCATTCAAATCTATTCTTTTCTTGGGCACTTTATAATTTTGACTTTGTTTCTCATATGATTTTGTATTTTCCCTTCTATTTCATTCATTAATTCAGTCAACTGACATTTCATTTTTTTCTGTTTTGAGTTCCTTTCCATTTCATATTTTTGAATTTATGATTCAGTGTGTGTATGTGTGTTTAATATATTTCCACCTGCTTTTTTGAGGATATTTAATACAGTTCAGAGTTTTGTATTACAGTTTTCTTTTGCAATGTGATTGGAATTTGGGGGGAGAATTTTCAATAGCTGGTATGTTTGGATTTTAACTTTTGGGGTTCAAGAGCACAAGTCCTGTCTTCTATCACTAGAGTGAAGTGTATATTACTTAATGGTTGTTTTTTGTTGGTGGCAGGGAGGCCCAAAAAGAGTTTTGTGTGTTACTTTCCTTTGTATTTCTTTTATATTGCTGGATCTTCAATTCCTCCATTTTGCTTTATGTTCACTCCAGTTTCCAAAGGTTAGTTTTCCTTTCTTAATTGCACTCTATTCCTCAGAACCGCCACCTTTCCAATACCGCTTCCCAAGTTCTGCATGTGCTTTTCAGTCTCAGCCCTGTTGTTAGTGTTCTGAACCATCAGACCTGTTTTCAGTAGTTTCACATTTATAATAGATGTTCTCTTTCCGAAAGTGATTTTAGTTCAGTCTTAACCATCCACTTCTCATTCTTCTCTTCTCTATATTTTTCTAGGCCCTCCATATTCTTGTCAGGATAGGAGAGAGAGAAGTGGTTCTGCTAGAAGGTGATGCTATTTGCAAATCACAGGTTGTTTGAAGTTGTAATGTTCTTTGTCTTCAAATTATGCTAGAGATGTGGCACCCATAAGGTTTTGTTAGTTTTGTTTATCTGTATAGGGTTTGGGGAAGATGCTGGGAGATTCCAATTTAGGCAGCAGCCATTGCCTCAGCTACACAGAAGTTGCTTTTTTTTTTAAAAAACAGTACATCCATTATGGATGGTTTGTTATTGATTATTTATTTCAAGATTTTGTGTGTATGTTGCTTTTCACCCTCCAGGAAGGCCCCATGCAAAATGAAAATTCAGGGCCCGTTGCTAAAATGTTGTTAAGAATTTTAAGGTGGCAAAAGCAGAGCACTAAAGCGAGGGAAGGACTCTTCCGAGTGCGTGGCCCTGCGTGGCTGTGCAGGGTATGCACCCGGGAAGCCTGCTTTGTCTGTGTAAGCAACTTGGTTCAGTTAGTTTACAAGGGTTATCTGTCTGCTACAGAGGCAGAGAGGCAGAGACAGGGAGAGACAGAGAGAAAGGGGCGGGGAGATGAGAGTAGGAGGGGGTGGGAGGGAGAGAGAGAGAGAGAGAGAGAGGGAGAGAGGGATTGAGAGATTGAGACTGGGGTTTAGGAAACCTGAGTTCTGTTCCTAAATCTGTCATGGCTTTACAGTGTGATTTTGAACAAGTTATTTTATCTCTCTGGGGTTCTCTTTTCCTATTTGAAAATGAAAGATTTTACCTTGTGTTGAACAAACTATCACACATATTACTGATGATACCCGAATACATTTTAATGGTGGTATTAGTTTCTATTACACAAGAGAAAATAATAAAGAACAAGGAATCTATGTTTTTATGTATATTATTTCTTAATACATGACTAAAATGAGTAGTTAACAAACACGAGGTCAATTTTAAGACATTATTAAAGTTATGTGTATAGATAATAATTGGCTATGTTAAAGATTATGAAAATGGATTGGATAAAAGCATCTAGAGTTTGGGAGATTTCACTCAGGATGATTCCTTGGGGACATTTTCAGTTCTTTTCAGCATTTTAGGATTCTCTAATTGCATATATTTAACAAATGGTGAATATATTATTCTAATTTGGAAAAGAAGAGAAGTTCTAAATACATAATTAAGAGTCAACAAGCTCACACCTTTCAGAGAGACTGGTGGCAAGATGAACCCCACGTCCCTGATTCCCTCTCAGCCCGTTCCATTTAAAGACCCTAAACTGTGCAGTGTCCCACACCCACTCAGTGCCATCTCGCACGCAGTCACCAACCATGAAGTCAGGGTTGGAAAAGATGCTATCTATGGCAACTGGATGTCAGGTCTTTCTTGACTGTGGGCTCTCATGTCTGCCATGTCTGACACTCCACAGAGATCAAAATAGGCTGTTCTTGAAGGGGATAAAAATAGGAGAATTGAAGCTGTTCGTCTGTTCACCAGTCACTTGAATGTTATCTGCTAGCTCTCACAAAAGTTCATACCTTGGCACAGCATTGCCCTGTCTGGACAACTTTATCGTTTTTAAGAACCCTAGAATTTAAAACAGATAGTGTGACCCTATTAGCTAAATGGTATAATATATACAAAGAGGTGTTTGTGGTTTTAAGGAGCTCCTAGTTGATCGATGGGAATAAAAATGTAGTCTCCCTTTTAAGTGTAGACTTTACATGTGATTTTTAAAAGTGAAATTTGGTGGCAGAGAAGTTGACCATTTTTCCTCAGATTTGATTTTTTTTCCCATTGAGATCGATTGAACTCTATACATTTCCTGTCAGATGCTAAGAGTTCCCCACTTGTTTTTAACCCAGGACAGCCCATGAGAAATGGTTCTTTGCTTCAGCCTTCCAGTGGCTGTTGCTGGCATCCTAGAATGTTTTAGCATTTCAGTCATTTCCAGACATTTCTAGACCACCGTCACTAACCTGCTGGTGTTGCAACTCCTGGTCCTCTTTTCCAGTGCAAAATTGTTTACTCTTCACAAAAACAAAATGGAAGCGTTACTCTCAAACTAAAAGGAAATATGGAGTAGAAGTGGCTTGCCCTGTAGGAAATATAAAAAATGAGTCATTACTATTTTTACCTTGCTGTTAGACTACATTAAATTAAAATCACACAGCCACAGCTATTAGTTTCCATGGTTTATTTTGGATTTACAAGGATGTATGGTTTTGTTGTTTGTTTGCTTTGTTTAGGAGGAGGTGGTTATATTAAAGTGGAGCTCTTGTAGAGCTGATGGGAATGATGTCAACAAAAACACCAACAAAAAGGTTATGAAACATCCACCTCCCTCTTGAGCAATAGTCCAGGAGAGCAATCACAGATCGAAATAAAAACAAGAGGGTGGTGATACAGCCAGCAGTATATGATTCAATAACTCCGCTAGATTGCTTTATTGGTTAGGTAATGAAGCATGCTAGCGAATTTCAACCAAACACGAGTCAACACACTGCCAACTAACATTTGAAATGACGGAACTACAAGTACAGGAAGTATGGGATGAGGTGAACTGTTAAATTACTCCTGCAATCGAAAGTGTTCCCCAAGTTCTTCTGCCCACTGCCACCTGGAACAGTGGATCCAGGGTTGCTCGGAAAAGGCACGGGATTTCCAGGCCCTCTCACAGCTCTTCCTGCTGCCCTTGAGGGCTTTTTTTTGTTTTTGTTTTTGTTTTAAATATAAGGACATTCAAACCGGGCTGATAGAAACAGGAGGCATTCTCAACCTCAGAAAATAGCTTTTCTTAACTGTACCCTTTTTTTTTTTTTAATTTGATGTTTAATTACCTGCTGCTTCTGTATCGCTCAGGTTTCCTTCAGGATTCAGGGGGAGGATTGGGAGAGAGATTTCCTTTGCAGGTTTTCTATAATTATTCATAATGACTACGTATGGTCATTTTATAAGTTCCTAATTATTTTAAGTGATTGGTGCCTGGTCATTTGCATAGGCAGTTTAACAGAACACTCATTTTGTTCAGCGACCTACAAATAAACCACTGAGTATTCTGTAGACATCTAAAGCAGGTAGGTGAAACCCTCCCCGCGAACAGCATTCATGGTTCCAAAGTACGCGTTCCAGCATGTTTAGTGTAAATCATAACAGCAGCTTGGACTCATTGCTCTTCAGATGGATGTGTGGTGGACGTAGGGAAACATGTTTTCATTTTTTTCTTGCAGTAGCAGATGGTGCATGGATTTTATTTGGTGCAGGCGCTGCTGTCCAAGGTAATTGTCAAGGGCTTTTTTTCTCCATCTATTACAAAAAGAGAAAGGGATATAAAGCTTCTGGACCAACCCATTCATTTTAGAGATGAGCAAACTGAGACCTCAACTATTGAGTCATTTTCCCTAAATTAGTAGCTTTTAGACCGAATGAGGGCTAAAATTCACATCTCCTGACAGTCAGCATAATTCTCTTTTTTTCCCTTCTGCACATTTTCTCTCGATAGTGGATATGATATATGTCACTTTTTTTTTAAAAAAATGGGATTTTGTTTCTGGTTATATTTTATCTGCTTTTCTCTTTGGAAAACCAAGTTCCACTGATTCATAGGAAAATCCAGCTATTTCATGGTGCTAATTCTAAGCTGGGTATAATTTGTGGCTTCTAAGTACTCACTTGTGTTCACATAACACCTAAATTTTTTGAACCTACAACAGTCATCTGCATAGAAAGGGGCTTGACTGCTCATCTAATTTGGTGATTTTTGCAATATTTATTTGGGGACGAATGATACACTGTCCTACTCCTCCCCAGTCCACAGCAGAAAATAAGAAGAAAAAAAATCAATGTGGGGAGTTTTGTCTTCATTGGGAAAATAAGGAATACCATGTCTTTCCCAACCATCACCCTAACCCTGTCCTTTCTCCCTTTTATGTTCTCATGTATTTTTAATGTGCTTGCCCGTCAGTGGAATTCACACACAAATCAAGAACCACTGGAATAAAGAGTTCTTTTCTAGGAAACCATACTTTTAAAACGCCATGGTTATCACGCAGTCATTCTCTGGCCAAACCAAGACTTAGAAAATTTGAGCCCAGTTGCTTAAAAAACATACACCTCCCTCCACACTGCTAAATCAACATTCGCGGTTTTGGATCATTTCCCACTATAAGGAAATAACTTTCTTTCACTGCAGATAACAACAGATGCCATCTGTGAATTCAGTACCTAATTGTTCATCTTACTATTTCACTCTACCTTTATCTACATTTATCATATAGACACCCTACAAAGAAGTGCCCTGTCCTTCCTTTCTTTCTGCTTAAGGTTATTTATTGTCAGTCTTAAATATGACTTAAGATGTTACTTATGGGCTACAGGTTCATATGTGATGAACTCCCCCATCTGAGTACACATTTCTGATCATAAACTTCTATCTTCTATGCCCCTTAGCAATAAATATTAACATTCATGCATTGATAACTTGGGGATGGCTTAGGAAAAATCAATAAGTTGTGTGATTGTCATTTCTGTTGTCATTTGGTAAATGGACCAAGATCTCCATCCACCCCTTTATTTCACCTCTCCAGTTGGAGACCTTTGAGGGGTCAGAGGAGAGAAACAGGGCCCCACATGAGAGGCAGATAGGAGATGCCGTGCACAGCCTACCATCGGGATTTGGGTTGTTAGTCTAAAAGGTTTCCATTCTCAGGGATGCTCCAGTGAAGCAAATAGTCATATATCGATTCTCCCAAAGGTAGAAGGCTCTGCTGCCCGACATGTCACTGTGCTGCCGATTAGCAGCAACGCTGGCAGCACTTGCCAGCAAGGAGGGACCCGGGCCACCTGTATCTGCTAAGGAATCTCTGTCCAGCTGTGGCGTGCCTTTCATGGATACTCTTACTAGTCCAGGCCTCATTGTTGGGATCCCGGTAAGTCTCAAACAAAGGTCTCTCTGAGAAGTTAAAGTCTGAGAGCAGTGTATGTGGCCAAAGGTAAAAATCATTGTGACACAGGGAGTGAAGGTCGTGTTTAAGAGAGTGAAAGAGAGAGAGATTTAATACAGCTGAATGCACAATGGTAGGGAGGAAAGAGTTACATTTATATAACATATATTATGTCCCCCAGCACATGCTTGGTGCATTCTTGATTTCAGATTTCTCTGGCCTGAGGTAGTTACTACACACAATATATTACAGTGGGCTAAAAGAAGTGTTTTCATGAAATAAAAGCTGAAACAGCAGCAGCAGCAGCAGCAAAATCAACATACAAACTAGTGACTGTAACCACTGCCCTCAGTCCTGGGAGACCTAACCATGTATGAGTAAATCGGATCATTCCATCTATACGCAGTAAAAGCCTGGTGTTTCTGAAGTGTGTTGATGCGTGGGTCCATCATGCCTGGCTTGAGGCAGTGCGAACACTCAGCATTGTTTGGTGAGGAGTAACGTAGCTACATGTCTGTAACCATGAGCTCCAACCCCCTCTGCTGGAGTCTCTGTCCCATTTCTCCCAATGGGTGGTTGGCTGACCTTGGGAAAGGTGATTAGGCTTTCGGCACCGCTGCTTCCTCGTCTATAAAATTGAAATGATGATGATGAGCCCAGCTCATAGGGATGTTAGAAAGATTATAGAGAAATGCCATGCCCTCAAACAGTGCTTGACCTATAGTCATCGCTTAATGAATGTCTCTCGTTGTGATCAGCATCACCTATCAAAACAGGGCTTCACTAAGTGCTCATGGGACCAAAGAATCAGCAGGGGGTGCTTATTGCCTGAGAAAAGTTTCTGGATCCTACTCCACACTCCCTGAATCTCTGTGAATTATACCTAGGAACTATCACTTTTGATAAACTCTCTCAAAGGATAAAGCTTGAGAATCAGTGAACTTGGGGAAAGGTAAAAAACATTCCGAGACAAAGGAATGAAGGCGATCACCAGGGGGTCCTGTTTAATAGAGAGGGAGAGCCCAGCGAGCCGCTAGAGTCTTTAATTCAGAATGGCAGGGAGCTGAAGCATTACCCAATTCCAAAGCAGCAACAGCTCCAGACCCCTGATGTTTAAATAGGAAACCCAGATAACAGCCCCAGTTCTAACTGCAGCCATGTTAACCAAGATAACATCTGTCCCCATTTGAAGACACATATATCTGTGCTGGGTCGACTAGTGCCTTTTGTTTCTGCGGCCAGAACAAATGTGCTGTTGTGGCTTTAACGTTGTACTTTTAACTAATTGAATTGTATATGGGAGCTAAAATATTTATATGCCAAGATACTAAAAATAATCCAAGATAAATAGAATGAATGGAGTAAAAGTAAAGTAGATTTAGTGGTACCATCGTTTATGAAGCATCTGTGATTAGATTGTGGTCCCCAGTATGCTTTGGGGACTGTAATTCAATCTGCAGTTTGAGCTGATGACTCTTGTTTTCTGTAGAGGTTTTTGGGGATGGGGGAGTTGTGGAATTCTTGTTCTTAGTATCTCAAGTTTCTCTTTAATGGGTAATTTGTTAAATCTTGGAGTGAGAGGGAATTTTTTACTTAGGATAAGGAAGAATGAGCTCATTTTGATTGCATCCTGGGAGGGGGAAGAGAAACAGGCTGGGGGCATTTGGGAGCACATGATCTTACATGTGGCTAACCATCCCTGTTTGCCTGGGATTATTCCTGTTGTCGCACCCGGTGCTTAAAACTCACCATTCTGAAAACACTTTTGTCCTGGGATAATCCAGGCAGCACTTTTGTTCTTTATGCAATAGCTAGAGGGAGAGGTTCTTATACTCTGGTATAGTGATTCTCAAATTTTAATGTGCATAAGTATCCCCTAGGGATTCTGTTCAGTGCATATTCTGACTCAGGAGGTCTGGGTGGGACCCTGAGATTCTGCCTTTGTGACAAGTTTCGAGGTGCTGCCGAAGCTGCCCATCCACGCCCTGCCCTTTAAATAACAAGCTTCTAGAGGGCACAGTAATAACTTGGCAGGCTTGTTAAAGAGCAAGAGCAAAGTCAGGACACCTGCTCATTCTAATTCCTCCCAGTTCTTTTCCTCTCTCTCCCCCGGAATTTTGCCTTTTAAGTAAGCACCAGAGTTGGCCCGTGGACCATCCAGTGTTAACCAGAAAGGTTCTCCGTGTCTTTTGGATAAAGTACGAAGTTAGGGTCTCCAGAAACTGGGGGATGACAAAGTGGCTTTTGAAACTAAAATTTCAAGTGAGTGATTCTGTATAAATGACATACCAAATACAGAGAGTTTTCATTTTCTTCTGCTTCTTTTGCCATGAAGCTGGATGTTATTTCACTTCTTCAAGTGGAAATCTTGAAAATAGTTTGCTATCAGTCTGCCCGTTTGAGTGGCTCTTAACGGTAACTGACAACGGTGTGGACGATTGATACGCATTGATTAAATAAATGAAAAAGCAGGAAGTTCATCTAGAGCAGCGTTTCTCAAACTTTAACTTATAGAGGAATCACATGAAGATCTTGTTAAAAGTGTGGTTTCTGACTTAGTTGGTCCAGGGACTGACCTGATGTTAGGCATTTTTAACGTCCTCCTGGGCAGTTCCAGCATCATGGGCAGCCCGTTGAAACGCGAGAATCTGGATTAAACTTGCAAGACACATTTAAAGCTCTATATCCATATGTACAATATTTTACTGTACCATTAAATTACTAGGCAGAGTGATGGTAATTGTGACACTCAGAGCATACACATGAGACCTAAAGTTGAAACAAAACCGTTCAACTCTCTTGGCCATGGTCGAGCATGTGTTTTGAAAATACAATTGCATTTAGTTTATAATATCTTCTTTCCACTGGGATCTTCCGGTTCAAGTAAATATGCAAAACAGATGCACACATATAGCTTAACAGTCCACAAATAAAAAGATTATTGAGCCAGGTCACGTCGATCCAATAAAATTAGGTCACATGTAGGTGAAAATTGGTGCCCTTTTAAGCTGAAGGTGAAACAAAGGTAAACTCATAATTGGGGTGGAGCTGGAGAGAGGGCCATGGGACACACACACATGTCCAGACCGAGCCAGCTAATTGGGCTGGAAAGAGTTCACTTGTGCTCCTCCAGGGAATTTTATTGTGTAGGTCTTATTCGATGTTTACTTTGAACACTTATTTGATAGTTTTTACTTTTTAATTAGGTTATGTAAATTATTTCCTTCCTCGTATTGCAAGGATCTGCTTGTTCAATGATATCAAGCTATTGAAGAAGGTTGACTCGAGATATTTTCAGAGGCTCAGCTACAAAGAATTTTATAGCCTATCTTGGTGACCTTTCTTTTAAGGAACTAAAAAGGTGGGATGGCACAACAAGTATTTGAGGTTCTAAAAGGGACTCCAAGCACCCAGTTCCAGTGTGTATGTGGAGTCGTTGTTCCCCACATATTCCAAGCAATTCTTGACCCCAGCTGGGTGTCCTACAATTCAAATCAATTCTGACACCAGCTCCCTGGAGTTAGCCTCAGATCCTACAGGTTAAGGTCTCAGTCCCACAAGACTGTTTCCCCTTCAGATGCCAATGGCAAGTCCCACTTGTCATCTCTGTGGCAGTAGTGTGGAGGTTCCAACAACCCCCTGCGTCAAGTAATTTGCTAGAGCAACTCACAGAACTCGGGGAAATATTGTGCTTACTAGACTACAAATTCATTATGAAAGGATATAACTTAGGAACAGATTCATGGAAAAGGTGCTTAGGGGAAGGTATTGGGAAAGGTGCAGGGCTTCCCTACTCTCTAAGTGCCCCACTCCCCCAAATCCCTACACATTCATCAATCCAGAAGCTCCATGAACGCAGAGACCAAATATTTTGATAAAAATTCCCTCATTGCTCTTATCATTCAGGAAATTCCAAGGGGTTTAGGAGCTGTAAGTGTAAAAATGCCTGTCTTGCCCTAGGTGGTGTGGCTTAGTGGATTGAGTGCTGGCCTGCAAACCAAAGGTTTGCAGGTTTGATTCCCAGGGTAGGGCACATGCCTAGGTTGCAGGCCAGAACCCCCAGTTGGGGGTCTGTGAGAAGCAACCACACATTGATGTTTCTGTCCCTCTCTTTCTCCCTCCCTTGCCCTTAAAAATAAATAAATAAAAAGTAAAATCTTTTAAGAAATGCCTGTCTTCTCCAGTATCCTTACTATTTTAGGTACTGGACATATCACAGTGGACAAAAGAGACCCTTCCTTCATGGAGGTTAAATTCTAATTGGATCTCTAGCACCTCATCTAGCCCTAAGGGTAAACAATAACTATTTATTGATTGAGGGTTGACTGGAGAGTCCACGCTTTCCAACAGAACTAGTAAGGTCAACAGCTCTAGACACGTAAACAATTTTCCTGCCACATAAAACAAATTTGAGACGGGACTCCGTACACTGTATGCGGCTACTTTGGAAATTGAGAGATACCGATTGGGTGAAAAATATCAGGTTTCACAATGTATTCTTTCATTAGCATGTCAGTAATGAGAATGAACTGTTCATTAGAGCCAGCTTCCTGAAGAGTAAGAGCTCTGACAGTGCAAGTGGCAGGGGGTCGACATGGTAGCGCTTATTCAAGGAGAGCCCTAGAGTGGAGACAGGAACTTGAGGTCTGCTCCCTCCCTATGGCCAACTATGTGTGCTTCCCACTCTGACTTCTTGTAGGTAAAGTGTGGGAGCTGGGATTATGTCCTTCACAGTCCGTTTCATCCCGTAAAACATGCATGTGTTCCAAACAGTGAGACTTTGTTTCAACCGGGAAACAAAAAGCCAGACCCAGTAACTTCTTGCCACAGTCATGGTGACATTCATAGAATTACAGACTATCAGATATTAAGAGAAACTCAAACTGTCCTTGGTACATCTTGAAGGGTGTTTACAAAGGGGGGCATAGATTCTTAATGTATGCTAAAAACATCTTAGGATCTCTTTACCCATCTTGTCCACATTTTGCACTGTTCGTACCATGTCCCCTGCTCCTCTCAGAAAGATTTTGTTTTTCCTTCACTGTCAGTTCCCAAGTCCCCAACACTCAATCCATGAGAAGCTCTTTCCCATCCCTTTCTGCCCTGTTGTCCTCATCTTCTCTTCTACTCTTTCCGTTTTCTCTTGATGGTAAAGTTTGGCTCTTTCAACATGAGTCCTTAATCTGTTTCTCTTCAGTTCTATCTTTTTCGCTCACTGCGCTAGTTCTGAGCAATCAAATTCCAGAAACCACGCTGGTCAAGAATGAATTATCTTTGGTGGATAGGGAGAGGAAATCTGTGAATATTCAAATCATAATATTTTCTGCAGCTATACAAGATATCCTCTAGCACCTTGGAGAAGTATGTGGTTCACAAAGATTGCCCATCCAAGAACCAGTTAAAATATTTAGATGATTTAGAATAAAATTAATTAGAATAGGAATTGCCATAGAATTGCCACAGGTCACAGTGTAAGAGAATAATTGGTGAATTAATTAATTGGATGCTGTACCATAACTAGTATTTGTTTTAAAGATTTTTATGAGTACTTTCCTTTCCTGAAGGCATTATAAGGCTTTACATTAGCCTGATGATATTGAATTCTTAGTTTAATATCATCCAGAAAAACAATGTTTTAAAAGATAGAGTGGAGAACTATCCCACAATAAGGAAAATCCAAAATGATCATAATGGTCTAAAAATGCATTTACATTATTTTCAAATTCATATACTAACTTGAGCTAATAAATGTTAACTAATTATGGAAAGAATCCCTTTGCTGGGCCTATTCTGATGAGTAAATAAAACCATTTGTATAGTCTTTGTAAATAAATGTGGTTTTTTGGGGTATATTTTATTGATTATGCTATTATGGTCATCCCATTTTCCCCCTTTATTGCCTCTGCCCTGCACCCCATCCCATCATCCCCACACCTCTTAGTTCATGTCCATGGGCTGTACATAACAGTTCTTTGGCTTCTCAATTTCCTATACTATTCTAAGCCTCCCCTTGTCTAATTTTTTTCTTTTTCAACATTTTCTTGCCACTACTTTCCTCAGTCCCACCCACCCCCACCTCCCACCCTCAGTCCTTCCCCCATTTGGCTTTGTCCATGGGCCCTTTAACATGTTCCTCGATGACTCTTCCCCCATTTTCCCCTGTTATCCCCCTCCCTTCTTCCCTCTGGTTACTGTCAGTTTGTTTTTTATTTCAGTGTTGCTGGTTATATTTTGCTTGCTTGTTTATTTTTTTTGATTAGGTTCCACCTATAGGTGAGATCATATGGTATCTGTCTTTTACTACCTGGCTTATTTCCCTTAGCAAAACATTCTCCAGTTCCATCCATGCTGTTGTGAAGGGTAGCAGCTCTTTCTTTCTTTCTGCTGCATAGTATTCCATTGTGAAAATGTACCATAGTTTTTTGATTCCCTCATTTAATGTTGGGCACTTAGGTTGCTTCCAATTCTTGGCTATTGTAAATTGTGCTGCTGTGAACATTGGGGTGCATAGGTTCTTTTGAACTGGTGTTTCAGGATTCTTAGGGTATGATCCCAGCAGTGGAACTGCTGGATCAAAAGGCAGTTCCATTTTTAGTTTTTTGAGGTAATTCCATACTGATTTCCACAATGGCTGTACCAGTCTGCATTCCCACCAACATTGCAGTAGGGTTCCCTTTTCTCTACAACCTAGCCAGCACTTGTTGTTTGTTGATTTGTTTATGAATGGCCATTCTGACTGGTGTGAAGTGGTATCTCATTGTGGTTTTAATTTGCATCTCTCTGATGGCTAGTAATGTTGAGCATTTTTTCATATGTCTGTGTGCCCTCTGTATGTCCTCCTTGGAGGAGTGTCTGTTCAGGTCCTTTGCCCATTTTTTAATTGGATTGTCTTCCTGGAGTGGAGTTGTATGAATTATCTATGTATTTTGGAGATCAAACCCTTGTCCAAGCTATCATTGGCAAATATATTTTCCCTTACGGTTGGGTCCCTTTTCATTTTGCTGATGTTTTCTTTAGCCATGCAGAGCTTCTGATTTTGATGAAGTCCCATTTGTTTATTCTTTCCTTTATGTCTCTTGCTCTAGGGGACATATCAGTAAAAATGTTGCTGCATGGAATATCTGAGATTTTTCTGCCTATGTTCTCCTCTAGGACTTTTATGGTGTTGTGACTTATATTTAAGTCTTTTATCCACCTTGAGTTTATTTTTGTGTGTGGTGTAAGTTGGCGGTCGAATTTCATTTTTTTGCATGTAGCCGTGCAGCTCTCCCAACACCATTTTTTGAAGAGGCTATTTTTACTCCATTTTACGCTTCTGCCCCCTTTGTCAAATATTAATGGACCATAGAGACATGGGTTTATTTCTGGGCTCTCTTTTCTGTTCCATTGATCTGTGTGTCTGTTCTTATGCCAGTAGCAGACTGTTTTGATTACAGTGGACATACAACATAGTTTGATGTCAGGTATTGTGATCCCTCCTACGTTAATCTTCTTTCTCAAAATTGCTGCAGCTATTCAGGGTCGTTTATGATGCTATATAAATTTTTGAATTGTTTTTTCTATATCTGTGAAATATGTCATTGGTATTTTAATAAGGATTGTGTTGAATCTATAAATTGCTTTGGGTTGTACAGACATATTGATGGTGTTAACTCTTCCAATCCATGAATATGGCATGTGCTTCCATTTATTTGTGTCTTCCTTAATTTCTTTCTTCAGTGTTGTGTAGTTTTCTGAGTATAGGTCTTTTACCTCCTTGGTTAAGTTTATTCCTAGGTACTTTATTTTTCTTGTTGCTATAGTAAATGGGAAATTTTCCCTGATTTCTGATTCTGATATTTCATTGTTGGTGTACAAAAATGGGTTTGATTTCTGATTATTAACTTTCTATCCTGCTCTTTTGCCAAATTAACTTATTATGTTGAGTAGTTGTTGGGTGGAATCTATAGGGTTTTCTATGTACACTATCATGTCATCTGCAAACAATGACAGTTTTATGTCCTCCTTTCCAATTTGGATACCTTTTATTTCTTTTTCTTGTCTGATGACTGTGGCGAGGACTTCCAATACTATGTTGAATAGAAGTGGTAAAAGCGGATACCCTTGTCTTATTCCCAGTCTTAAGTGGGGAAGCTTTTAGTTTTTGCCCGTTCAGTATAATGTTGGGTGTAGGTTTCTCGTTTATAACCTCTATTATGTTGAGGTATGCCTCCCCTTGTTCCCACTTTGCTGAGTGCTTTTATTATAAATGGGTGCTGTACCTTATCAAATGCTTTTTCTGCATCTATTGATACGATCATGTGATTTTTGTCTTTCCTTTTGTTTATGTGATGTATTATGTTTATTGATTTGTGAACCTTGTAACATCCTTGCAACCCTGGGATGAATCCCACTTGATCATGGTGTATGATCTTTTTAATGTATTGCTGGATATGGTTTGCCAATATTTTGTTGAGGATTTTAGCATCTATGTTCATCAGTGATATTGGCCTATAGTTTTCTTTCTTTGTTGTGTCTTTATCTGGTTTTGGGATTAGGAAGATGCTGACCTCATGAAAAGAGTTTGGGAGGCTTCCCTCTTCTTGGATTTTTTGGAATAGTCTAAGAAGGATAGGGGTTAGCTTTTCCTTAAATGTTTTGTAAAATTCTCCTGTGAAACCATCTGGTCCAGGGCTTTTGTGTGCCTGGATTTTTTTGATTACTGCTTCAATTTCACCAGCTGTTATTGGTCTGTTCAGGCTTTCTGCTTCTTCTTGATTCAGTTTTGGAAGATTATATTAGAAAATAAGTGTTTTTAAGGAACCCAGGCATGCTCCCTGCAGACATTATCATGACTATTTTTTGACATATAGAACTAAATTATATGTGCTTAAATGGTAAAGTTTATATTGAGATAATATTGTTTATTTGTATTACCAAAAGCATATCTTTTTAACTTTGGGAGAGAGAATATATTTACTTAGTTAATGAAGCACGTGTTAGAGAGTAGACAAAAAGACCCATTAGAGCCTGTTACTATATTTCAAACAAGAAGTCATGCTGTGTTAGAGTAAGGTGCTAGGGAATGTGGAGAGATGTGAATGGATGAACAGATTTGGGTGATCTAAGGTGCAAAGTCAAGAAAAGGTGTTGATTGATTTGTATTAAGGATTTTGGGAGAAATATGAATAAAAAATTACTTCTGTCTTTCTGGTTTGTTTGAGTGAATAGTGGTTTCATTTATTCACTGAGATAGAAAATATGTGAAGAATGTTGGGGTTGAGTAAAGTTTGGGGTTATGAGTTCATGTGCCTCTTAATTATTGTGAATTGGCTTGGCATATGATATCAAGATGCACATTATAACCCTATATATATCTAATTCTACTCAGTGTCTCATAGCTTCCAGCCAATAGTCTCTATATTTCCCTGATGTCTCAGACTTTTGGAATCACCTTATCATTTTTTTCTCTCCCTCCCTGCTACTAAAACCCTAGCCCTGATTTTCTTTTGATTATGAAAACAGCCTTTTAGTTCTCCTCATGCAGAAATGCTTTCTAAAGGCTGTAGAAGCTGTGTCCTGGCTGGTATGGCTCAGTGGATTGAGTAACAGCCTGCAGGCCTGTGAACGAAAGGTCACCGGTTTGATTCCCAGTCAGGGCACATGCCTGGGTTGCTGACCAGGTCCCCAGTGAGGGGTGTGCAAGAGGCAACACACATCGATGTTTCTCTCCCTCCCTTCTTCCCTCTCTTTTCCTTTCTCTAAAAAATAAATAAATAAAACATTAAAAAAATAAAAGCTATGGAAGTAGAGCTTCTTTTCTTCAAATGAATAAACTATATCCTGATGAGCTTACCCCCTACTTCTCTAGTAACTATCAGAGGGCAATGAGAACAGTACTGTTTTTTTCTGAGAATCTTAGTTAGGAGTGACTTTTGTGAATACTCAATAAATATAGCCTGATGGAGAATGACTGCCAAATTCATCATCCTGTTTTGGGGCCTGTAGTGATTGCTGTTATTTTAATTTAATTTAAATTTTTCATAGCTGATACATTCATATGGATATAATTTCACAAGGTATAAGTGGAGATCAATTCTTCCTTCACCCCTGCCCCAAGTATTCCTATGTCTCCTTCTAGAGATTAAAACTCTTAATTCTGTATTTGTATTTGCTTGAAGACATAACATAGAGAATTTCTCAAATAGACTAACACCACCCCTAATAATATGTAGTTATCCAGATGGATATTTATTGTAATACCTTCAGTAGGGAACAAGGCCAGGTAATCCCAAATCAATGGAAGAAAGAAACAAATGTCTGTTTCCTCTAAGCACCAAGAACTGTACCAGCTCCTTTCTATATGATCTTTCATTTAATTTGACACAAAAGATAGTTTATAAAAGAGGGAAACTGAGGCTCACGGGTTGAGGTCCCAATGAGGAAGTAACATGGTAACCCTCATGCCTACCTCACTCCCACACCTACTGGCTTCCCCTTCTACATTGGAGACCCATGTTTCACCCCAAGAGGCAGAGTTCAGTACATTTCTCTGCACTCAAGACTTTATTCTGTTGTTATATAAAGCCTTAAAACAAAAGTGGCGTGCCCCTGGGTGCAGAATTGCCCACCCCCTCAGGAGTCCTTTGGAACACAGTGTCGAACAAACTGAAATCTGAGAAGTTTAGATGGAATTTGTGGAGCTGTAGGAAAGGAGTTTTGCATTGTCTCTGAATTGGTCATTCTCAGCGACAGAGTCATTTATGAGATGGGGGCAATCACAGAAAGCAGTGGCTTTTAAAAAACACTTTAGCTGCCAAAAATCTCATTCCAATTCTCTGGAAGAGTGCTGTCGTACCAAGTGTAATTCGCCAGCCCAGTGCCTTTCTGGAAGTTGTGAAATTGGAGAGAGTTGCTTTTGTCCAAATGAATCAACACCACCGAGATGAGTCAATGGGCTTGTCCTGAATTGAGCCTGATGTGATCAGACATCTAGAGCTTCTTCCCCTGGTGGTCTCTCTGAGATCTCTGTCTCTCTCTTTTTCTCAGCTTTCCATTTCTCTTTTAATAATTGAATAAGGTCAATGATGAGGGGGCCCCAGGAAATAAGTTTTCTATCATCCTTAACAGTGATGGTAGTTAACAGCAAATGTGTCTTTTATGTACATAATTAGGGATTATGGATAAATCACCCAACCACCCTCATTAGCCTACATGTGTTTGTCCATACAATTTGGAGTAGATTTTGTTTTTGTTTTTTCTTTTTAACTATCAAAAAAAATAGCCATCACTCCTTTTTTTTTTTTTTAAGAAATTTACTTTCTACCACACTGTGATCCAAATGGACCTGTCAGTAAAGATGTCCTAAACAGTAACAGGTCCCTAAGGGCCATACAGACATCTCTGTGAGTTCCTTCTCATCCTTGACCAGGTGTGGTGATGAGGTGAGCACATATGTTAAACCTGACCAGTTGTCCTCTCTCTCAGGACCATGATTCTTTAGAACAACTAATGTAATGATGAGTCAATGGTATTTATTTTTGCATTAATGGTGCCTTGCTATGAGTCTCGATTTTGTGACTCTCCCATACCTTCCTTGCAAATTCCACCTTCTTCTTTTTCAGTCTACATCTGAGGACATTTTTTTCATTGTTTTTTAGAGAGAGAGGAAGGTGGGGAGGGAGAGAGGGAGGCGGAGAGAAAGAGCGGGGGGAGAGAGAGAGAGAGATTGATGTGGGACAGAAACATCAATTTGCTGCCTCTTATGTGAGCCCAGGATGGAGATCTAACCTACAGCCTTTCTGTCTATGGGACAACACTCCACCTGAACCACACCAGCCAGGTGAGATCCCTTCTTTTAAGTTAGCCAGTCATAGGTTCCATTGCTTGCGACCCTAAAACTACCAGATAATTCACTACGTCCCATTCCATTTTAAGTTAGCCAGTCATAGGTTCCATTGCTTGCGACCCTAAAACTACCAGATAATTCACTAAGTCCCATTCCAAAGTGGACTTACACAAACTCAGGAACTAATTATAAAATATACACAGAAAAAATTAAAGTGACAAAATGACACAAAAACAGCCTGAGTACTTCTGTCTGGGATGGTATGGCTGAGAAGACTATATGGGAAACACAATTTTACTAAATAGCTTCTAAGGTCTCACAATTCTGAGAGAAATGATACCGGAGTTGGGAAAATAATTGTATAGACCTGCCTTTGCAGGAATTGGCTTAAGAAGGGAAAGCCTGAGATGTCTCTAAAATGAGTAAAAGAAAAAAAAAAAAGAGGAGTAGAATTATCATTCAACTCCCTAATAATAGAATTGGATCCAATGATATTGGACAAGATGATAAATGGTATTGGATAACATCACCTCTTTTAATATCATTAGGTTTTAGCCAGGTGACACTTAATATTTTTATCTTTCGGTAAATATTATAAATTTTTTTTCTCTTCATGACTATTGTAGAATCCCTGCTAGTTTAGTTTAGGAGAACAGGGTATTTAAGTGATTACATAGCTAACCCTCATATGAGTCCAAAAGTAGCACGGCAACTCCTGGTTTGGGGAAGATTTACATCCTGGGTGCTAACATTTCCAAGACACGGGGGTAGTTTTGAAGTAGGCTGTAGACCAGAACTCCCCTTATGTGTTAGTTCTTTTCAGCATGAATGGGGAGAACCAGGCCATTTCTCCACACACATAGTGCAATACAAGTTTGTTGGTTTGTTTTTTGTATGAATATATAAGCTTTGTTTCATCAGTCTCCATGTGATGTAGCCTTTGTGAGGAACTTGCTGTCAAAGCAAAGCCATTGAAAATTAATTAATTGATGACTTTTAAAAGTAAGGCCCTGAGGGATAAATTATGTTCCCTCCTGTTCAAATAAATGTCTGTGAATATTAAGAACTTCCTTGCACTTCCTATATTGTTTGGATATCCATTCAAAATAGATGTTTCTCCCTGCAGACCAAGCAAGGATATTCTATTAATAAGACTGAAGAAATGACAACATGGAAAGTGAAGTGCTAGTTTGCACTGCAATCTTTTGGCTCAGTGTTTAATGTTCAGCTTTTGTCTACATATTTTAGAGGTAAGCGTGGCCCCGGGCAATCTGGAGATGGAGGGGCTGGCCCCTCATTTGTGCATATGACTGGCATTTTCGCTGTGGATCTATTTACTTTACCACATAAGGTTTTCCATTCAGTATCATGGAAGAGAGAGTATGACACTATGTTTAACTGTCCCTGAGTCCTTGGCCATGTCAGAGTTAAGATGTTTCTAGAAGTCATTGTTGTCTTTCTTTTGAGCCTGGAAAAGTAGGGAAAGAAGGAAGGAATTTAAAAGTTTCCCTCCTGTTCTTTGTTGTTGTTGTGAGACTTTTAAAATAAAATTATACTTGTATTTCATAAAAATGACACCGTCACAGCAGCCAAATAATGTGGAACTATATGAGAAAAAACAGTGAAATGGTTTCACTGTTTGTTTTTTTTTTAAATACAACCTAGCTCTCCAGGCCTCACCATTTTATGGATAAAAATCAGCTTACAATTACTTTTTATACCAAAATGATGATTATAGGAATAGCCACTAGCTTGTTACTAAAAATCAGGCTTCCGCCATGCCCTAGGAAATACGCAAATTCCTCCTGGCAGCCTTCCAAGGGTGCTCACGTATGCCCGCACTCCATGTATCACAAGTTTCCTTCCAGCTTCCAGTTGACCACACCTGGGCTCGCTATGACTACTTAGCATCTTGAGAACTGTTGTCCATTCCCAGATGTTATCTATGGATGCTCCCATGGCTCTAGTTTTGGGAACCTGGCCATCCTTGGGCTTTCTTTAGAGATGGACAAATGACCCCGTTCCCAACTCTATGCTATCATCTGTCACCTGATTTTCAAGGAAGCTTACCTTGTGTTGACATTAAGTCTCTCTTTCATCTTCTGCCTCTAAACCCTTCCATCTCCCGGTATCTCAAAATCAACTTCGGGAATCAAGTATGGAAGAGCAAATAGGATTCCATTCTATTTTGAATTTTCTCATCACCCTTTCAAGCCCCAAATTCCCTCTTCCTATCAAAGTCTTCTCTCTCCTTCTCTATCTATAAAATAAAACCTTCTGGGTACATGCAGCTTGTGTGAAAAAGATCAGTCGGGGATGAATGCCAGAAAGGGCAGGGTCAGGACCCGTCCCCACACTCACTGCCTCCTTTCAGCTCAGTCAAACCCTGTGGTATGTAAAGGAAGAGAAATAATGGCCCAGACTGGTTACATTTCCTCCCTGAAGTTACCCAGCAAATTACTAAACAGGCCCCACTACTAACACTCCCATCCTGGCACTGGCAATATGTGAGATTCGGCTCAGTGATCTATACAAAGGGAAATTAGATTCAGACAAACATAACAACTTGTCCTGCAGTGGAAAGCAGATGCATAATGTCTCTCATTTGTCCCTGCTTTATTTAATAGCCCACACAGGGAGCTTATTTAAAACTACAAAATAGCAACACACTAAACCAGCCAACACTTTGAGATGATCCCATTGAATCGTCATTATAATAATAATAATAATTAATTTCTTCTGTGACATGAAATAAAGGGGAATAAAGGGGGATTTGAAAGAGAGTTGAAAATGGTCTTTTGTGCTCTTCAGACTGAAAGCAAGAAAGACAGAGCTTGTGGACATGTCCTAAGTGTTTTTACTTTTTTTCTGTGATGTTGTCTTTGATTCATTCATTCGATAACTATTGAAGACCCACCATGTGTCAGGCCTGATGCTGGTGGGAGGAACGGTGTGGGGAGCGAGTCAGAGGGAGTGCCAGGCTTCACGGAGCTTAGAGTCTAATGGGAGTGGGGAGACAGGCATTAGTCAAATAAATCAATCATCACAACCTTTCTTACGCGATGTGGAGGGAGGTTACACTAGGGCCAGGAGAGGAGAAAA
The DNA here is from genome assembly GCA_004026545.1 of Mormoops blainvillei. Lineage (NCBI taxonomy): Eukaryota > Metazoa > Chordata > Mammalia > Chiroptera > Mormoopidae > Mormoops > Mormoops blainvillei. Next base: position 64,796 of record PVJD01002196.1, on the reverse strand, counting down.
CAGAGATGATGGATACAAATCCAGACAGTTTCTCGAGGAGGTGACACCTGAGAAGATGCCTGAGGAATGAGTCGAGGTTCACTGGGCTAACGCAAGAAGAGCCTTGCAAGCTGAGAAAGAGGCACCTGGCGGGTCTTGGGAACCTGAGGAAGTGAAATAAAATGTCCTAGAGGATGCAACATGGCAGGAGAGATGGGGCTGGGGGTGAAGTTGGAGAATGAAGCAGCTGGGCACTGCAGGGGTCATGTCAAAGGTCTTGGATTGTGTCCCATTAGCAGGGAATCCATCCAAAGATGTTAAGTATGAGTTCTGTGATTTATTTGCATTTTCAGACCATTGGTCCAGCATTCTCTGTGTAAAACATTGTTCAGCCTCTATCCATATCATTGAATCATTCTACAAGTGAGTAAACTGAATATTGGTGACATTAAATGACTTGCCCGAGGCTACCCACAGTGACTTGCTGGAGCCAGTATTCAAACCCATGTCTGCTGGCCTCCAAAGCACTCCTGCTCAGCCATTACTCTCCACCACCTCTAGTGCTAAGCAAAAACTCCCTTCTTGTTTGCAGCAAAGCCTCATTCTAATTCTAATTACCTAATATTCCACTCCTAATAATTATTTTAGGAGAAAAAAATTCAATTCTCACCAAATTTGTCAACACTGTCTATGCCAATGGGCGTAATTAGAAAAATAATTTCACCCCGTTGCTACTGAGGGCAATGCTGAGATGTTAGAAGTAAAATGCTTGAAGACCTTGAGATCTAGAATCTTAGCAATATTAAGATGGAGAAATACTTAGGGGGAGAAGCTCCTTACTGTATATTGTACCATTTTAAAATAATCATGGCACCTCTGTCTGCTGAAAAAGCCTCGCAGGGGACAGTCAGTTGTGGGTTTCACTGTGCAAGACTGGCTCCAGTCTTCCTTCACATAATTTTTGTGCATCGATCAAATGGACTTCAAATTGAGGTGGCTCGAGCTATAGAAGGGAAGTCCTGGCCTCCAAGAATGAAGTTCTGAGGTGCTAGCCCGCGTATTGCTGAGTAGGGGCTCTGAGCAAGGGCTAACCCGCACCTGGACCCATAATATATCATACCGTCCACATGAATGGAGGCAAGGAACTCTGTGCCTGGAGATTTGAAAGTAAAAGCAGACATGTGAGTGTAATGCATTTCTGGCCACCTCTTTCATGTACAAGGATGCTGCTTAACTGTCACCTGCAGCGTCACCTTTTTTTAGTGCTGCATAATGGAAATAATTCCATTTTAACACTTACTTTGAAGCAAACCCCACTGAAGTTGGGTGCTTTAAGCACATTTCTATTGTATGACGTCTTTTCTTTCGAAGTCTGTTCCTGGCTACAGAAATCCTGTTATTGACAATAACTTGAGCATTCATAAAACACTCTTTGAATGTGACCCGTTTCAGACAACAGGGGCTGTGCCCTCTGTGCAGGTTTGTCTCATTCCCCATTCTTGCACTGACCCCAGGAATCTCACTGTGTACCTTTATTGTGTTTTAGAATTAGATGACCTGGTTTTGCACCCAGCTCTGCCATTTACAAGCTTGGGGCAGTTGTTAAATCTCTTGTGTCTGTTTCCCTGTCTCTAAAATGGGAATAAAAATACCTTGGCTGTCATGGTATATTTGTATTACCAGATTAAAATTGCCATCCCTCCCTCTGTGTCCTTTGCCATGTTCTTCTCACTAGAGCACTAGACATTCACTGCCTGTCCCATTTATGCTGGTCTTGCTCATGGGACTTAGTGCGACCCATAAAATGTTAGCAGACATGATGTAAGCAGAGGCTTTAAAAATGCCTGTGCCATTGGGCTCACCCTCATACGCTTTATTCATCGCCATCAAGATAATGGTCTCTAGTTAGTTCACTAGCCTCTGGAAGAGACACATGGATTTAATTTTTGTCATTTTTGGCAGGTTTGATGGCACATCCCATGTATAATGATTAAATGAAAATGAAAGCTACTATTTACTGAATACTTATGTGTTTTACACAGTGACATACACAGAGTTTTGCAATCATTCTCATTTGATTCTTAAAGTAATCCAACAGAAATTTTTTTTTAATCTATTTCCAGTAAGGACAATGAGGCTCAGAAATGCTAAGTACCTAGCACCAAACAGCTAGAAAAGAGTAACACTGAGATTCAATGCCAGACCCACCTGCCTGTGTTGATGACTCCTTTACTATATAAGTCCACACCCATGGACCCCACGCTTATATCTATTTTAGACTAAGGGTCTCTCTCTCTCTCTCTCTCTTTTTTTTAAAGGTTTTATTTATTTATTTTTAGAGAGAAGGGAAGGGAGGGGGAAGAGAGAAAAACATCAATGTGTGGTTGCCTCTCGAGTGCCCCGCACTGGGGACCTGGCCCGCAACCCAGGCATGTGCCCTGACTGGGGAATAGAACTGCGACTCTTAGGAGCGCAGGCCAACACTCAGTCCACTGAGCTACACCAACCAGGGTTAGACTTAGGGTCTCTTGATATCTAACCATGGCCATGAGTTTGGTCTCTAATTTTATTCTTCTTTGCTCTGTTATTGGGTTTTGGTATCTGACCTATTTTATCCCAAAATTGGAAAACTTTTTAGTCTTTGAGGATTTTTTTGGTTATTTAAATTTTTTATTGAGATGGTTTTCACATAGCATAAAATTAACTATGTTTAACTGAACAATTTAGTGGCATATAGTACATTCATACTATTATGGAACTACCTCCTTCATCTAATTTCAAAACATTTTTATCACCCAAAATAAAACCCCATACCCATTAAGCAGACACTCTCCATTTCCCCTCCTCATAGCCCCTGGCAACCACATAGTCCCAACTGTCCTCTGAAGTAGGCACTATTATCTACTTTCTGTCCATATGGGTTTGTGTCTTTTGGATATTTTACATAAATGTAGTCATATCATATGATTTTCTGTGCCTAGCATCTTTCACTGAACATAATAATGTTTTTGAAGTATATCCGTGTTGTAGCACACATCAGTGCATCTTCCCTTTTCATGGCTGACTAATATTCCATTTTATGGATAGACCACAATTTAATTTTTCATTCATGCATTGGTGGGCATTTGGGTCATCTGCCTTTGGCTACTGTAAACAGTGCAGCTGCTATGAACTTGTGTGTGCACGTACTTGTTTGACACCTGTTTCAGTTATTTGAGGTATATCCCTAGGAATGGAATTGCTGAGTCCCATAGTAACACTGTGTTTAATTTTGAAGAACTGGTGGACCATTTTCCACAGTTCCAGTCTTTGATTTGGTTGCCTCTACTCTTTGGGTTTTCATGACTCTTGGCTAACATGTCTTTTATATGATCAAATGGGGCAGCAAATATTGACCAAATGGATGTCTATAAATGAGAAATGATTACCAAAGCGAGAGCACTGATACCCGAATGGCTTGGTGTATTTTTTTCTGCAGCCACTTCAGCAGATAGGTTAGGAAGGGATAGATGGCAGTAAAAAGGGGGCTCTTGTCATGCTCAGAGTCTAGGTGACATTAGAGGGGAGAAGGACCTATGGCTGGATGACAGTTTGAAGTGCTGGAATGGTAAGCTTAGTATGAGGATCCACACTCAGTAGTTATACTCTCTGCCTTTCCCATTCCATCCCCATTATTCTTTCTTGGACACATACATTCTTCAATGCCTGTGGTCTGTTACTGTCACTTGCAAGAATTTGGCTGTCAGGGAAGATGCCAGCAGGTCTTTTAAAAGCCAATGCAAACTTTCATTGCTAACTTGTAACTTGGAGGAACTTTGAGAGCAAGGGTTATAAATAAAACCCATGCATCAATCTGGGTTTCGCAACAGGAATGCAATTCCACTTCGTGGCTAGAGATAAAACATGTCTTGCCGTGCACAGTGAGCTCTTCACTGTGCTTGCATTTTATTTCCCATCACAGTCTAAGTTATGGCAGATGAAGCTGCTCATAAGGTATGAGGTTAAACAACCTCATGCTAATTCACATTTACACATTATGGTGTGTTTTTAAAGGTCCAAGTGCTACCTTCTTTGGCAGCTCAGGCTTGAAGGAAGAAAGAGGGGTTAAAAATAGCCCATGGAACAGGGGTGAGTATGGTCTGACTCTGCAACTAGGTTAAGCCTTTTGAAAGCCATGACCAAATCATAGGTCTCTTTGTGTCTTAAAGTGCCTGAGAGTCAGCCACATAAAAAGCCTGTGTTAGTGTATATGAGTGTGCTGCTGCTGAGTATTGTTCTGATAGCCATTAAAATTCATATCCAAAACCAATGATCCTCCATGACCACTCAACATGTAGACCCTCTGCTCAGTGCTTTTTATGTATTAGTGTGATTTCATGTTCATAATCATCATATGAATTCACTACTACTACTATTTCCATTTTGCAGGTGGAAACTGAGCATCAGAGGGTGATAGTCATTTCAGCTGGTGAAAGATAGGGCCAGCATTCAGCCCAGGGATGGTCGGGAGCTATGTTCTTTCTTAACCCCTCCTCCATATTCCCTGCCCACCCACCTCAAATTACACATACAAGAGTATGTTACCTCCCTCCTTCCTAGGACGCTTAATGCCTCCCCTATGCCCCTTGCTTTCGAGTCTTTCTATTCTCCATTTCTTAGGATCAGTAGAAGCCATGCTTGTCCCTCTTTTTATTCACTTGTTTGTTCATTCATTCACTCATTCATTTATCCAACTGTTTAGCATTCAGTGAATGCTTTGGATAACTATTAAGTATCAAGCACTGTGCTAGTTGCTGCAGATATAGATAAATAATAGGAGATGCTTGCCTTAGGGGACCTAGGCAGAATGAGAGACCTGTCGGGCTCTGTGCTATGAGCTGGAGATGGCAGGATGCTACAGGAAGGAGCACCCTGGACGTGCACCCAGCGGACCAGGGCAAGGAGCAACATCCTGGAAAAGGTGGCATCTGGTCTAGATCTTGCAGGATAAGAAGCTAACCATGTGCATAAAAGTATGGATGGCATGTAGAGTTCTCTCTCACATGGACTTCCAAATATTCGTCTCCATTTTGTATTTTAAAGTGATGGAATGGTTAAGAGAAAGCTGAAGAATGTGAACAGTTGTCTGACCAGCAAGGCAGCAACTCCAGATACCACTTTGCTTTAAACACGGAGTGCTGATTTGTATTAAATTCTGGATTTCATTTTTTTAAGTTAACATGCTGAGCAGATCTCCTCAATTTTTCTTAATAATCATAATACATAATAAAACTCTATAGGTAGAAGTCACCCTGTTTTGTCAGCACAATACTGAGGAGAGAAAAATCAATCGGTTCTCTATCAAAGGAACTTCCTTTTTGGATTCATCACCCACTACCTTGAAAATAACCTTTCTTGCATTTATTGTATTTTGCCATGTATAATGCACACTTTTTGTTCAAATTTTTTAGGGAAAATAAGGATGCACATTATACATGTGTGCATTGATTACATACTGTGGATATAATCATGGGTATAATAACTGGTATAATAATCCCATGGATAATGTGCAGAAAAACATGAGTGCATATTATATGTGGAAGAATATGGTACTCTTTCTTTTGCCTTCCTTTATAAAGTTCACTTGAACATTATTTTTACCTTTTTCTAAAGAGAACATTTAAAGTCCATTAAGATATATATATATATATTTCTTTTAGTTTCATAATAACCTTCCAAAAATAATACATGTGGATTGTTAAGAAAAACTATTAACTGTTCAGAAGTGTAAGAATTAAAAAGCGATACTGACCTCTTGTTCCATCCCCTTCCCCGGAGGCAGCTGTTGTCAACAGCTGTAAGAGTGTCCTAGATCAGGGGTTCTCAACTTCATTTCTGCACTATTGACGTTCTGGGTCAGATAATTCTTTGTTGTGGGGCCTTTGTGTGTATTGCAGGATATTTAAAAGCAAGAATCAATGGGAATGTCAGAAATTACCTGGCATTTGGAGGATATCTGGAAAGGGAAGGAAGACGTAATTATCACAAGAGAGTAAGATGCCTACATCAAGCACATTGAGAACATGAAAGGGACCTTACTTTTCAGTCTGTTTTGATAGTGAAGGTCCAAATGCCAACATAAATGAAGCATTTTTGAGTTCCATTTTTATCTTCCTTTTTAAAACTGCAATTTAATTTTCCAGTTAGTATTATTCATTGTATCACTGCAGAAAGCATAAGTCCTCGATCAATAATACAAAGAAAGAAACAGTTGGAGATGCAGAGGAAGGGAGAGGGGGAAGAGGTTCCATGCAATGAGAATGCAATGGGGATCTTGAAGACACTGGCAGCTAATGAAGGTGGCAGTGGCGGTGATGGTGGTGGATCCCGGATGGGGGAGGCAGTCACACAGCTCCTACTCAGGAACTTTGTCGTTCAATGCAGAGGCGGCTTTTAGACTCTTGGGGAGCTCTCTGATGCAGGTATAAGGAAGGTCTCAGGAACCAGGCAAATCTGCATTCAATTCCCAGCTCTACTATGGGATATTTAACTTTTGGGGGCCTGAGTTGCTGCATCTGCAAAGATACTATACCTTCCTTACATTTTGGTAGGCACATCACATCTTGGGCTCATTGCTCACATTTCCCACTTGCAATTTATTTTAACTGGATCTTGTCGTTTAATGTCTCCCTATCTCATTTTTCTTACCTGGGGTGTCATCTCACCACATCAGATTGTGAAGATTGAGCCAGTCAATGCATGTAAAGAACTTACGACACTGCCTGGCTTACTAATTATTAGCTAGTATTATTATCACTCAAGTAATTCCCTTTGGTTTCTGTGAGGCTCAGGGATGTGAAAGACCCTAGAATGCTGTCTGGCGTACTGTAAGCCTTGGTAACTGGTAGTTTCTTTCTCTCTCTCTCTTTTCTTCCCTTTTCATCCTTCTCCTTCTTTCTTTTTTCTATCTTCTGTCTCTCTCTTAGCTAGAAGCTTCAGAGCTCACGTAAGAGGGAACTAACCCTAAGCCCATGTGATTTATTTTTCTCACGCTCATTTCTGTTTTAATAATTATCATATTGACTCTGAATTTATTACACTACAAGAATGACTTTATGCAGAATCTCATGAATTTAAACATTAATGTAAGATAAATTAGTTTTAAATTGAAATCCTCGAATACAATTGAATGTGTTTCCTTATGATGAATAAGGAATTTTCCAAATAAAATCTAAATCTCTGATGTTCCATTTTTGAGCGGGTGGAAGAAATATGCGGGGATATTTGATAAGGTTAAAATATGATTGCACTGCAATAGATTAGCCATGCTAAAAACTAACTTTTTAGTTTGGGGAGAACGCAGTCTGGGGGCAGAGCTAAGTAGATAAAATGTGAATATCTGCATACATGTTTATTCAGTCTCTTAGTTACCTCCAATTTAACACATTATTATAAGATACAATATATTTATAAAGAGGACACCCTTTTTTACAGTTTTCACTTGTTCCTTTGTTAGCAGTTAAATAAACAAAAAACTAGCACCTGCTTTAATCCCATTTTCTCTGAAAGCTCTTCCCTTCAATAATATGCTCCCCAAAGGGCTCCTGCGGCTGTGCCCCAGGGCAGGCGGGACACAAGTGCCCACGGATGAAGAAAGTCAACCCATTAAGGAAAAAATGGGAAAATGTGTCCGTTCCCTGACCAGACCCAGAATTACCACTGGATGAGAAGAACTTACAGGGAAGGTAGAGAAGTTTTTCTCAGCTCATGGAGCCCTCTGTGTGATGACAGCTGGTGACTTCTTGAGTGTTATTCATCACGCTTCAACAGGTTGATGATTTCAAAGCCTGAATGTGACCATGTCATGTACCCACTCACCAGCGCTTTCCAAGCAAAGCCAAAGCCATTTCTCATCCTGCAAGTTTCAGAGTTCCCTACACCCAACCTCATTCTCCACTATACGCCACCTCTCCCCTTACCCTCCACCAGCACTGAGATCCCTGCTGATCTCCAAGAGCCATCTCCCCTCCTACCAGAGAGCATTTACATATGTTGAACCCCACCTGGATCTCTGCTACCTCCATCAGCCTTACCTGGTTAATGCTTCCCTAGTCTTTGGATCCCACATAAACTTTCATTTCTTTAGGAATGTGCACCCCAAAACTCTTATCCCCTGAAGAGCACTGGGCTCCTCTCTTGATGGCCATAATTCCCGTTGTAATTTTAGATGTATTTCTAAGCAGTGTTGATTGATGCCTTTTTTTTTTAAACCACTGTACTGTATACTCTGTAGGAGACGATTCTTGCCTGCTTTTTGCTCATTGATTCCTCCCCAGCACTTAACTCGATACTGGCACACCGTAGACCCTTGAGAGAATGAATACGGGGCTCTGAGCTACGTGCACCTAAAGACCCAGAAGAAAATATGAAACGGTGTGTGGGGCATGGGGCAGCAACCAGGGAGTAATCTGGCTTAAGGAGGAGGCGCAATGACTCAGTGCGGGAGGCTAGCACTGTCCCCTGTTCCTAGCGAAGTCCCTCTCTGTAATTATCTAATGAATGAAAGATAATTAATCCCAAGAAACTAAAGAACTGCTAGGTATACCATTTGACCTAAAAGAGGAAAGCATTCAAAAGGGAGTCATGGAAATGTACTCAGAAAAAAATTACACTAAAGAAAGAAAAAGCTGAAAAGTTTCATGTGTAGAAATTTATTCTATGTAACTATGTACACAAGGGAGCCAGCAAGACTATATGAAGAAGTAAATTCAGTGTAGTTTTTGTGTATGTATGTATGTATGTATGTATGTATAAAAACATATGTTTATGAAGAATGAAGTATAAGATCAATAGATTGCCTGGTGCATTTTGGTCCATCCATACAGAAAAACACCACTCGACCATTAAAAAGAATAAGATTAATTTGTAGGTACTAGTATGGAAAATTGTTAGTACTATTTATTAAGTGAAAGCAGGCATTTGCATAACCTTGCGCTTAGCATATGTGGGTTTTGTTCTGTGTGTAGATGTGAATGTCTAGGGAAAGGTACACGTGCGCTGTGAGGTCCACAACTGGGAAACCCTAAGCCGTACCACTTATTACCCCTGGTCAGTTTCTGAAATGGAGGTTGATAGGGAGAACTTACCCTTCTTTCCCTGTCTATATATGAATTGCAATAACTAACAAAGAAGTAATAATAGATCAATGAAGAAACTGTCACAGAAACGCTAGGAGGAAGACCTTAGACACGTAAGGAACACAAAACTATCCTCTGTGCCAGTGGCTTTTCTGGAATGATTTTGTTCCCTAGGGGGCCTGTGGGAATGTCTGCAGCCTTTTGGATTTGCCACACTGTGGGCTGGGGGCCGCTGCTACTGGCATCTAGTAGGGAGAGACCAGGGATGCTGCTCACCATTCTGGGGAACATGGCACAGTCCTTGTAACAAGGCATAATCCAGGCCACACTGTCAGCGGCATGGAGGTCGAGAAACGCTGTACTCTGCTGTCTCTCTGCCCTTCCCAGTCTGGTAGTTCTGGGAGAATGAGTTCCTTTGTCCTGATGGCAAGGAACAAAGAAGCAAAGAGAGTTATGGAGGTTAAAAAAAAGGCCAGTACTGCAGAACACTCAGGCTGCTGCCCAAAGCTGTCGGGACGGTGGCAGCCGGGCGGAGCCTGAAAGGCGGTGCGCTGCGGATCCAGAGCCATTTTATTTAATGTTGTATCTAAGAAATTCTCCAAACATGGGTACCATATAGACCTTTGATTTATTTCAAACTTTTCCCAGTTCATCTCTCTCTTTGTCCTCTAGTGAAATTTATCCCAAACTCCCCTTCGAGGTGAGTCTGAGAGCAGATCCATGCCACTCCACTCTCATTAAGGTTCGCTTAATTTGCCTGCCGTCTTGCACATAGTTTCATTAGCATCATTGGGAGTCTGGGGTGAAAGAGGAGGCAACACAGTTTGTCTTCCCTTAAACCTTATCTTGGCATCATCAAAATCTAATTGTATTCTAAGTTCACTCAAGTCTTGTGGTCCAAGAGGTAAACATTCAGAAATTTCCTTTTCTTGGACTTGGTAGATTGTTCCACTATTTAGCTGAGTGATGCATACTGTCTAGGTTTTACTAAGTTCATGTATTTCAGTGGTATTATCTAAGCCTAAAATAGAAGTGGCCCGAAACCTCTCTGACCACATAATTACACCTATACAAACCCTCTAGCCAAATCCCTGTTATGTACTCTTTCCTTAGCCTCACAGAAGTTCCCCATCAATTATAAGCATCCAGACTGTGGTGTGTTTAATATAATTATCTGAGTAACTCAGGGAAATTATCTTTCAGCCAGAATCAGGGTTGTGCAGAGTGTCCTCAAATGGAAGAATGTTAAGAATATGTTTTCAATTTTTTATTGTTATTCTGTTACTGTTGTCCCAGTTTTCTCCCTTTGCCCCCCTCCACCTGGCCCAACCCCTGCTCCCAAGGTCAATCCCCACACTGTTGTCCACATCCATGGGTCATTCATACATCTTCCTTTTGACTAGTATTTTTTAATACAAACATGATCACTTAACACTTCAGTTCTATTTTTCCTAAGTTCTGTCTCCTTCATTTATATCTTGGAGTTAGAAAAGAGCTGGTTCTGTGGGCAATATTTTTCTTTCATTTCCACATCTTTGGGAAGAAGGGACGGTGGGAAGAAAAAGACCAAAACATGGAGGATTTGTAAAATCATCCTGGCTGTGAATGCCAAGAGAGCACTATTTACTCAGAGAAGAGACCAGGAAATGCAAAGCCTTACTTCTGAAAGAGAACCTAATGCTCTCTAAAAGGGGGTGGAATAAAATTGCTGTTGTAAAAATGGGAAAATATAGCTAATGGGAATACACTGAACAGTGTCCCTAATTAAATTAGGCACTTCGGAATTAATTGACAGCCTGCACTTAAGACTATAATTGCATAGTAATCAACCATTTGCATACACAACAATGCAATTTATTATGTGAGGATAAAACTTTTTCCTGATATTTCAAAACCAGGGACTCAACTTTGTTTCTAAATTTATCTCCAGGAATGAATATACTGGATGTGTGTGTGAGGGGCCCACGCAAATAAATAAGTTGAAGTTTCTGAGGGGAACAACACAGTGGGATTTATCTTGAAAAGAGCAATTGCAGACACACGTCATATATCATTACCAGAGAGCTGGCGACAGTATTATTCATTATGTGGTTTCAGAGTGTTCTAAATTAGAGAAATGGATTATTGGGAGTGGATGATTTCCCCAGATTGCCACTTAATAGTGACTAAGGGGTCTGCATTACTCATATTTGCAATGAAAATGGTGCCAAAACCCAGCAGTGGTTGACTGAAATGAAATGTAAGGCCTCTTGGGTATTATCTTGAGATGCTGCCTAATTTTCTGCCTCTTGCTTAGTATAAATGTCCCGGGGTCTCAAAGGTTGGGGTGCTGCAGCAGCTGCCGACAGAAGTGAGAGTCCCACGTTGTTTTACCTCCTTGTTTCTTCCTGCTTCCTGGCTGCTCTGTTTGCACACTGCAGTAATTACTTCAAGTAAAAATACATTTCTCCATTTGCCCTTCTCCATTACTGGAAACTATCTACCTTTGCAGCTTTCCATAACCCTTCTTACCTGCTTTGAGCTGCCAAGCTTCCCAGACGAAGCGGGGAGCCAGCTGCTGTGTTCATTCATTTATTTACTAAATAGTTAGAATCCCAACTAAGTGCCGTGGCCTGTACTAGACCCTGAAGGTGGAGCGATCAGCAAACTTGTGTCTCTGCACCCTCAGGGCTTTCAGTCTTCTGGGGAGACAGATATTAAATATAGAGTCACACGCATCTCTGTGTAATTCCTACACACATCTTTTAAGGCATCTCTTACACCCGCTCGCTATGCTCCAGGCATACCGACCTCCTTTCTGTTATTTAAATAGCCTAACTCATTTTGCACCTCAGGGCCTTTGCCCTCACTCCCGCCTTCTACTCATTCTTCAAGGCTTATTTTAACTGTCGCCTTCCTTGCCTACGCAGTCTGGAAGGCTACCTGTCCCAATTGCTCCCCCCCACCCAGTCACGCTGATCATTTCCATCACTGACCCTGTAAGGCTGTCAGTATCTTGCTTATTTACACATGGGTGGCCACTCTCCCTCTAACAGGGGCCTCCAACCTGCAGCCTGTGGACCACATGCATCCCAGGATGGCTACGAATGTGGCCCAACAGCAAATCGTGAATTTACTTAAAACACTGAGACTTTCTTTGTGGTTACGTGTTGCAATGTATTCATTGTGTGACCCAAGATAACTCTTCTTCTTCCAGTGTGGCCCAGAGATGCCAAAAGGTGGGACACCCCTGCTCTAGAAGGTGTGCATCATAGGGGCTAGGGTTTCTTCTGTTTTACCCTCAGCACCTGGAATTGAGTGGTTGCTCAATAAACCTTCATTTTTGATGGACCAGCTGCCAGCCATGATAAGTGCAATGGAAGGAGAACAACAGATGCTGCGGAAATTACAACAGGAAGGCGTAATTTAGATGGAGGGTGCAGCGGGGACCTCTGTGAAGAATGGACACTGAAGTTGATGGGTATGCGGGAATAGATAGGAAGACAGAGGCAGAAAGAGTGGTGCAGGCAGAGGCAACTATGCAGGCACAGCCTGAGAGGGAAAGGAGGTTGACAAGTTCAATGAGTTGACAGATGAGGCCATCTGTAGCCCAGAGAGTGAGGGAGGGAACGAGGTGAAAGGGGGTTGGAGAAGTCAGCCTTGGAGGCTGCAGGAGAGTTTGGGCTTTGGGAAACCATTGGAGGAATTGAGAGGATTGGGGTGAAGTGACCCTGTGAATATGTACTAAGGTCCCTTTAGCTATTGTGCGCAGACTTGCTAGGGGGAGCGAGAGTAAAGGATGCCTGGGGCACTGCCTGGCACAGAGCAAGTGCCCGGTAACTAGCTGTTATGTAATGACAGTAACTCTCTGAATGAATGAATTAATGAGCTGGGGAGATCAGTAGGAGGCAATTTGTTCTTAAAAGAACTCTTGCAAAAACTTGAAGTTCTTTTGAGATGAAAAGGCAGGGGAGAATGTTGTCACCCATACTTCTGAACAATGCCTACGCATAAACTTGGGCATCCTCTTTCCTTGGCCTGCGACTGTTAGCAGCACATAGTTGCATATCATGTAGGTCTCCTGATTCCCAGAGTCGTTTTGTTTTGTTTTATTTTGTTTTGTTTTGTTCTGTTTTCTGGTCTCTCTTGCTTTGTCTATCTAGAAGCTAAATTTTTCTTGGTCTGTTGGCTTCAAAAGCCCAACCTCTCATGTAAAGATGGCTCCATCAGTGAGAACTGTGGACCAACCTCCACAAATACAATCTGCTGTGGTAGATCCTTTTCTTTCTCTTTCTGAGTTTCTATGTCCAAAGAAAAACTGATGTGTATGTGGACTCTTCTGTATTTCATTCTGCATAATCAGGACCAGGAAATAAGTAGGGCTAGTATTAATTAAAGTGATACAAGCTTCAGCAACAAGCTCCCAAATCGCAGTGTCTTAACACAATTCAAGCTTATGTCTTCTTACCTGATAGCTCACAATGGGTTCCTGAAGGATGGGCATCTCTGCTCCATGTAGTGATATAGAGAGCCAGGTTCCTTCCATCTGTGGCTCTGCCATCATGGTCACCAAGAACAGGGAGGATCATGTGAGCCAAGCCTAACATGGTGGAGATTAGCACCTCTACTCACATGTCGTTAGCCAAAAGCCAACACATGGTCACATTTGGCTGCAAGGGAATCTGGGAAATGCAGTCTCTGTCCCTAGAGAAAAAATAAGAAACATACAGCTAGCCAAGCTCTACCCCAGAACAACCTCCATAGATATTTGAGGTAACCACGGGTTCCTTTTTCACAATTTACAGTATTTAATGGCTGAACTACACTACTTGGTAAAACATTACTGTGCATGTTAGGCAGTTTTTTTCTATAAATACTGGAAAACAAGTAGTTGTACCACAGTTCTACCTTCCCATTCACTCCTTAGAATCTGTTTTATAAACAATGGAATAGTTAAGGATTTCAGCTCTGCAGTTGAATTAAGACACGGAAAGAAAGGAGCCTTTGAAGTTAGGAACTAAAACACAGTAACAAAGCAACCAGAACCTCATGGGGTTTTAACCTCATTTGGTCACATCTCCCAATGAACTCCTGATTTGTTTGAAGATTCTGCTTAGCTTATTTCAGAGGTATCTTGACTTCTATATCACTTCAAACCTTCCTCCTATGTGAGTTACTCTTGAGGTGTGACCAGATGGCACCTCAAAACAGGAAGCTTTTGTGCTTGGGGTGTCTCTTCCATGAAGCTCTTTCAGACTTTCTCACCCTCTTCCAGGTACAAAGGATTATTTCTTTTGTCCCTAACTTACTCTGTGTAGCCTTCTATGATAACTCATCTTCTACCATTGTTCAGTTCTTCATCTTTGTTTTCCTATTAAAACTGTAAAACTAGTTTGTTTCAGAGCATTTAGCAATTAAGGATTTTTAAAGAACCAACAAGTGAAAATCATGCAATTTCACTATGCCCAGCACACATTGCTGTATCATACTCTCTCTGTCATTAGATTGAAAGCCCATTGAGGGCAGGGACTTGTCTCTCTCTTGCCCTTGTTGTTGAAGCCCCATTGCTGCGCCTGACCTACAGAGACCCCCCATAATAACAGAAGGATAGAAATATGGCTAGCTATTCACAGATGAGCCCTCCTATTTATGCTCTTTTTGGAATGATCCCAGGATAAGGTAAGGATGAGTTTTATATGATAAGTGCCAGTTAGCCACCACCAACACACTGCTGAGGTTAGAATTCTGTAGTTTGCAAACAACTCAACTTGAAGTTTTTCAGTAAAGTTGGTTTTATGAGTGTAAATAATTGTCAAATTGAGTAACCTTGACTGAACTCGGTAATTCACAATCTCCATCTCAATGTTCTAATGCTTTCAAGTGTATCCCTCACCCCTCTAAGTGTGGTGCAACTCTCTTCTGGGAGGCATCTCGGGATCCAGCCTGTGTCCACGGTGTGGCCACGCAACCCAGCCGAGTCCGCAGAGAAGAGAGACTCGGCTGCTTCTGGGTTTCCTGAGACGGAAGCGACGTCCATTCAGAGTGGCAGTCGGAGCTGCTCCCTTGGCTTCACTCAAAAAGCCTTTTGAGTGGTCAAGAATGATGGGAAAACTAGCTATGGATGAACACTAGTAACGCCTGTCAAACTAACCATGCCTGATGCAGTGCAAATGCATCAGGTGCAGAGAATGAATGGTGGGCTCAGACTGCTGGGCTCTGCGCTTTTACTGGAAACCATTTGTGTAATCTTGGGCAAGCCCCTCCAACGCTCGAAGCCTCACTTGCCTCATTGAAAATTGAGGATAATAGCAGCTTTAATTAAATAATATGCAGATCAATGAACCTGTGCATTGTGCATGCTCACTAAATATTAGTTATCTTTAAATGTTTGTTAATAATTATTATTACAATCATATTATCATCATTATTAATAGTAGTTATCATAAATCTGCTTTTCCTCCTCAGGTGCTCTCAGTTAGACATACACATGTACACACCTTGAAAGGGTGAACCAAAAGATTCCACTATCCATTTCAGGTGCTGCAGTCAAACTCTGAAAATTGCACTGAGAATCTCCCTGTCCATAAAGTGTTCATTATTGAACAACCATGCAAGATAGCGCATCCTTTTTTTTTCTTTTCAGAGAAAAAGCGGGGTGAGGTGTATCCATCATTTTCAACACAGCTGCCTCAGTCTGAAAGTGATTACAGCACGTGCCATCATTAACCCCATTGACTCCATCCCCGCAGAATGGCTGATGAGGCGTTCTTAGCTACCATGCTGCAGCAACGGCAACAGACTCAGTAAACATCCTGAAATTTAACATGCGTCTGCTGTCTGCCGAACAGCTTTGGGCACAAATAGGTTTCTTTTATTATGGACAGAAAGGCCAAGTGAAATTTTAATCAGACAGACAAGGAGGGTATCTGAGAACACTGAAATGCCAGCCCTGCTGGTATTTCCACGATATTGAACTTGTCTTTTTGGGGACTTTGTAGCTATTTCAATTAGCTGTGAGACACACAGCCTGTGTTTTTGCAGGCTCTCCTCTTTTTAATTAAGCTACTGTTCACCGGGATATTAGAAGACACACAATTCTTGTAATATGAGAACTACCGAAGAGAAAATTAAGCAGTCGAAACATTTGGTTTTAAAAAAAATGCATGATTATCTCAACCAGTGTAGTCATAGTGCTATTTTTACTGGATATTTTGGGCATCCCTCTCCCCATCCCAGTCTCTAGATGTTTGGACCTTCAAATTCTATTATTATATATGTGTGTGCTTTTAATACATGGTAACCCTGCTTTCTTGTTTTTCTTTTTAAAATTACATAGAATTTGGTATAAACAAAAGAATACCTGTAACATATATGACCATTAGCAAATGTGGTAAAACAAAAACCCATGATCCTACCACCTAACTTAAAATTAAAACATTTGTTAATACCTGAAATGACCTGTTTGCTCCTTAGTGAGTTTATTTTTCATGAAAATAATCAAGGACCATTTTGTCAGGTAAGATGCTTAAAAGCACCATAAATCCTTGGAAATGCCATTGTAAAAAGAAGTCTTTCTTTAAAATAAAGCATTGCCAATTTATTAGTTATGTGGAATATACTGGAAGTTAATTCTAAAAATAAAAAGGTAACCTTAGGGTGTGAGGAGCTATACTGCCATCTGTGACATTGATTGATTGATTCATTCATTCATTTGTTCCTGCATTCAGGGATTCCTGAGTTTAGTCCTCCATTCCTTAACTAAATATTGAGCAGAATCACAACCTTCTTTATCATATAGTTAATATGAGTATTATAATATTTAATTATAACATTACAGTCATACCATCCTGACCGTAATACTGAGGTTCTGTCGAGAATTCCTTGTGAGATTAAAGGCGGACATGGAGATTTAGTTTACATTCTAATCATTTTAGAAAGCAAAAATATATTTTTCTTCAAGAGTACTATGGATCCACTTGAAATACGCTGGTTCACAATGAAAAGGCCAAAAGGCAACTGCAAGGTGTTTGAATTGACATCCTGTTTTCCAGGGTGTTTTTCCCTTTTGTTTGCTTACAGGTAAAGCTATCTTGGAGTATGCTTGGAACTGTAGAGTCAGTAATTCCATAGCTCTTGATGATTCTCTCAGCTGTCTAACCTCAGGCTAATGAGGCAAGTCTTACCATGGGCCTCCTTTCCTGCGAGCTGTCCACCTACGGTTCCAGAGCTAATTTTACTCTGAGAACTCTCACAAATGCTTTCAGTTACTGCTGACTCCTGGGTAGTAAGGAGTGTCATAGTCCTCTGGGGGGAATGATGGGGGGAACATTGGGGCACCTGAGCCTTCCAGTAAGTGGATGGCATCCCACCTGCACCTACCTGGGAAGATGCAGCTTCAGTGTTTCTGTTTCAAGCCAATCAACTTTACTGTCTTCATTCGAATATTCTGCGAGTACAATTTTTTTAGCATAAAAATTACCTCTGAATGTTAGGTCTTTGAATAGTATCAGTAAGGAAATATGGAAGACATGTCATAGTTCCAGTAGGACATTTTTTCTTTACACAAATAAAAATATATTGGTTTTTTTTCTAATCAGAGAAAGAACACACGCCTATATTTGCAAAGACAAATACTTCTTGCATGTGTAGAGAAACTACGTTCTCCTCACTTATTCCAACCACTTGGACATTGTTCACTGCTTAGGACAGTTTTGCTGATCTTATTCTGTGTGTGTGTGTGTGTGAGTGTGTGTGTGTGTAGGAAAATATTAGATCATGCATTTCTATTCTGCCCTTTCAACTTGACAAATATTACAGGCATCCTTCCATGGTAGCATGTATGAATACTTCTTCTTTTCAATGGCTGTGCAACATTTCATTGTATGGCCATACCATAATTTATTTCACTGGCCCTCTTCTTATGGGCATTCAGGGTGTTTCTCATTATTTTCTTTTTAAAACACATTCCAAGGAAATTATTTTCTAAGTGAAACTTTCTGTTAGATTGAATGCTTCCTGGATTTAAACAATGGAGGAGAAGTGCTTCCCCTTTCCTTTGCGTACCTTTAGCTATGTTTGACAGAGTGTCTAGTTTGCCCGGGAAGGGGCTCACGCAGAGTGGTCACGATTAGTCTCATGGAGCAAGCAATGGGTAGGAAAACGCATGTCCCAGGAAGGAAAAGAAGTAATCCATAATTGGGGGGTGACCTACTATTGCATTCAAATCATAAAGCTCTCCTGGTGCCCTCTCTTTGCACAGAGATAAATTAAAATAGTAGATTTTGGAGTGTATCCTTAACTATTCCGGTCTGTGCCCGATAGGTAACAGAAGCAGGATTTGAATCTGAGGTTAAAGCTCTCTTGGACTACTTATTCCCCCAGTGCTGTCATGATCCCTAGATTTCTCTGCCATGTTTGAGAATAAGGAGAAAGATCACCCAAGTTCTCCCCTATCTCATTCAAATTGCAAGACTTGCCTGGGTCATGATGGTTAGGATCCACCAGTAACAAAGTATGAACCATTTTTTGTGTGAGCTATTTTCCAACAATCTGTCCACTGCTAACTGGTCTCTTTCTCTCTTTCTCTCTCTGTCTCTGTCTCTGTCTCTGTCTCTGTCTGTCTCTCTCTCCACCCCTCTCTCTCTCCCTCCACCCCAGCTCTCTTTCTCCCTTGTCCAAGCCACTATCACCTTGCCTCTAGATGACTGCAGTGGGCTCTTAACTGCTCTCTCTAACCCCACCATTGTTCCTGTGAGCCATTTTCCTCATAGCTTCTGGAAGAATGTTATTAAATCATATATTTCATCAGGTCACTATTTGGCTGACAACCCTTCAGTGGTTTCTCATTCTGCCTGGGGAATACTGGGAATTATTTCAGAGATCTCACTTAAATTTCCAGGCCCTGTTTCTCCAACAGGACCCCCTGTACTTTCTCCCGTGTCCCTAGCACCTCTGCACACTGACCTTCTATCAGGCCTTCAAACAAGGAAGTTTTTTAGTGTTTCAGAGTCTTTGTACATGTTTCCTACCCCTGATGGTATGATCTCAGCCCATGTTTCTCATGAATGTTTTTTCTCAGTCTTTGTATATCACCTTAAATGCCACCTTCTCAAATAGACTAACCTAACTCCTGCCGGCAACCGCTGATGCTCATTCCTCAGGTATCACTGATGTCAGGCTGTGTTTGTGACTTATATTCGTCACATCACAGATTGCAATGTGTGCCTTTCCATGTTTTCTGTCTGTCTCTTCCACTAAAATGCAAGGTCCATGAAGGTAAAGTCCATATTTTTCATGTTTATATTACACTCATTGCCTCGTCCGGTACCTCCTATATGGTGAACCCTTAATAAATATTTGTTGAATGAAAGGATGAAGAGAAGGAATGGGATGTGTGTATTTTTTGAGATTCTGTGACAGTTTTACATTCTGTTAGTTGAATAGTTTGGATCCCCAATTCCCTATTACAAGCAAAGGTGGATACCTCACATTGTCTGAGCTCATTTGGCCAACGGAGTGGCCCCCAAGACAATGAGCTATGTTGCCTTAAAACTAAACTTTTTTACTCATGTCCATGGACAATGGGAAACAAAGGGTTGCATTGTATTCAATGAGAAGACAGCTGGGTCATAATCAGAAAGAGAAAAGTAAGCCCCTAGCAAATGGCATATAAAACGTGCCACACAGCAGGTGGGGGAAGAACTGAGGGAGCAGTTCTGAGAGCTGCGGCAATGTAAGACTGGAGCTATGATGTGGAAATGCTCAAAGACCTTTGCCCCTATGAATCATGTATCGGGGGAAACAGTTGAGCACCTACAGACGTCAAATAACCAATAAAATTTCATGAATGGTAATGCTTGCCACGATCCAGGAGAATAGGGCTGACCTTACAACGTGGTCCGCTAACAAAATTAGGTCATTCGTCTTTGATGGGAGATGGCTACTTTCTTATCCTTTATTTAGTCATTTGTAAGCGACTGCTTTAATAAGCCTGCAGGATCTTGGACGGCGTGCCCATAAGTTCTTGTAAAGACTAGGAGGAAATTACAGAAGGAAAGGCTGCCTCTAAATTATCCCCAGAAGAAAGAGGTGATGGCTGACACTTTCAAGAGTCGCACTTCTACCATGTCTGTGGAACAAGGCAATTTCCTCCTTTCTGTGTGTGTGGATTTGTAGCAGAAAAGGAGAAGTTCTCAAATTACACAGCTGTAAAATAGGTTCATTTCTGCCTCTCTTGGTAAGTGAAGTGCTCTTTCTACCTGAGTCTAGAACTTTATTTTTCCTCAATCAACCCCCACACAGATGGCTCACCTACACCTGTCTTGCAGCTGGTGACCATGACACCTCAAGCCTTCACTCCCAGAATCATAATGTCAGTTGCCTATGACTGCATAACAATGACATCATGTCACGACATACAATTAATATGTATTTCTCATCCTTTTCCGGGTTGCCTGGGGGTTGGCTGACTCAAGTTGGGTTCAGCTGGGTGGCTCTACTTCATGCTGTGGGTCCAGCCCAACCTAGCACCTCATTCCACGGGGCTGGCTCAAGTTGGCTAGATATACGCCCATTCTGGAGCCCAGACTAGCGAAGTGGACTTCTGCAGGTGCTGACTGGTGCTCCATCATCAAATCCACAGTGATGGGAAGCACAGTAGGCTGAACTTGGCTTGTGTTCTGTCGACCAAAACAAATCACATGGCCCATGCCAGAGTCAAGGTACAGCAGGTCCTCCAATGACATTGTTTCATTCATCGTCATTTTGTTAAAAATGTCGAGAGAGAAAACATTCAATTCCTGGCGGGGGCCACTGTGTGTGCAGTGTTCATAAGTTCTCCCCATGTTTGCATGGAATTTCTGTGGGGACTCCGGTTTCCTCCCACATCCCAAAGATGTGCACCTGGGGTGAATTGTCATGTCTCAGTTGTCCCAGTCTGGGTGGGGGGGGGTCTGTGTGTGAGTGGCCCCGAGATGGAAGGGCGTCCTGCAGTGGGTGGATGCCTGCCTTGTGCTCTGAGCTGCCAGAGCAGGCTCCAGCCACCGGGGACGCTAAACTGGAATGAGCAGGTTGGGAAATAATTGTCTTGTTTGTTTTTATGTATAGCTCATGTTTATTTCAATGTGCGATATCAGAAGTGTTTGGGTCTTTATTTAGAACCTTGGTGTTTTTTAAAATTTTGATTATGACTTGAGAGAGAGAGAGACACTGATATTTTTGTTCCACTTATTTATGCATTCATTGGTTGATTCTTGTATGTGCCCTGACCAGGGATTAAACCCACAACCTTGGTATATTGGGACAATGCACTAACTGAGCTACCTGGCCAGGGCATAGAAGTTTGGTGATGTTTTTGTGACTAAAAATATGCCATAGGAACTCAGCTCTTGTTTAAATCAATTAGCCAGTGGTAAACTTTGACTGGAAGTGGATGACGCCCAGTGAGGGCTTCCTGTGCAGAGGACGGCAGGCCTTCTCCAGTCGGGGAGGTGCCAAGCTGCCTGGCGAGGGCAGGAGCAGAAGTGGGGTGAAGCGCCAGCTGCATAGCCAACCGCGGCAGGATGGCTCGGTCCGCAGCGGGATTGCGGCTCTCGGCGCACTCGTCGAACCGGGAAGGCTTACGCGCCTGCATTCTTTGTTTTAAGACAATCCTGTGTTTGGAGGAATTAAACAAACCCTAATGATACAATTGTAGCAGAAAAAGAATGAAAAGAAAAGCTTACTCCCCCCAAGGCTTTCTAAGACCAAACAAACAGCAATCTGTAACCCCCAAGCAGGGTGACGTACACAGCCAGTGGCTGGTCGCACGGCAAGCTGAAGAGGGGAGCCCCTGACCATTCAGGTGGAGGGACCCCACGGCTGCAGCTCTTCGTGACCACGTGGGAAAGTGGATCTCGTGTGGCCAGACCTTTTAATTTGCCCAGAGAAGCCTGGCATCTATACTCTGCAGATGTAAAGTTTCCAATTTTTTAATATTGGCCACCAAGACAAAATTTCATAAAATCATTTTGTGTGCCAAAATACAAAACAAAAGGAACCCTCCGAACACTTCTGTTGACCACACACAGCCAGCAGGCACCAGATTGCCAGCCTCTTCTAGGCTGAAGTCAGTGTTTGCTGTTGTCAACACTTGCTGGTCAAATCTAGTTAGATAGCTGATGGTAGATGATAGATAGATAGATAGATAGATAGATAGATAGATAGATAGATAGATAGAAAGAAACAGAGAAAGAAAGAAAGAAAGAAAGAAAGAAAGAAAGAAAGAAAGAAAGAAAGAAAGAAAGAAAGAAAGGAAGAAAGAAAGAAGATGGATAGATAGATAGATGATAGACAGACAGGAAGGAGGGAGGGAGGGAGGAAAAAAGAAACCCCCCCAATGTGGAGCAGCATGTCACAAGCTAAGTAATATCTCAAAGTAGAAGAACCTTATAGCCAACATTTGAAAAGTAAGTTCTAGACTCATAAAAAGAGAGGGTCAGATATCTGTGTCAGTGATCATGCCCTGAGTCCACTGATCTCATTTCCTTATATGTGGAAGGGAACAGTAAATGACTGGGCGGCCAAGAAAAGCCAAAAAGTGACTTACCCTGGTTAACTCCACCTACTCCGTGCACACATTTTAGGTAACTTGACTGCCATGAGACCTTCCCTAAATCCCTGTTTTCTGATTCAGATATAACTATCCCCAGAGGATAAAACAAGGGAGCTAAAAAAAAAAAAAGTCCAAGTATCAGAGATGTGTGTTGATAGTTGATAGTGCTGAGCTTCGATACTGAATTATTTTCTGTGGTACCTAAAAGTTAGCTCCTGCAATACTCTGCTCATTGATAGGAATTATGTTCATTTTTAAGAGAAATAGATTCTGACAAAGAGGAAGAATTCATGTCCTCATGCTTTATATAGAACTGAGATGCCCCTCCACCATTATTAAATGTCTAAGCCTCATGAGTTCTTAAAACCCAGTTCAAATGCCATCTTCTCTAAAAAACCACCCAGATTTTTCCCACTGTGGCCTCCTCTCCCTCATCTCTCTGCCAGTGGTTCCTCGTTTTGATCCCTGTCCTGTCTCTTCTCTCTGCCTTGTATTATAATTTGTGAGTGTGTGTATATCTCCTCCACAGAATGAGTTGATTTAGGTTAGAAACCTGGGGACTTTGTCATTAAACCTTGGACACATTATTGATTTTAGTAGATGAACAAGAGTGACAAGTGACAGATTTTTTCTTAAATGGTTAGAAAACCATTTCTCTAATGATTTGAGAAAAATTCACCCTATACCTTTCTATACATATACATCTTCTAAATGGGTCTCGTAGAAATGGACCCTTGAGCATTTGGCTTCTAGAGTTGTAATGTGAAATTCTAAGTTCCCTCATCATTCAATCATTCATTCAGTGGTTGTTAAGGTCGTATCAGATCCCAAGGACTGAGCTGGAGCCTCACAATGTCCTATGAATGAAATAGAACTAATTCTTATCTTGGGCAAAAGGGCTACTATGAAGCTCTAAAAAAATAAACAAAGAAATTATTACATACTTACAAATGGTGGCAGGTAGGGTAAAAGAATGAAATAGGTTACCCCACAAGAGAAAATAAAGATAGGAGTGTGCGCAAGAGAAATCCGCTTAGATGGGGTGGTCCTGCAGGACTTTGCTGAGGAGGTGATGGGTAAGCTAAGAGAGAAAGAATGACGAGAAACCATTTTGTGGAAAAAGGGGTAGGAGAGCTACTAACAAAGGGAACTGTATGTGGCAATTCCCTAAGGAAAAGACCTGGTTGAGTAGAGAACCTTAAAGGAAACCAGACAGAATGAATGAGAGAGAAGAGGTGAGAGCGGGGGTTGGAAGAGCAAGCAGGACCAGGTCACCACCCATCCGGCCATAACCCTGCTCCTTTGTTGAAGCATCCTCACTGGCCTCTGCAAATCCAAACTCTTCAAACCCTGCTTTTCATGAGTTTATCCCTGATGTCACTATTTTGCATTATTTCTACTTGCTTTCATTCTGACTGGCATTATCTCTAGCTATGTACAGATAAAAATTCCTCTGTTGGCTAAAATTTAAAAAAAAATTCATGACAACACCAAATGCTGGCAAGGATTACTCATATATTGCTGGTGGGAATTTAAAATGGTACAGTCATTCTGGAAAATAGTTTTTCATTTTCTTGTAAAACCAATCATGTAACCACCATACATCTTAGCAATTGTACTCTTGGGCATTTATCCCACAAAATTGAAAACATGTCTGCATAGAAACCTGTCCATAAGTGTTCACAGCGCCTTTGTTTGTAACAACAAAAAACTAGAAACAGCCCACCGGTCCTTTAGTGGAGGACCGGTTCAGCAGGCTGTGGTCCATCAACACCATAGGCTGCTACTCAGCAATAAAGGGGGTCAAGCTACTGATACGCACAAAAACTTGGTGGGGACTTCAAGGTATTCTGCTGAAAGGAAACAAGCCAATTTCAAAAGGTTACATATATGATTCTGTTTATATAACATTCTTGAAATGATAAGATCATGGGAATGGAGAACAGATGAGTGGTTACCAGGGTCAGGAATGAGGGGTGTAAAGTGCGGGGGATGTGGTGTGGTTATAAAAAGGCCATATAAAGAGTTGATGGATTACTCTGTGCTTCACAGTGTCAAGGTCACTATCCTGGCTGTTACATTGTCCAACAGGTTTGCCCAAGAGTACAAGATGCAACCACTGCGGCAATAAGTTTCGGGGAACATGATATCTCTCTATTCTTTCATTCGACTACATGTAAATCTTCAATTATCTTAAAATAGGAAGTTGAATTTTAAAGCTCCATTTGTGTAACAATTGAGCTTTTAGAGATTAGAATATATTAGTATATTACATTTTTTAATTTAAATGTCATTCCCCTCTACCAGATTGTGAGAACTTTGACTATAGAGATCTTGTCTTAATTTTCTTAGCATACCTCCTCTCAACAATCCTCCTGTTGCCCTGATGAGAAGAGCGCTCTGAGGTCAGCTAGACATGGAAAGGTCTCGGATCCAATGTCAGGCAATGGGTGGTATAACACCAGACAATGATTTGGTCAAGACTGGAAACTCACAGGCCAAAGGGCCAGCATGTGGCACCTCCCCGCTCAGCCCCCAACCCTGTCCTCTGGGCTTTCTGTGAAGAAGGATTCTGGACCAGACACAAAGGAGTATACTGTGTGCTTGTGCTCCGGGAGTGGGACCACATTTGTCTTTCAGTCTCCCCTACCCCCCCTTTTTTTTTCAGAGGGGGGATGGCAGGTTAAGTGTATTAATTTTGTATCACTGCTACAACTAATTACCACAAACTCGGTTGCTTAAAATAACAGACATTTGTGTTTTCACAGTCTAAGAGCCAAAAGCCTAAAACCAATGTCATGGGACTGAAATCAAGGTGTTAGCCGGGATGTGCTTTCTCTGGAGGCTCTTGGGGATAAGGTGTCCCCTGCCTTTTCTAGCTTCTGGTGGCTGCTGGCAATCCTTGAGTGGTTACCATGTGCTCCCACCTTCTGTTCCGGGGTCACGCTGTCCTCTCCTCTTTCTTTTTCCTCATAGAATATCATTTACAGGGTCCAGAAATTAGGACCCAGTATCTTCGGGTGGCCATTATTCAGCTTGCCGCAGTAAGTGTGAGGACAACCTTACAGGTAGGGAACAAATCCTTGTGTCTTGGGAACTAGCTGTCCAGGTGAGGTACATGCTGGGAACCAGTTATCCAGGCAAGATGAATGCTGGGAACTGTGTCAGCGGATGGCATCAGAAGACTACCTGAAAAATTGACATCATTTCTAGTCTCTCCCACTGAAAGAAGGGGGGGCCACTGGTCCCAGCTGGCTTGTGGCCAGACCATACAGAATACCATTAGGATCAGCCTTCCAACAGCTCTGCCCCTCTCCCCACATCCATCACTTAATCATCATATGAGCTTGGGCAAATTACTTAACTTCTCTGGGCCTCAGAGTCTTTTGCAAAAGGAAATAATACCAGTATCCAACTCTAAGGACTTTTGTGATCATTAGTGATCACATATATAGTTCTTACCACAGCAACTAGCAAATAGTATATACCAAATAAAAATTGACTGCACCCGTTATATTATTGTTGATGTTGTTTTAATGATGATGGTGGTGATGGTGGCAGTAATGACATCATTATGTCTACCGTAGGTATACCTTAAGAATTTACTGAATCAGTCTGACAAGTGTAGCACAATTGGTTGGGTGTCATTCCGTAAAGTGAAAGGTCACAGATTTGATTCCCCATGAGGGCACATTCCTGGTTTGTAGGTTCAGTCCCTGGTTGGGGTGCAGATGAGAGGCAACTGATCGATGTTTCTCACATTAATGTTTCTCTCCCTCTTATTCTCCCTCCCTTCTCCTCTCTCTAAAAAATAAATAAATAAAATATTTAAAAAAAAAGAATTAACTGCATCAAATTGAATTTTAGTCCAGAGAGGTGTAGTTATTGATATAAGTTCTATTTCCCTTTCCCTAGACATTGGGCTTCCTACTTTAAAAGGCAGTTGGCTCTACCCTGGCTGGTGTAGCTCAGTGGACTGAGCATTGACCTGAGAACCAAAGTGTCACTGGTTCGATTCCCCAGTCAGGGCACATGCCTGGGTTGCAGGCCAGGTACCCAGTAGGGGGCATGTGAGAGGCAACCACACATTGGTTTCTCTCCCTCCCTTCCCCTCTGTCTAAAAATAAAATGAGTAAAATCTTTAAAAAAAAAAACAACACTTTTTTTTTTTTGCATTAAAAGGCAACTAGTTCTGACGGAGGATGTTATCTACACTATGGTACTTGAGGTCAGTCCTAACCCGCCTGAGAATCTAATGGTGGTGGATACTCTGAAGATTTGGGTTAAGAATGGCCGAGAGGTGTTAGCAAATGGTTTCCTGTCTCCTAGTACTGTATGAAGCAGTCGGGTGAAATTAATTTGCATGGGCAGTGGCAAGTGTTCTCAGCCTGCATGGAGGCTAATTTGTGAACCTGTGGCAGTTTTATCCCCTTGGTTGGGTTTGTTTACCAGGAGACACATCATGGGGGTGACGTGTCTTGCTGTGCACAGAGCGGAGCTGCACCCTGACCTTCCTTGCTTGAAGAAATCACCATGGGGTAATTTCCTTCCCAATGGATGACTGGCATTACAACGTGGTGACAAATGATCAGTACGGCAAATGGTTAATAGAGCTAGGGTCGGCATCCATATGATTTATGCAAATAATTAGCTCTTCTTGGGTTGTGGCCTGCATGTCTAGGTAACTTTTATTTTTTCAGACAGTCATCTCTGTAATGAGCTATTAGTCTGCAGGCCAAAAAGAAGGGAAGGGAGAAAGAAGGAAAGACCTCGGGCAGTTAAGTCTTTGTTCCTTCTAGAAATTCTCATTTATTTGAAGCCAAATGTGATCATGTTTCTTTTTACAAAACTCCATTGCTCCGTACTGTAAAGGCAACTGAAAATACGAGGGTCTGACTTTTATTTGTTTCAATAGTAGTTTCTGGGGCTTACAGCATACTTTCCATTCTATTCATGTTATTCATCTTATTCACCTTCACTGTGTTCCACTAGCAGAAAGAGGGATGTATAGCATGAGCCCCGTTTCCTAGCTAGAGAAGGCAAGGAAAGATGGAGAATCAGTGTGTCTCTGTTAGGCGGGAATCTCTGGGTACAAATGTCAGTACTTCTTCTGTAGGGGAAAGAGGTTTAATAATCCATTTTTTAATCCTCACCTGAGGACATTTTTTCATTGCTTTGGGGTGGAGTGGGGAGAGAGAGAGAGAGAGAGACTGATAGACATTGATTAGCTGCCTCCCGTACACCCCACTTAAGTATTAAACTTGAAACCCAGGTATGTACCCTGACCGGGGATTAAATCTACAACATTTTGGTGTACAAGACAATGCTGCAACCAACCGAGCCCCCCAGCCTGGACAAGGGTTTAATTGCTAAAAGGCTTATACATGTAGGCCTCTGAGTTTACAAGAAGTTGAAAATTTAGTGAAGGTAGGACTTCCTTTCATTTTTTTCTGACTCGGCTTACCTATTTCACCTGGCCACCAGCATCTCCTGAACCACACATCTTACCTCTCTGCCACCAGGGAGAACTAACTGTGATTATGGAGGCTGGAATTCGGTACCAATGCCTGGACTCCCTGTGGAGACCAAGAGTAGGGTCTGACCATGGTGGGAAGGGGAGAAGCAGCTCTTGGGAGCAGAGAGGAATGATCCTGAGAGAAGGGAAGGGTAGTGTGTAGGACAAACAACAGATTCCGCTGCAATATTGTAAGATTCATGAGGGCAGTAACTATACCTGTCTTTTTTGGCATGTGATTGCCAGCACCCGGCACAGTAATAAGCAAGTGTGTATATGTGTAGGAGGGAGGGAGGGAGGGACAGGGAAGGAGTTAAAATTCTAGTATATAGGTCTGAGATAGCCAACCCAAAGTAAGCAAGATTTTCAGTAGGCAGTCACACAAAACTGAAATTAGAATAAGACGTCTTTAAGTCAGGAGAGGTATCTCAGTGATGGGAACCTTGAGAGCATGTCCTTGAACGTTGGAGTCCACTGATTGACTAGCTTCAGGGAATTCTCTCCTCTTCCTTTTAAGGATTATTAAGTTATTGATAAATTCTCGTGCTCCCTTGCTCCTGCCTTTCGCAAACATGCACTGAGAACCAGCTACTGTGCGGGCCACTGGGAATATCTGAGTGATCAAGACAGACCCCTCCCGTTCAGATCTAATCAGTAGCTCTTTTATTGTTGAGTATGATGATATACGAGTTTTATTCCCAATCAATGTTATTTTGAAATCATCTCAGACTTCTCCGTAACACTGTGATTGTGGGTCATGCCCGCCTTGGACCCACTGCCTGAGGTTAGGGTCTGGGTGTGGAGCCATGATCCTGTTGAGGAGGGCACAACATTGTCGCCAGTCATTGCCTTCTGTACCCAGGATATGAAGGTCCTGATTGCACCATAAAAACATAAAATGGGTAGTACAGGAAACCCGCCCCTGTGGGTAGTCTTCAAAGAGGGTTTCAGATTTGGGGGATAGGAATGTTTATATGTCCCTGACTCTTCAAGATGCTGGGCATGGTCACAAAGTCTCTTTAAGAAGCAAAGTGATTATCTCGATAATGACTACCATGACGCATTTATAATTATTCATTTGTCAAAAACACCACCATTCACAGCGTTAAGGAAAGCCTGTAACAGTTTGCACTGTGTGGCCATTTTGATTCTCTGTCCTTTAATTGACTGACACCTAAATCTGTCAACTGGATAACGTTAATTCAGCCACAAAATGGCCCTCAAAAAAAGAAAGGAGAAAGGGATGGAGGGATGGCGAGGGGAAATATGATAGAACTTAAGTACCTGCTGGAGTTAGTTTTGAATAGCTCATTCAAATCATGGTCAGTTGCATTTCTCTGTTGGTTGATTTCCTTATTTATTTTGCTTGTGAGGTGGTTGCTGTAAAAACCCTGACACAAATCTCTGTAATTTGTATGTGTGTGGTCAAGAATTCCATGATTTTAAAAAGACTTTCCAGCTCTTGTTGACTTGGGACTCTGGCCTCTGTATGTTCACTTCTAGAGCAATGTTCCGCCATGTCGAAGGCCCTCTCTAAATACATTCTCACCTTATTAGGGAGAATCCCAAAGAATACTGAAGAACTGTTTAAAAAGACGTATTGGCAGCATCTAAATAATCACATTATCTTTATTTAATCAGAGAACCTACTCCCAGGAAGCATGGGAGAAAGCAAATGTGTGCCAACAGAAAGAGTTAAGCCATTTTTCTATTTACATGGTTTATTTCACAAGTGTCTAGCTCATTGGGCATAACCAGCACAGTTAAATTACAAAATTACTATTTGGTCCCTTTTTTATTGACTACAATTCAAGGCTGCTTCAAGCCTCCCAAATTTAATCCCCCTAGCTCTTTGCCAAGAACATTACCTTTTATTTTCAGTGTTAAACCGTGTAAGAGACCCCTAAGGCTACATGGAAAGTTACTCTCTGTGATAGCAGCTAACGGAGTGTATCAATTGTTCATGATTTCCCATTCTCCTGTAAATTGGGAGAGGCAGGGAGAGCAGTGGAACGAGAATTTTGTTCTGTCAGCACTTTCTTGCCCCAGCGTTAGCCCAAGCAGTGCCTGTTTTGGTAATTAATTATAGTGTGTTTGTAGCTCTTCTTTCCGAGTTACCATTTAGCAACCTGTCAAGTCCCCCAGCTAATGAGCCTACCCCACAGAATTCGAAGCGTTTATTTTATTTTATTTTTAAGCATCAAGATGATACCAGTTTTCCTTAGGTCAGATGACATTAAGAAGGAGATTCTAAACCAGTTTATGGGAAAGAAAAGGCATTTCTCCTCAATTC
Organism: Mormoops blainvillei; assembly: GCA_004026545.1. Taxonomy (NCBI): domain Eukaryota; kingdom Metazoa; phylum Chordata; class Mammalia; order Chiroptera; family Mormoopidae; genus Mormoops; species Mormoops blainvillei. The sequence continues at coordinate 34,323 of PVJD01002196.1, read as the reverse complement.
AGACACGTTCATGCCAAGAATGGACCTGCTTAGAGCTTTTCATTGGCTTTTGTCTAACAAATGACAGAAATATCTCAATTATTACTGTAATGACGATTTAATGCTTGAAGGAAGAAATAGCTCACTCGTAAGTGTCCTTGTCAAGATGGTGGGAAACATCATATCTGGACTGGGATTTTTATCTCAACTACAAGAAACCGGAGTGGACTCAGGATGCATTCTTTTTGTTGTTGCATTTTTTGTTCTCTATTTCTTTAATGGTGGACTTGTAGTAGCTCTGTAGTTTCTATATAGGAAGGATTTAAGCATAGCAATTTGGTTTCAGGGCAGAGGTCATAGACATATTCCTTGAAGCTGCTTTTGTGTAACAGGCATTCTTATTTTCCTTAGGTTTGTATGGGTACAACTCAATGTTTCCCAAGGATAATTTCATTGACTTCATATGAGCTTGAGAACACATCGGTTGTCCCTATCAAAAAGAGGAATGATAATGGTGTGGAATGATATACATTTTTTAAAAACATGGCATTTATTCTGTTTTCTTGAAAGGTGTTTATTCGATTCTGAGTCGAAAGGTCTGGGAACCCAGAAGTTAGAGCAGCGGCTTTCTCCTCTGGTGGCTAGAAATGAAATCCTCAATTCAACATGTAAAATTCAGACCCATAGCTATTTCTGAAGCATAGCTGTGACTGCAGTTTCATGTGATTGATAACTCCTGCAGTTCCAAAAGCAAGCCTTTTCATATTAATCAAAAGTAGGTAAAGACACATTCACATAGTGTGGTTCAATTAACCAAGTCCCAGTGGTGTGCACCCATTGATGCAGAGGGGTCAGGAAGGAGGTTCGGGGGGGAGAAATAGACTATTTTCTTAATACCACTGATGCTGGTAGTTCATTCTTTAAAAATATGATAGAAATACAAATTCATTCCTCTGTCTAATTGAGAGCATGACATTTCTTCTTCATAAAAATGCCATCTGAGTATAATTTGTTCTCATCTCATTCACTGATCTGTTACCTGTTATCTTTTCATAATAAAGGGTCAAAGACTCTATGTACAATTCTCTACTTCACTCCTCAAATAAAGAAACATATTTTATGATTCTTTAGCCCCTACTCAGGGGCTGACACTGAACCTAAGATCATAATTTCTTTTCCTTGTTGGCTATCTGTTCACCTGAAAACTTAATAGTTCTAAGAAAGGCTGCTCACTCTTGTCCCGGTGTACAGAACTAATAATGCCGATGGACCTGCAAATTTCCCAAATGTAACTCTTTTGTGCTGCTGGTAAAAATCTGAAGTGAGATGAGCCGCACTTTGTCGGATATGTTTCAGATGCCTTCCAATGTGGGGGAAAGTCTCTGTGTTGATACCTAACCTCCAGAGAGCTGTCATTTGCTAGAAACTAACTGTTGTAACCATTTAATTCAAATTTTTTAAGCAACTACGATATCAGCAAAATGAGAAAACGTCTTCTAGCCTCGACCTCTGATAATAGCAGACATGTTAATATAAAGTTATTTTCATTCCCCAAAAGGCACTGTACAAGTATTTTTTTTTCCCCCTGCCATTCTTGTTTCTTTATAGATTCATACTTTTGGGTATTCAGAGCTTGCTTTTCCTTTTAGTTAGAGAAATGCAGTGGAGAAAAGTGTTATTGATGAGGGCTGATGAAGCAAATTAATGAATTGAGACAGCCGAATAGTAAGTGAGAAGGATTTGAGGAGTGGAATTGGTCTTTGCTCATTGACTGTAAAGTCTATGAGTTAAAACCACAAGGGTACCTGACAGAACAAGCTATACTGCTGAGGTAGGTGAAGAAAGAATGTTTGGAATTGCATATTTCTGTTCTTTTCCGAGGAACAGTCCCATGCTGGCTAGCCGCTGAGTCCCTTGCATTTGTTTTCTTTGCCTCGTTTCCTGAGTCATCTGCAATTAGCCCAGATTAATTCATTCGGCCAGCATGTATTGAATGCCTGCTATGTTTCAGACCCAACGTTAGGCACTTAATGCGACTGGCAGAAAGATGTTACTTAATATGTCTGATTACTGAATACTCTTAATTCTGATAGAGTCACATGAGTTTCTGCTGTTGTTGTTGTTGTTTTTGGCAGGGCCACTAAATATTCATCTCTGGGAAACCTTTCATTTCATACTCTTCCACCTGGAAAACATTGAAAGTTAGACAGTATCATGTGTTGACAGAGATGTGGCATCAGTGAGCACTCTATCGTGCCATATACATTAATACAACTGCTTTAGAGATCAACTTAACGACATGATGAAAAGTTCGGGATGCACGTGCCTTCGACTCAGCCATTTCACCCCTAAGAGACACATTCAAAAATATTGATTTTACTGCTCTGGAGCAAAAAGTTGGGAGAAAAAACAATCGACCCAATGAGCATTAATTTCCCATCAGTAGGGAAATAAAAAATAAACTGTAGCAAAATGAATTTTTGAAATACCATGCTGTAGTGACAAATAATACATCAGTTTTCTATGTGTCAATGTGAATACATCTCAAAACCAGAGTGTTAAACAACCACAAAAAGTAATCTCAAGGAGACATGCAGTCTGGTGTCATTTACGTACAGTTTTTGAGCATAAAAAATACTATATATTCTCTTAGGGTATATGCATATGGTGGGACAAGAGTGATTTTTTGGGAGTGATAAATGCTGAGTTCCGCAGTGTGGCCACCTCTTTCAGGGAGTGGGGGAAAGCACTGTACCCAGGGAGAACTACTGAGAGAGAATCAATCACATTTGTCGTATTTATGGTGCAAGCTGCAGCACGCACATATGGCATTTGCTGTGGCATTTTCTGTATTTTTTATATGTCTGATACAGTCCATAAGAAACAAAGAGTAAACCTGAGAAGTTAGGTACGTCCTATTTTTTGAGCTTCAGACTGCTTTGTATTTAGATGACCACACCCTAATCATTTTCAGGTTCATCCAAGGTTTTCTATAAAAGCAAAGCCCACTTCAAGTGCCAGATCTCAGCAAGATGGCTTGGGGCAGGTGACCAAAGCGATGAAGTTCTCTTGGTCTACAAGACAAAAGCTCGGCAAGTAAAGCAGTTCCCTAATGTCTTCGATCAATGTAAAGTGCTAATTGAAAGGCGCGGGGCTCTTTTTCCAAAACGAATGATTTTCTCCTCCACTCAATTACTGGAATAATTGCTTCAATTCTCCATATTCCTTTAACTGGGAAGATTCAATGTTAGCATCTAAGGCTCTCATTTCAGATTAAACTACCAAGCTGTTCCTCTTAACAGTCCCTCTGTTGGGTCTTTCCGTGACAATATTACCAGCTCGGTCTGCACCCTCCTCTATTTTTTGGTGTGTGAAATGAAGTCAAATGTATTTTGGAATGCCCCGTGTATTCCATATCTATTGCTATTTGAAAACAACATTAATTATAAATATTTGGCAAAAGTATTTTCACATGCATGCACTCTCCCTCCCTTCTACCAGGACACCCCCCCCACCCCACCCATTGACCTTTTTTTTGTCTAGTCTGCACTTTCTTCCTGCCAGGAAATGTCATTAGCATTAACAAGTGCTCCCCTGGGCATCAGCACGGGCCCTGCAGAGGGAGCAGGCTTAGAATGTGCAATAAGAAGACAGGTCAGACGAGGGCTATGATGAAGATCATGGACTGTGTTGGGCAAACTCAACAAGTTCCAGTCAATACTGACAGGCAAAAGCAGGCAAAAGTGATTTTGATGAGAACATGTCAGTGCACTGCAGGGAAGGCTCAGACAGGATGCACTCAAACAAAAAGAAAAAAAGAACGTGGTTTTTCATTTTACTTTCAGGTTTATCGAGGGCTTGCTGTGTGCTGTGTTGAGGAACATAAAACTGGAAATCTTTGGAAGACACAGGTTCCTCGGCCACCCCACCCCACCCCCCCACCGCCCGGATTGTAATTCAGTAGGTCTAGAGTGGGTCTTGTGAGTTTTTCGGTTTAGCAAGCCCACAGGTGATTCTAATTCTGCTAGTTCATGGAAGCATATCTTAACCAGCAAGGTCCCATGGTGGGTTTTGATAAAATGGGGGAAGAGAAACAAAAAAAAAATACTCTTCCCTTCAGTGCTATGGGGAGATACAATGGCAGAGTTATTGGTGCTATTGCTGAAACACAGAAGAGGGAACAAACAGCTCTGTCTTGCATAGGCAACCTGCAGGTGGGAGATGATACTTGACCTTCACATCGAAGAAGGAAGAGCTACCCACTCAGAAAAGAGGGTTATTATTCCAGAAGATGAAGTGGCCCATGAACACTGTGTGGGATACATTTGAGAATTAGGCAGCAGTTTTGTATGAATGGAGCTGGAGGTAGAAAGGGAGCGATCACAGTGTTGAAAAATAGGCTGCAGAAGGCATTCGAAAGGGTTCGTTGAGTCCTTCTAAGATGCCTGGCACATTATTCTTTAGTGAGGGGCAATGAAGTTTTTAAAAGATTATTTGTGGGAGAGGGCATGAAGGGAGGCCAACTAGCAGAGGACCCAGACTCCAGGAGAGACACGAGGAGGGTTTGCCTGAGTTTGTTCTGGGAACGTGGACGGATACGACACAAAACCCTCCAACCTGAAGGTGAGACCCTCCAGGTTGGACAAGAAACCTCTTTGAGATGTAAATAAAACAGTCAAAACCATTTGGTCAAGATGGATTTATGGAGACATACCTGGTTAACCAGGAAAGTAAGGACTCACTGGTTGTGAAAAATACATGACTCAAACTTCAAAGTTAATTACTGAAATTTGAAAAGACCCCCAAAGGAAGAATCTACATAAGCTTTGCCTTCTACCACCTCTTCATTCATTAGGTAGTTTGTACAAATGGAACTCAGTAGGGATTGTGTCGAAGTACTATGGCTATTACTTCTTGCTTGTTTAGACAAGAATACATGTTATTAAAGATGGAGCCTGTTTCTGCATACCCCTTTTATCTTCTTTGTCAGATGAACACAAAGGAGGCAGAGAGAATGACATCAAAACACCAATATTTTGGTTTTTTAAAAATGACCCTAGGTATAAATGAGAGGTTAGCACCCCTCTTTACAACTCAATATAACCCTAAGGAAGTAATGAGCCACGTGATCTAGTCTCAGGAGGGTGTGTGATGCAAGGAATCAAAATGAAATACCAAGATCTTTACTGGCATTTTCAATATTTATTAAAAAGTTATCCATTCCTATTTGTTTCTTCCACACCCTATACGTCTTCATTTTTATCTCTCTTGCAGGATTGTCATGAATTATTCTGTCTCTCTGTGCACCCTCCTTCTATCTAGATTTATACCTTGCAAAACCATTCAGTGATCACCCTGGCAAAGGCTGAGCTGCGTTAGAGTGCAGGGGGGTGAAAAACACTGACAAACAGAAAAGCCAGATATCTCTTCAGCAAGAAGCAGGAGGCATTTCAGAGAAACCCTTTTAATAATTCTTGTACCACCACATAAAAAATTCATCACTTTTCTTTTCAAATCACTGGGTTCCTAAAATTTTCTCCCAAAACGTAACTCTTCCTTTTTGAGACCCACTCAAAATTAAGAAAGTAGATATGACTTTCTTACTTTACTCATACAATCCAATGATTTCAAGATAAGAAGATAGTTTGGTAAATAACAATAATTTAATGATAATAAATACAAACATGGTACAATGTAGGGTGACTAATGGTTTTACTTTAGGAGGTTCAGATGTTTACAAAATCACCAACATTTCAGAAAAGAAATGACATTGTCATGCCCAAAAGAGTAGGAAGGATATAATTCCAGAATAAAAGAAAACAATTAAATCTTATCTTTAGTTTTAAAATACCCTATTGTCTTCTTTTTATCATGGACTAAAATATATTAATACAGCACCACAAGTTTTTATGGGTCAGAGTAAGTTACTTGGGAATCAATGATCTAAATCATGTGTTTTATTTTGTTTAAGATAGAAAATTCTAAACTTTTAATATCATTAGATAGTGCAAGAAACCCTTAAGAAAAGGTTGCCACCTAGAAGCTTTTGCTGTGTTCAACCTATCTTTTTAAAATTTATTTTTCCTGAGAGGTGGGTTTGAAACCAGTAAATAGAGACATTCATGACTCTAAGTTATTGCTGGGAGCCAATATTTTTATGATGTTATACAAATAAATACTCAACTTTGGGTTTTTATTTTTGATAATAAATTCAAAACATTGAAGTCAAAGGTTAACCTTTTTCAATTCCGGTATAGATGTTGGGGATAAATTTTACAAATATTTACCATAATTACTTAAATGGTATGAGTTCACTGTAGGTAACATAAAAAAATGCAGAAAAACACCAGAAAAGTCCATTCTGATTTTTATCACTGTGTATATTTAGCGTACATCATTTTGGTCTCTGTAGCCACACACACCCTAACACAAACATATTTTTTAACATTTATTTCGTCCTGCGTAGTGATCCGCTACTCTATTTTAGGAATTGTGTTAGGTGCTAGAGATATAATTTATATTATCCTGTAGAAAATATTTCATGGTCCACAATTTTTTACCAAGATATCATGGACTACAAGATTTATTATTCCCCCTCATGATGTGTGGTGAAAACGGAGTATTGTCTAATCTTTTTAATAAGATCATTCTAACACCTTGAATCTTGTGTCTTATTTACCATTTTATCACTTTTCACTAATGGGCTTGTTTCATTTTGTTGGCTAGCAGTACAGATCACAATTGTACACTAAAAATTTTCCGGTACAATTAAATTCTCTCTTTCTTGTGTGCAGTCCTATTTATTTCTGACAGTTCTCTTACTTTCTAAGTGACTTAGCGTTAACACATTACATGAAAAAGCTAACCCATTTTGCTCTCTTAGAGTAATATCTAAATCAAGTGAAGAATACATTTAAAAAAACAGAAAAAAAGAGGAATGCAGTGTTGGGTAGCATAACATTTTTGGATAAATATGGAAATAGAAAGATTGAAATAGAAGATAGGAGGCCATATTTTTGTGTAAAATAATCCATCTTTCCTTTTCCTTCCTTCATCTTTTTCTACATACTATGTATTTCCCCTTTATATTACAAAACAGCTTTGCTCAACTAGTTCCTAGTAGTTCTCTATGACTTCAATCTCTTCGCATTACCTTTTAATGTTTTGTGAAATGTAAACCAGCTTCTAACCAATTTCTATCTTGTGGATGGTGTGGCTGATAGACTTGAAGTTTTAAGAGATGACGAAGCAACAGTAAAATACTTGTATATCAATTATTATTTAATAACAATTGAAAGTTATTGCTGCATCTAAGAAGTAGGAAACAAGTATTCAAACCCTATCCATCATCTCCATGTCTACCTACTTATATCTTTCGTTTGCATCTGTGGGTTAAACAGAAATAGACGCTGCAAAAGCTTTCTTTCAAGGAAGACTTTGTTAAAAGACTAGGCATTTCTAAGTTTGTGACTTTTGTGTGCATAATGCTTGGCATACAAAGCACCAAGATAAGAAAGAAGGCCCACAAAGCTCATTAGCCTCATGAAAACATCTAAAAGGTCACACTGTTTTAGGCTTACAAAAAAAAAAAAAAACAACAAAAAAAACCCCCTCTAGTCAGAGCCTGTATTATCTGGTCTTTAAAAAAATAATTCAATGACTTGCTCTTGCCATGATCTTGTATTTAACGATTGCATACTAACCAGCAGGAACAACTCCAAAGGGAATTTCCCACAAAGCAAGCAGGTTTTAGTGTGCGGATGCATCAAATGCAGATGTTATGTGAATTCTCATCTCTGTCTTACAGAGAAAGGCAGGGAGCTACATCTGGCTGAGCGAGCCTCTGCCCTCTGGTAGAAAGGGCTCTCACTGCCTGTCCTGGGCTCCTGACTGTGGTTTTGTACAAGGAGTCATTTTCCTGAGGCAGTTACTCGCTTTAGTGATCCTCATAATCCAGGACCTTTTGCCAGCTGGGAAGTTTCCCACTTCTGAGAAACTAATGAGGATTAAAAGAAGGAAGAAGATAAAGGGAAAGATTTCCAGTGTATATTTATCAATCACTATGTGTCTATTACCCGAGGTATCATTACCTGTAGATATACTTAGGACAGGCCCTATCGATACCTTTATCCCGGTGTAATCATTTACTTGCCCCCTTTCACTCACAACTGTCCCACTGTGGAAAGTGAATTATATGCTCGCTCTAAATAGCTCATTTAAACAAGAAGGTAATACAATATAAAGATTAAAAATTCAGAACCTTGGGTCAGTCGAATTTGCAATTGAATTCTGATTCTCCATCCTGCTTCTTCTGAGGATTTTTGCTCGTTACTTAACACTACTATATATCTCAATTAACTTAGCTGAAAAATGGGAATAATAATAATAATGTTTTCACCATATGGGTATTGAGAAATATAAGATAATATGTGTGAAATTCTTATCAAAGTATCTGTGAAAAAGTAAGTATTCATCTTACATTAGCAAATATTAATTCATATTTTACCATTAAAACCTTACATTGCTCCATGTTGCAGCCTCTAGCACTTTTTTTTTTCAATTACAGTTGACATTCAATATTATATTAGTTTCAGGTGTACATCAGAGTGGTTAGACATTTATATAACTTACAAAGTAATCCCCCTGAAAAGTCTAGTAGGCACCTGGCACCACCTTTAATCACTGAAACAGAAGGAGCTCCTGGCCATTCAGCACAAGTGGACCCTGGAAGTAGTTAATCAACATTTAAGAGGATGATACAACAGGAGGGATTAGTATGTTATAGGTATAGGGTCTATAAAGGTCCAGGGACTCTTCTGTAGGCCTTGATGCTGGTTAATGTTCAAATCAGCAAGGGCACCAAGGCAAAGTACGAGAGTAAGACTCTGTACTGATTTCTGATTACTATTTTTAAGTATGTTTTATTGATTATGTTATTACAGTTGTCCCATTTTTTTTCTCCCCTTTATTGCCCTCTGTCCTGCACCCCGCCCTCCCACCAGCATTCCCACCCACCCCCCTTAGCTCATGTCCATGGGTCGTACACATAAGTTCTTTGGCTTCTCCATATCCTATACTTTCCTTAACCTCCCCCTGTCTATTTTGTACCTACCATTCATGCTTCTTATTCCCTGTCCCTTTTCCCCCATTTGCCCCCATTTCCCTCCCTCCCTTTCCCCACTGATAACCCTCCATGTGATCTCCATTTCTGCGATTCTGTTCCTTTCTGGTTGTTTGCTTAATTTGTTTTTGTTTTTTAGTTTCACTTATTGATAGTTGTGTCTGTTGTCATTTTACTGCTCAGTTTTGATCTTCTTTTTCTTAGATAAGTGCCTTTAACATTTCATATAAAAAGCACTTGGTGATGATGACCTCCTTTAACTTGACCTTATTTGGGAAGCATTTCATCTGCCCTTCCATTCTAAATGATAGCTTTGCCGGATGGAGTAATCTTGGATGTAGGTCCTTGCCTGCATGACTTTGAATGCTTCTTTCCAGCCCCTTCTTGCCCATAAGGTCAATCTTTTGAGAAATCAGCTGATAGTCTTACAGGAACTCCTTTGTAGATAACAGTCTCCTTTTCTCTTGCTGCTTTTAAGCTTCTCTCCTTATCTTTAATCTTGGCTAATGTAATGATGATGTGTCTTGGTGTGTGCTTGCTTGGGTCCAACTTCTTTGGGACTCTCTGAGCTTTTTGGACTTCCTGGAAGTGTATTCCCTATGCCACATTAGAGAAATTCTTCGTCATTTTTTCAAATAAGTTTTCAATTCTTGCTCTTCCTTTTCTCCTTCTGGCATCCCTATGATTTGGATGTTGGAATGTTTAAAATTGTCCCAGAGATTCCTAAGCCTGTCCTCATTTTTTTGAATTCTTGTTTCTTCATTCTGTTCTGTTTGAATGTTTATTTCTTCCTTCTGCTCCAAATCGTTGATTTAAGTCCCAGTTTCCTTCCCTACACTGTTGGTTCCCTGTATACTTTGCTTTATTTCACTTTGCACAGCCTTCACTTTTTCCTCTATTTTTCAACCACACTCAGCCATTTCTGTAAGCATCCTGATTACCAGCATTTTGAAGTCTGCATCTGATAGGCTGGCTATCTCTTCATTGCTTAGTTATATTTTTTCTGGAGTTTTGATCTGTTCTTTCATTTGGGCCATATTTCTTTGTCTTGGTGTACCTCTTACATTAGAAGGAGCAGAACCTTAGGTATTCACTAGGATGGGGCAACCCACATCACTGCCTTGTGGTGCTGTATGTGGGGGAGGGTTCAGAGAGGGAACAATGCCATTTGCTGGGCTCTCCTCAGGCTTTCAGTCACTTGCCCTGCAACCCACAAGCAAATTGGGCCCTTCTGGTGCTGATTCCCTTGTGGGTGGGTTTCTTTACATTCTAGGACCCTGCGGGTCTCCCCAACAAACTCTCCTGTGAGGCTGGGAGTTTCTCCCATTGCCACAACCACCACAGGTTTTTACAGCCAGAGGTTTTGAGGCTTTCTTTTCCTGCACTAGAACCCTGGGTTGTGCGGTCTGTCTCACGCCCCAGTTGTTCCTTCCAGCTTATCCACACACAAATGTGGCACCACCCAGTCTGCCAGCCACCGCCTTACCCACCCTGTCCTCCAACCACCACCTTGCCACTTGTCCTTCCCCACTGGTGGCCCAACTCCGCCCCTCCTACCAGTCTAGATGAATGTTTTATTTAACCCCTTGGTTGTCAGACTTCTACACAGTTTGATTTTCTGCTAGTTCTGGTTGTTTTTGTTTTTAAATTTGTTGTTGTCTTTCTTTTGGTTGTGTGAGGAGACAAAGTATATCTACTTATGCCTCCATCTTGGCCAGAAATTGGCTTATTTATGATTATTATTTCTTTTAAACCAAAGGATGTTTGATCTTAGGAAACTGAACTTAGATCGACAAGAGGCATGGAAGTGCATGTTTGGCTTGGCTTGTGGGGCTGTCATTAGGGCCATTGATTGAATATCTCCAGCACCCTTTAGTTAAAGACCAAATATTTGCACCTCTCCCCCAATTCTTATGTTGAAACCCCCAATATGATTGTTTAGGAAGCGGACCTTTGGGAAGTACTCAGATTTAGATGAGAGCATGAGGGTGGTGACCCATTAGGGGATTAGCGCTATAACAGGAGGAGGAAGAGAGATCAGGACTCTTTCTCTCTGCCATGCGAGGAGGACACAGCGAGAAGGGCTCTTCGCAGGCCAAAAAGAGGGCTCTTTCTAGGAACCAAACCTGCTGGACTATGTTGGTCCATATAAGAAAAGGTGATCAACATGGAGTTTTGTGCACAGGGAATGGGGGAAGAGAGAAAAGGAGAAAAGGAAACCTATTATTGGAACCTTTTATCTTAATTCTGGTTCCTTAGGATTAGGTTTTTTAAAATTTGTTGACACGATTACAAATGGCTCCCATTTTCCAGCCCTTTGCCCACCTCTGTCCAGCCCTGGCTCTGCCCCCAGGCTTCACCATTCTCAAAACAGATTCTAGAACACATGTTCATCAACTTTTCAAAGCCGTATGAATCTTTAGAGTTCCATTTTGAATACTTAGAAATGGATAAAATCCTAAACAGTACCAGCTCTGTGGTACTTAATTCTGGTAGGTTTTGAAGTCACGTAAGCCAGCTTCTCCACAGAAATCAGAGGATTACGAGCAAATCAATTCTGAATGTGGAAGCTTCCCTACCCACCAAAAACAATCCAAAGCAAACATTCACCCAAGAGTTACTTCCATCGTCTCACTAACTGGGATCCTACCCCTAATGTTAAGATCCACATAATAAGGGACAAAGTGAAAAAACATTATGAGGCTGAGGGATTTGGGCATATCATTCTGAGTTAACCTTACAACTTTGACAATTATTTAGTTGATAATTTACTAATGTTCTTTTTTTTTTTTCTTTTTGATGATAGTGGTGGTGGTAGTGATGATGATGATGATGATGTTAAGGCTCCTAGACCACCCAGTTCTCTGCTCTCATAGGGTCCTAAGAAATGAGTTCATTCTGGCTGGAATATACTGTTCTGTCCAGAATTCTACAGAGGAAACAGTTAGCAGCCTGGGAGAGAGCTAAGGAGAGAGTCTGGCATTCCTCTGTTTCTTGAACGGATCAGCGCCTTCTCCCCTGTTGGCACGACTGAGGTGTATCCCTGTTAGGAAACAAAAATCCGATGTTCCAACATTCCAAGAGGCTCCCCTTGGATTTTCAGATCCCTCCTTTGCATTTTGACTGTTCCAACTAGTCATACCTCGCTTCTGGTACCTTTAAATAGCTAGAGTTTTAGCTGATGCACGTCCAGCCAGCTTTCCAATGAAGGTTTAAGAGCTTTGTGAGAGTATTTGCCATGAATAATCGCAAGTGGAGCATATTGCATCACCTTGTATAACTTTTGCAGACTGGTTTTAATTTCAGGTTTGACTGTTATACTGTAGCTTTGCAAAGCAATAAAAAAAATCATAATTTAGATTAGGAGAAACAAAACAAACGATGATAGGAATATTACCATAACCGTAATTTTACAGCACAGTGTAATTATTTGGTTCAGTAATGTTCAATAATTATTTCAACATCAAAATCCCTCCCCACCACAGCCCCTCAACAAACTGAACAACTGTTTCACTACCAGCAACTAATTTATAAGGCAATTTTAGAATCTCACAATTTCTTGTCTCTCTGAGATTTATAGTCACTAATAAAAGGCCCTAACTTTGAGAGGCATGAATTAAAACTCATTATAAAGAGAGTAAAAATTCAGGATTTTTTTTTTCTACTTGTACATCTATCCAGGGTTGGGGGAGAGGTACATATTCCTATAGACTTGGATATAAGGGGATAGAAACCCTGTATCAGCTGTCTAAGGGCACTCATAAAATGTAGGAAAAATAAATGAATGAATGCACACATGCATATAGGCAGAGTCTTATGAGTAGACCAGTTGACTTTATTTTTCTCTCTATTTTGTTTCTATTGAGCCTTTTAGGAAGCATTTCTCTAAATGAACCAATCAAGGTTTTATTCTATGTGTTTGAAAGTCATGGCTGACTCTTTCCTCCCTCTCATTTCCCATATGTAATGACTGCCTCTCCCTCCTAAAGTTCTTGAATTTTTCACTCCTCTCTAGTCTCCTTTTCTTCTTTTGACCTCGTGCCTGGAATGGTATAATCACCTCCTACCTGGCCCTTCTTCTTCTAGCCTGCCCACATCAATCTCTTCCTCATACACCAGCCAGAGTGACAAGTTCTAAGACCAATCTCAAGCTGAAGCTGATTACAGCTACCTTTGCTGAAATTCCTACCAAAGCTCCCCCTGATTTTAGGATCAAGTGTTAAAATTCTATCATTGCCCCTCAAGGTACAGCCCCTGCTTAGTCTACCCTGCCCTACATCCTCTCCGAATAACACTTGTTAATGTGTGTGTGTGTGTGTGTGTGTGTGTGTGTGTGTGTGTTTCTGCAGCACGGGTGTCTCTACAACTTTGTACAGTTAATCTCATTGTTCTGTAAGATTGCGGGTATCACTCTTTCTGGGAAGCCTTGTCAGTTAAGTACCTGTTCTTGTGCTTTCACAGCCCCATTGGATTGCCCTGCCATAGCACTTATTTTGTCTTAATATTATTTCCTAATTCCCCCACCAGATGGCAAACTCTATGAATGCAGGACCATGCCTATTTTGGTGACCATTTCATGTTTAGCATGGTGAGTAGCACACAGTAGGCCCTGACTAAATGTTGGGTGCATGAACACATCACTCCTGTCCAGATGAACAGCTTGGAGTGGTTTTGCTTCTCTCCAGTTTTCTTTCTTTCTTTCTTTCTTTCTTTCTTTCTTTCTTTCTTTCTTTCTTTCTTTCTTTCTTTCTTTCTTTCTTTCTTTCTTTCTCTTTTCTTTTCTTCTCTCTCCTTCTCTCTCTTTATCTCTATCTCTGTCTCCCTCCCCTTCTTTCTTTCATTCTGTCTTTCTGTAATAGTACCTTTACTGTAACCACAGCTTCTTTACTTACTTACTAGCTTCTAACATTTTATGAAACTCAATTTAGAAAAGGAAATATCCCATTTTCTTCAGGATTCTAGATTCTATGAATTCTTGAGAATTTTCTTGTTTGGAAGACTAGTTCTTATTTATATTCAAAGTATTGTTCAAGAAGAGAAAAGAGCATTTTTAAGAACAAGATAAAGACCCAATTAATAATTAAGATCTTGGAATATTCCTACAACAGCAACGGTTATGGTAGGTAGCAACTATGATTACTAACAAGATTATCCACTGGGAAGCAGATCTAGAGTTATGTCTCAAAATCAGAGTTCTTTTTCTTTAAAGGGTTACAAGTGTCCCCCAAAACTGAGATAGAGTTGAATTGATTTGTTCAACCAAAATGGCTAAATTCTCTTTGGGTCCTTAAAGAGTTGACAGAATATGATGATTCAAAAACTCCACATTCCATAAAAATAGTGCTATTAAGAAGAAAGTCATACTTCTCAGCAACCTCAGTGACACTCCGCTCTGTTTGACTTCCCCAGCTGCAGCTGCTTTTGAGTATAATACCATTGATTTTGAGAGATTTCATAAAGATAATTAGATATACTGGAATGTGTTCTATATTCTCAGCATTTCAAAGGCTATTCAAAGCCACCCAAACTTTTGAAATATGTACCTGGTATTGCATCCTTCAGAAACTTTTAGTTTCTATGCATTGGAAAAAATCTATAGCAAGCCTTCCTCCTGAAGCATGAAGAAGGAATAAACTATGAGTAGTGGGAATTTTTGCCTCCTTTTTCATTTATGTAAATAAATGTCTGAAACATATGTTTAATTTATACATTAGTTATCTCAGTCCCAAAGCATAACTATTTTAACACCTTGAGCTTCCTTATGTCGGAGGGGGGAAAAGAGTGCAAAATCATTAGAAACATGATTATGCTTTAATTTAGGTCTTTTAGTTATGTAAGCAGAATGCAATTAAACAAGAAGTGCTCACTATGACTACATATTTCAAATAGGCTTTCAATTTATCACAGTTTTATGTGTATCTTCTTCAATTGCATGAGGCTTCCTCAAGGCTATGACAGTGAATTATAGCTATGTTCTTGTAATTATTTTCAGTTAAAAAAAAAGAAAAAAAACTTTGCTGCATAAACTATTGAGTTAAACACATTAAACATCTAGTTTTTATTGGGATTTGGTGAGACTTTACACCAACTTAAGATACTCTTCAGATAGGTTTAGGTAGAGACTGTCTTGGGTATTGTGCAGTCATCGCTCTCATTGTCACCATCATCATCAACATTTTCACCACGAAAACAGGATGAAAGCATTATTTCGCTTTATCTTTACAATAACCCTGTGATCTTTACTATCCCTATTTTCCAGGTGATGAAAGAGAGGCTTTGAAAAATTAAGTAATTTGCATAAAGTCATGTAGATAAAAGTGTATCATCTAAAATGGGAAATCAGGAAGACTGGCTTCCCATTGCATACTATGAATCATAATGATGATTTCAAGGTGACCATGTAATGAGGAGGCACAAGGTGTGGTCAGGGAATTGAAAGAACAGAACAGCAGGGACTCAAAATCTAGGTCGTAATCTCATTACCAATTGATAATGTGACCCTGGGCAAGTTACTTATAAACAATCATATAATGCCTACAATGCTTGCACATAATAAACTTCTTTGTCATTACTACTGTGTCGCTGTTGATGGCGATAATGATGATATCGTCTGTATTGTTTGTCAGGAGCTCTCATTGTCTCTGACCACTTTTCAGTTGTCTAAGTGACACAGCTCAGTGTGGGGGGAAAAGTTCCTTAGATAAATTTTTATATTTTGATATCCTTCACACCTAGGACTTTGACCTCTTCCATTCAATTAGATGCATGTCTCTTGTGGTCCTTGATGTGCCAGCTTGCCAGCTGTCCATGTGGCCAGTCCACGGGCCTCCCACAAAAGACAAGCCTCAGAGACTTTGAGTCACCATCAGTGGTGGCATTCGCCAACCCGGTGCTCTGTCAGGGGCTAGAATTATGTTTATGGCCAAAGCAAACTGTGGTCAAGGAATACAGCCTTGTTAAGACCTTGCTGCTCTTTATAAAAGAAGATTTGGATCAGTTCACATCTGGGTAAAAATAATATAAACAGAGAAATTCTATTTTTTGATGATCATAAGCTCCCCTTACCCTAAAAGAACCACCAACATAATCAATCTTAGACCCCAGTCTTCCTAGGGAATGCTGGTGGAATCAACTAGTGACTTCCTGGTTATCATAAACAATGGTCAAAGGATGACTTATTGGTTCTCCCTCCGTCAAAGGGAAAATATAATATTAGCGCCATTTAACACCCCAAGTGAGTGTATGTTCTGTGCAAAGTTAATGAACTGAAATAAAGTCATTCTTCAGAAATTCAATGATATTAAAAATAGCTATACTCTTCTTGGTCCCTATTTTATCTTCAGTACATAGCATGGTACCTAGCACATAGTAGACACTTAATAAATATTTATTGGCTAAAAATAAATCACTCCTATCAAAATCCATAGACTGAAGAGATTGGATTTTATGATGCATTCTTCCAGGATAAAAAGCCTTTTCCTATCTCCCTCCCTCTCTCTCTCTCTATCTTCCTTCCTTCCTTCCTTCCTTCCTTCCTTCCTTCCTTCCTTCCTCCCTCCCTCCCTCCCTCCCTCTCTCCTTCCCTCTTTATCTCTCTCTCTCTCTCTTTTTCTTTCTTTCTTTTTTAGGCTACCTTTCACAGTAGGAGTTTTGTTTCTTAATCTTGGCTGATATCAAGGCCATTGGTCTGCCATCTGATCAAGATAGAACCCAAAGTCCCTGCATGCTAATGGGTGCTTTTTTCTTATTTATGTGTCCTTTATAACAAAACATGAAATAACTCTACCTCCTAAAACTGACCAAAAGATGGATTTCAGACCTCAGCAATGAAAGCAGTTCTGGAATTCATCACAGTGCAAATGCAGAAGTGCTTTCACCCACCAAGTGCTGGGTACACTATCCTAACCTTTTTTCAAGTTTCTGAAATATTTATGGGAGAATAATTTGTAGAATAATGAATATAGCTTTCCAGTGGAACAACAAATGCACACTATATTTCTGTTATCATTTCTTATTAAATATTTATGTGTATATTTTGTGTTTGCTTTATAACTGGCCATTTACTGCTAATATTTTAACAAGCACAGTCCAGTTGAGGAAAAATAATACCAACCAACAATAAGCAAAAACAACAAATGAAGAAAGGTGATCGTGTTTCTGCACTGGTTACATTTAAAAAGTGCATTTAACATTTTTAATACAGCCCATCTTTCATAGATTCCACATGTTGACATGTCCTAGAGAAAGATGGATGGTTTGACTTGGAGGTATGCCTCTATCTGGTTTTATGTGTGCAGCTGGCAGAGCTAATCTTTACTTCCCTTTAGCAGAACACAAAAATGTAATTCTCTAATAACTGACATAACCACATCATCCTCCAATATGGACTGCATTATTAAATCACAGAGACAGACAAAACCAGAGTAGTGGGGAAGCTTGACTTCCACTTGATAGCAGACCGTAAAATTCCTACTTACTGTAACCAGAAGGAATTGAGAGCAACAGTGCTCAGTGCCTGGAATTTGGGACAACTTTCGGATTCACTGCAATGGAGTCTTGATTGCCAGCAAGTATATTCATGCCTTGCACTTGCATACTGCTTTGGAGTTTACAAAGCTTTTTCTTGTACAAGGCCGCAGTGATGTCATCAGAGCAGGGATTGCTATTCTCTCTCTACAATAAGAAAACAAGAGTTCAAAAAAGTTACCCAAATGGTAAGCATTATTTCCATAGGATTTCAAGCAATATAAATTACTTTCACATATACAATTGCATTTGGTCGTCTAACTGGGATAATAATCCACCTAACTGTCTTCTTCCACTTGCCCGAAACACCCACTCAGAGAACACAGGGAGAGGGTTGGCTCCAAACTTAAACAGGTTGACTGCAAACTTAAACAGACTTTTGCAAATGGTAGTTTCAAAACTTAGCTTTTAGCGAAAGAGCCTTGGCTTAGCAGAGAGCAGTCTGGAGCTGAGTGAGAGGATAAGGGTTGCAGAGAACTGAGCAGCTGCTTTGTATAAGCATAGAAGAGGAATTTGAGAATATTTTTGCTTGGAAGAGGGATAAAGAGGATAAAGAGGAGTACAAGACAAGGTGGGAGGGATAGAAGAAAGAAAATAGCTGAGCAACATGGCAACGTGTGCATGAATGTACTTCTAAAACTGGCAACGCCTGAAGTTTGGGATGTTTGTGTTCCTGCAGTGGAAACTCTTCTACTCCTCCATACAAAGTAATGTTTGGTAATGATGAGAGCTCATCACCAAGTCCTCTGCTTCCCCTCCCTCCTGAGTACTTTCTGTGGTTTGACTGGAGCCATGTGACTAGTTCTGGCCATTGAGTTACAAATGAAAGTGGCAAGGGTCGGAACTTTCCATTGTTGATGCAAGACTTTATAGATGTCTCTATTCCCCTCTGGCATCATGGTCACTAGAAACACAAGATGATGGCTTTTCCTAGGTCCCTGAAAGACTTTGAGAAGCAATCCCCTCTCCCTCCATCCCACCAAAGCCATGATGCATATGAGTGAGAAACAAGCTTCTGTTATTTCTAAACCCTTGAAAAGTTGGAGTCATTTGTTACCACAGCATTACTTGGTTTACCCTGACTGATACTGTCTGCTGTATACACAATGCTGTATGGGAACATTTTGCTTGTGCATTTGTTGTTAAGGAAAAGGGCTGCATTTCATGTTAATTCTAAGGTACATCAACAACAGCATGAAACATAGAAAAGAACAAAAGCACAGTGACAGCCAGAAACAGAAACCCAGAGTGCCCATGAAAGTGTCCCAAGGCCCTGGTAGTCTGCAGAAGTCTTAAGATTTGGGACTTTTCACAAACTATACAATGAGTATCTTGACAAATGTATTCTGGGTTTGAGGGACAGAGAGACATCAGAAGTTATTTCTGAAGATTCTTTCCCCTGTATTACAGAGGAGGAAATAAGAAATTCAGGCAAATAAAATGACCTGAATAATTTCATTCAGTTACTAATAAACAGAGCCCAGATCACTAAGTTCTTTGATCACCGGTTTAGTGGTCTTTCAATCCATTCTGTTAAGAAATCCTCAGAAAGCCAATGAACTAATGGCCTGTTACACAATCTCCCTCTCTCTCTCCCCTCCCCGCCTTCTTCTCTCCCCCACCCTGCCCCCTGGATAATTTCACATGTAAATCATTGAGTATGTTAAAATGCTAAGTGTCTGAAATGTGAATGTATCACAAGTTGGCCTTCATCTGAGTTGGACTGACTTTAATGAGTTTTCCCATAATATGAAATTTTTATTATGGCAGTCTCCCCTATCTGCAGTTTTACTTTCCATGGATTCAGTTACCTGTGGTCAACTGCAGTCTGATAATATTAAATGGAAAATTCCGGAAGTAATCAATTCATAAACTTTAAATCACATGTCCTGAGTAGCACGATGAAATCTCTTAGAGCCCTGCCCTGTCCCACCAGGGACATGGATCATTGCTTTGCCCAGTATGTCCTTACTATATATGCTGCCCACCTGTTAGCCACTTATTAGCTGTCTAGGTTATCAGATCAACTTTTCATGGTATCACATTGCTGGTGTTCAGGTAACACTTGTTTACTTAACAATGGCCCCAAAGAACAAAAGTAGCTTAAACCTTATCACAGGTACGTATCTATAGGGAAAAAAACCCCATAATATGTAAGGTTTGGTACTATCCATGATTTCAAGCATACGGCGGGGTGGGTGTCTTAGAATATATGCCCCACAGATAAGGGGGGATTATTGTATCGTTTAATGAGTTGGTTTTTGTTGACTTGTCTTCTAGTGTATTAATGTATCAGCATTTCAGCCTGTTTGCTGAAGGGCAACCCAACACAACAGACCCTTAATTTTATCTGCTACAATAACTAACTTCAGAGTCACTATCTCCTAACTGCCCTACCCTCATCTCTCTTCTTGCTCAACTCAAGTAAGAATATCCTCAAATTCCTCTCTACACTGGTGATATTCTTGGATGATATCATACTTAATCACTTGAGGGTTCCCTTTACTTTTGAAAACTATCCTTGTATCTTTGTGCTTTTTGCTTTTAGATGGGTCCCATTATTATCTCTATTGCATGCACTTTTTAGAAAAATATTTTATTTATTTAGTTTTAGAGAGAGGGAAAGGGAGTGAGAAAGAGAGGGCAAGAAACATCAATGTGTGGTTGTCTCTTGCATGCCCCCTACTGGGGACCTGGCCTGCAACTTGAGCATGTGCCCTGACTGGGAATCAAACCAGCAACTCTTGGGTTCACAGACCAGCACTCAATCCACTGAGCCACACCAGCCAGGGCTCAATTGCACTTTCTATACTCACAAACTAGGTTAATTAGGTTATTTAGGTTATTTACTTTACAGGCACATTTATCATAGTTTTTTAAAAGCCAATGTTATCTACAAAACAACAATTTGTTAACAGATGTTTTAAGATAAAGTAAGCCTCTCCTGTATTGTTCCATTTATCCATGTCACACATCTCTGCTGAATCTGTGCAAGCAAATGCAACTTCTGAATCCTTTTTCTTAACACAGTGTCCCTGGCAGCCATGGCCAGTGTCCCAGGGTTGACCCCAGAGCGGAAGCTTATTTGCCCTCTCTGTTGCATTCGGTGTTAAATTTACGAAGGGGCTTGAGGCATTTTGAATTATGTGTAAATGTGCAACCTTGCCTCACGCTCAGATCTGACTATTGCCTGCGAGATTATTTAAAGTTCCATTGAAGCAGTCCTTTTATCTGGCCAATTCTGGTTTTAAATCTTTCCACTTATTTATCTATTAATCTTCTAAAATATTCTGGATCTTTCCAACTTGAAGGGCCCTTTTTTCCTTCACCTACTCAACTAAATTTTCTACCAGGTCTAACTCCTTCCTCCAAAAGGATTTTCATGGTAGTTCTCGAATCTATCAAATTATGTTCTTGCCAGCAGTCGGTGGTAGATCCACGACTATCTGGTCCGAGAATGTTTCAGCTAAATTTGCCTAACCCCATAGGGATAAGAGAGAGCAAATTGTCCCCCCTGGGGTAGCAACAGGACAGCAAGGATGAGGGGAAGACGACAGATAAAGGGAATTGGGAACAAGTAGGAGATATGGTTGGTTGGGAAGTTGAGGAAGGCAGAGAGAGCCTTTAATGTTCTTACCACTGCCTTGATTTGCGGTAGAATTCCTCTCCTCTCTGCCCACCATTACCCACTGCTCTGGCTGCAGGGATGACCGTGTGTGTGACTTAGGCCCAGTGGATCAGCGTTTGCTCTTCTTTTGCGCTGGTGATTGGTCTGCGTTGGGCATGTGAGCCAAGCTGGCCAGGTAGGTTGCTTTGCTGGGGATTTTCAAATGGGAAATGGAACAGGTGTGAAACCTTTCTAGTTCGGTTAGATAGCTTCAGAAATGTGAACTGGCAGATGCCAGGTTCCGTTTTCCTTTCTAGGGTTTATATTTATTTCCTTTCTAGAGGTTATATATCTTAAATATAAACTGGAAAAGGCAGGAAAGGGCAAGAAATGAACCCAAATAATACTAACAATGCTAAAAACTATAATAGATGAAAGAGAGGGTGCTGGGCTATGTGATATTTTTATTATTATTTCAGAGTCAGTTAATTTTTTTTCTTGTAATGAATGAGTAAATGAGTCAATGCCTAAATATTTTTAGAGTTGTTGAAGACCAAAGTGTATCCATTTTATGTGGTTGGCAGAAATAAGTTACTTTAAGCTCTCGAGCATAGTGTTGAGAAGATGTAAGGGCTGCATTAGGAGGCTCGATCTGGTTTTTCAGAATGGTTTTTCAAGATGAGTACACGAGTGAGATCCTAGAACAGGTTTGAAAAATACGTAGCGCATACCCTCTCCCCTCACTGTCTGTGCCCGTGGCGGACACTGCTAATCAGTCAGGGCACTTTTACCCACCCATTCTGGGGCGGCCTCTCCATCCGTCTTCGTGCAGTGCTTCAGGCAGGCTGCAGATGAGCCGAGCTGGCTCACAAGATGAAACCCATTTGCTCTCCTGAGCTCAGGGCAGCAGGAGTCCGCGCTTTAATCTGATAGAACGTTCTCAAGGCTGGACCTGGAGGGAGCGAGCAATGGAAAGAATAAGCTCCCTCTGTGGTGGGTGTTTTATCATCCCCATTTTACAGAACAGGAAATGGAGGCTCAAAGGAATATATGCAAAGTCACATAGCCAGGGTTGCTGGCGGAGCCAGAAGTCAGACTCAGGCTCCTGACTTGTTCCTTGGCCTATCATAAAAATGAGGGATGTATTGGACGTCGAGGAGAAGAGAAAAATAGAACCACCAACCTCTCTGGACTGGTTTGCTGGAAAAATGGTGATGTCAGTCCTCCTGCTTAATATTTCAGTGGCCCCTTATTCCCTGCAGGATAAGACCTGAATTATTTAGCAGGAAAATCAAAGCTGCTCATGATCCATGATGCCTCATTAATTCTATCCCCAGCCACTACTCTCTCCTGGCCTGTTTGGTCCAGCAGCTCTAAACAGCCTGCCGCCTCCGCTGTAGGCAGGGGAAAGGAGGAAGGGTGTGGCAGGTGTGGCAGACCTCAGGGAAGAGCCACAAAAGCACCAAATCTCATCCTTGTGGTTTTACTCTTGGGTAACCTTACCAGTGGTGTGACTGCAGTTAATCTACTTAACCTCTCTGATTCTCTATCTTCCCAACTTGTAGGCTCAAGTAGAAATGATACCCTTCACTACAGTCACAGGAATATCTGTGCAGATAAAATGAGATAACATACGTAGAGGGCTCTGTCCAGCGTCTAGCAGGTGGTAAGTACCCATTAGCTGTACCCGTTGCAACCATTCAGCCTGGGATATTTAGTGTCCAGTGTAACAGGGAGCAGCCTTGCAGGCAAGTCTCTCAGACAGGCAGAATCACCGGACCCACCTGCCAGCGGCATTCTTGGGAGCACTCATTCTCTCTTTCTTTGCCCTGTTTCAGACCTTAGGCCCACTCCCAGGTGTAACAAAGCACCCTCTTTTTCCTACTGTCCACGAGACCCCACCAGGAGTTGTGAATTGAACTTGGGCGTCTTAAGCAGGTTTCTCTATTGTTGTAACCATCCAGCAACAGATGGCCCGGTTCTAAGGGTGAGGATAAGGTTCCTTCAGGCTGATGTGCAGATACTCTAGATGACCCTGACATCTAGATACGTCTCCTGACATCGCTGTATTCATAGATGGCTTCTCTAAGAAACCATTATTAATGATGTAATTAATATGAATGGCTATGGTATACATCAAGCAGGTCATTAAGGCAGAGGTGGGGATGTAGCCATTTATATTAAAGATACATTTTATGTTCAGAGCCCAAGCAAGAGAAAATGCTTAGGTTAGAAATCTCTCTTTGCTACATTTTGGATTTTTTTTTTTTTGAGTTGCTATAGACCTTCTTGCTTGCTTAATGTTCCACTGTTGGAGCCTCTGGGAATCTGAATGAGTTAATAAGGTAAATTTTTAATAGAAGCATATAATCAACTAAATCACAGACTTTAAAGTCACAAATTTCAAAGACCTACTGATTTAATTAATGTGTTCATAAGCATTGGAAAAGTTTTATTTGATATCACTACTCTCTCTCCCATAGACACTCATCTGCAAGAATATTTATTTATAATTTGTTGTGTAAAAAGGATCTTCCTAAGGCAGATGCCATATGTAACTACTCAGCATACCTTTAAGGGAAAATATTGAAATAACACCCTCAAGCTGTTCTTCCCTGTGTTGAGAACTCAGAGCTAGATTTCTATCTTTATAGTAAGCATTAAAACCCTGACTCCTACACCAAGGCTGTTAAGTATAAGATAAAATAGGCTCTTAGAATAATAGAGTCCAAAAATTTTCTATAGTCCTTCATAGACACTGTGAGGTGAAACATGTTTAAGCAGACAGGTTTCTTTTCTTTTTCTTTCCTTTTGCTTCCTGTTTTCCTTCTTTTTGGAAATAAGTATTGTTCTTTGTGGTAGCCAATATGTTAAATGTTTTTAATAAAAGCTTAGGCTTACGTTAGAGGGGAACATCTTTACCTTAGGTATAAGCGGTATTAACACTTGCCCACTTCCAAAGCACCAAGCCGACGGGGAAATAGTGAAGATCGGGCCTCACGCACAAGGAGAGGGTATTTTTTATGCCGGTAGCAAACAGATCCTCTAAGCACACACTGCTGAGTGTCTGGCGGCGGAGTTATGCAAGCACCTGTAATGAACTGCAGAGGGAGAGAGGCGTTTGGTAGTGGAAAGAGCAGAGGTGCCCCAGACGGAAGCTGGGGTGGAGGCTCCCTCTACCCACAGGGCATGAGCCTTGGCTAGCGGACCGCCAGCCAGGCGCTCCGGACCCCGGAGGCCCAGAGGCAGCGAGGCAGTTAAGTGTGCGTCCAGCTTTCCAAACTCCCGACACTGTGACCCAACTGCTACTCTGAGCCTTGATTAACCAGGGCTGGCTACCCAGCGGGCTGTTCCCAAGCCGGCTGACAACAGATGCTTTGTTCTAGGTCACCGCAGGTAAACACACAGGTACAGAAGGGGTGAAGACAGCGGTATTTTCAGCGGCTACAAATTATTAAGCAGCTACACTGTGCAAGACACTCTATCTACTAGGTGTTATGCGGACCTTAGTTCCAAACCTCAAATATGTTTTATTACTCTCATTTTGGAGAGATTAAAAAAGAAATGGAAGGGCAGATATTTTTATGCACTGAATGGTGAAATGAAACTCTGATAACAGCCTAGACCTATCTTATCCTGAACTTTGGTTCTTTCGATTGCAATAATGATTTTCATTTTAAAACTTTAGCAGCAAAACTTTTAGTTAACATGAAATTTCATGGAGACTCTGATATAGAGACAGATAAAACCAGACGTGCTTGCCTAACGCTCTGCCTTGGCCTCCTCCCCCTTTCCTGGTGTGCAGGTGACCAGAGCCATCCCACCAGCAAACCAGAGCCATTATCCCCCAGGTGCGCTTCCCAGACCCTCAGCATCAGCATCGCCTGGGAACTCGATGTGCAGGCGCATCCTCCAGCCCCTGCCCCAGACGAACTGAATCAGAAAATCTAGGACTGGGGCTCAGGAGCCTGTGTGGCAAGTCCTTGAGTGATGCCTGTGGCATGCTCAAGTGTGAGCGCCACTGACCTATAGTTTCCAAAACAGATTGGGATAATGCCTCAGCTCCATTCGGCCTCGTGGTATATGAGGCTCATCATGATGATGCTGAGGCGTTCATTGCCACATAACGAAGGGTGGATGAGGTCCACCTTGTAATCCTTATTTGTAAGAAATTCAAGGAATGGGTCCTATTTACTCCACACAACATCAGAGAACAAATATTGACATTATTAACGCAGTAATAACATAAAAATTATTTCCCTTGATCACTTGTCATTAAGAATTTAAAACCACATTTGAGAAGGTAGAAGTTATTAACTGGATTTTATACATCAAAGATTGTGTTGACGATCAGTTTAAGTTTCTTATGTGTGTATGGGTATATGTGTGTGTTACTAATGAGAAAAGAAATAAAAAAAGCTACCAAATAAATTATGTCCCACCATTAATTGTCAAGGTCATCTCAATTTCCAAGATATTAAAATGTGAAAAAGGTGAATACTTTAGAATCAGTAAAATATGGTATGTAAGAAATAAACATTAAAGAAGCTTTGGAACATCCATTGTTCTGTACTAGTCAATTTAAAACAAAGCCAAGAAATGGTCTTTTCTTATTCATGACAGTTTTATCTACACTCAAGGTCTGATTATCACTGATATGCTAATGAATCTTCTCCTTTTCTTACATTCTCTAACTTGGATTTTTCCTACCATTTCAAAATCATCATGCCCCCCTGTGTCAAACTTATGAGCTTCTCTTCCATTTTTATTGTTGATTTTGCTATTCTTATTCTTTTGTTTTTATATTGTTTCACATTCTCCTCTGCCACTTGCAATGCTATCCTTTGAGAGGAGGCTACAAAGTAGCTAATTCCTGTAGTATGAAGTCAGTTTTATCACTGAAGATGTTTCCAAGTGAGGTGGAATGATAAAAGGGGCTCTGCTGGGGAAAACAAGATGGTACCCTGTCAATTAAATTGAGAAGTTGACCCTGTTTTTACAGGTTCAGCATGATTTTAAGAAGCAGAATGGATAAGGTGATGTCAACAGAAGCCTCTCTGAAAAACAACAATCATTTCCTAAACTTTACATAGTCTTTTCTGGTTTTCTTTTTTCTTTTTTTTTCCTATTCCTGGAACCATTCATCATGTGTAGTAGGTGATCACCTATCTGTCTATCTGTCTGTCTGTCTTTCTAGCCACACACGAACACACACAGACACACATTTTTTTTTTCCCTTATGAGTCTGACAGATCACCATAACGGCCTACGTGAATTTAGTAACACTAGTTTTTTTAGGATTTGTTTTTCCCTTGCTCTCTCCCCCGAATCATCATTTTCAACACCAGATCCTACTCAGTTTGGGTATTTGATTGTACTTTTTTTTTTTTAATTTGAGGTAAATGTTCCCCAGTAATTACAAAATTTTCAATGAGACTTCTAAACTTTAGAGGCATTTCCCTGGATAACAGGTTTTATTTAGAATCCAAGAGCATTAGGTGGTAACTCTGACATTGTGAACATTTTATTTCTTTATGAAGAAATAATTAACTTCTCATAAAACCAATAAAAAGAAATCAGAAGAAAGTAAGGGACAACAACACTTTGTGGATTCATGTTTCTGACAGCTCAAGTCCCACGCTCTCAGCGGCGCTCACCGGATGGGCAGCATAAACCAAAGGGCTGAAGCTGATTGAAAACTTTTTCATTTTTCTGTAAAAATTCAAACTTGGGATGGAAAGAGCTTACTGGTGTCGACATTTAGAAAGCAATGTTCTCTTTATACAGTCACTTATTGTCTTGGGTTTCATTTTTGGTTCAGGGGGAAATTAAATTCCCTTGCAATTACACTATCTGTCTGCCCAAGAAATTTTATCTGCACATGGTTTTTATTTGCTATTTGTCCTCTGGGTAAAATACCACAGATCCACAGGGCTGCAAGTGCATTTTAGAGGTCTTTTGGTTCATCCTGCTCTTTCTTGCAGGTCGGTAGTTAAATTATTTCTGACCCAGAAATCCCTTATATTCTGATATCCAAAGATTCTTTTTAAAAGTAAAGAGGGAAGGAAGGATCACTGGGATGTATGGCAGCATTATTCCATGAGCTTATTCTTTGGTTTAAAAAATCATTTTCGTGTCTGAATTTTTCTTCAATATCCACCGCATAGAACCCCATAAATAACTTGTTGTAGGTATAAGAGCATTTCCACTTAGATTACAAGTGATTCTGCAGAGATGTGTGTGAGTGCTCAAATTCTATTGCATTTTTCTTCTTAAAGAGGCAAGTTGGTTTGGGGAAGGTTACAATGGGCAAGAATTCCAAAAACCTGGGTTCAAATCTCCATTCCACTACTGTAATGGTCAGTAGGTTATTATGTTACTTGAAATTCACTGCTCCTCCCTCGCTGCCCTCCCTGCACACCCTTCCTTTCAGGAAGTTTACTTTCCCACTGAATTCTTGCCAGCCTCGGCCATGTGTCTTGCTTTGGTCAATGAACTGTGAGTGGAAATGATGTATATTACTTTCAAGAGGAAAACTGGGGAGTCAACACAGGCCTCCTTTTAACCTCTGATCCCTCTGCAGTAATAAAACTAGTGATGTCTTAGGTAGGGGGTGCTCTGTCAGTGTGGGAGCTCAGAGAGAAGAGGGCGTGGAGCAGAACTGATGACAAGCCGAGATGAACGTGCAGCGAGAGGGAACATGAGCAGTTACCGTAAGCCACGTGCTGGGGCCATTTGTCGGTGCGGTGTAGTTTAATCTGTCCTACTGGATGATGCTTAGTATTTGCTACCTTCACGTGTCCAAGTTCCAAGTAGTGTCTGAGGTTTGGGAGGCCTGGAGGAGTGCTCATTCACTTCTGCAAGCTCACCCTCACCTCACCGTCACCTACTGTGTTGCCTTGTGCCTACTGCTTGCTCGATACATGCCTGACGGGCTGAATTGAAATTGTTTTGGGTAGTCTCGGGCCAGCCACTTCAGTTCTCAAACCCAGCATTTTCTGAAGGGTGGGTGAGGCTTTAGGAGCTCTGTAGGTTTGTTTTAGGTGACCCGCAGACCCAGCTGTATGTAGCATCGGATAGCATCATGAGACCATTATTCCCTTTTCAGTTCTCTCTTTAACACATCTCATGACATTCAAAACAAACAAAAACACTTACAACGACAGACTTCAGCAAGTAACAGTAATAACTCAAATATAATAAGACTGATTTATATATATTTTGTGTAGTAGCTTTTTATTTATGCTGGTAGTAGCTTTTATAGCTTTTAAAAATAAATCGCGTTTGTATAAAGAGTGAGATTTAGAAAAATATCAAGTAAATAGTAAGGTAGGTGGTAAAGCGACGAGGCAAAAACTAAAACTATGGCAAGTAGTGAAGTTTGGGAGAACATGCCGTAAGCCTTCTTGCATAGAACAGAACCTGTTACGAAAGCCAACATAAAGTGCGATTGGGCTTTTGGGATTGTAACAGGACAGGTAGATGTGACGTCATCACTATGGTCGTTGTGGGAGGTATTGGTGGTTGTAGCACAGATTCTCTTTCCCATCCAGGAACTTTTTCCTCCATTTGGTCTCTCAGCCAATTCGCTGAGGTAGTTTTTCACATTATTAGCTTGTTCCAAACTGAGAACAAGGGCAGTGCACATATTCACATTCACCCTCTGATTTAAATTTTTTTTCACCTTCTACACCCACTTTCTGTTCTATTCGAGAAGTGACTGGAACCGTTGGCGTGAGTGAAAAGAGCCATTAGCAGACTCCGTCGGGTTTTAAATAGAAAGTATGAAGTCAGGGAATTGTGAAGTTGATAACCCTTCAACAGACTCTTGCTTGCCTGTGTCTATGTTTAAATACGCCTTCAATTTGTAGGACTCTCCTGGTTATTTGTGTCTCTGACCCTTCAAGTCTAAACTTTCTGAGGACAGCAACTGTATCTAATTTGCCGTTATGTTCCCCAGTCACTTAATAAATGTTTTGTTTGCTGAAGCCAGGACTTGTACCATTAGCCATCCATTCATTAGTGACTTTCAATTAAAGCATGCTGACGCGTTCCTTTATAGGTGCCAATACATCCATTTTTATTAATAATAATGGCTACAATAATATTTGTAGCAGTGTAAATTACAGAATATGAGCCAGGAGCTCTGCTAGATATTTTCTGTCTGTAAGAACTCTAACTTATAGCAACCTAGCAAGACAGGTGATATCATCTCTAATGAAAAAATGGAAACTTAGAGTAGTTTATCAACTTGCCAATTGATACAAGACGTAAGAACCAAACACAGGTCTGCCTGACTTCTGAAACCCCAAAACCCGTTTGCCTCTTCTACCTAATACATCAGTCTGCCCCCTTTTCCATTGTTTTGCTTTTTGTGGTTTTATTCACCCACAGTTAGCTGTGGTCTAAAAATAATAAAGGAAAAATTCCAGAAATAAACAAGTCATACAAGTGTTAAATTGTATGCCGGTCTGAGTAGTGAGATGAAATCTCGCAATGTCTCACTCTGTCCCTCCCATGACAGGAACCATCTTTTTGTCCAGCGTCTATACAAACTGACGGTCAGTTTGTCACTTACTAAGTGACGAAGTGACTAAGCCTTCTTGGTTGGCAGGTCAGTTATCAGAGTCGAGGAGACAACATATTTACATAACTTTTATTACAGTATATATTGCAATTGTTCTATTTTATTATTATTTTATTATTCTTATTTTTTATTATTATTTACTATTTTATTATTTTTATTGGTGTTAATTTCTTACTACACCAGATTTACAAATTCAAGTTTATCATAGGTATGTATGTATAGAAAATAACAGTGTATTTAGGGTTCAGTGCTATTCATAGTTTCAGGCATCCCCTGGGGGTCTTGGAACACATCCTGGATGGATAAAGGGGGACTACTGTACTGTATTGTTACGCTGATAATGAGAGGGAGAGAGAAGAGAGACAGAGAAAGATCAGCTAGCTGTAGCCTTTCAAATCCGCCTTACTTATTAGTCCCTCACTTCTTTGCCTTTGACGGCTCATTTTTTTCACTACTTCCAGCATAGCATTCTTCATCGTTTCAAATTGCTGAAGCTGGCAATGTTAGTTTCCTTGCTTAATCTCTGCAAGTTTTAACAAACTGTTAATGCAATGTTTTCCTTGAACCTATTTAACGTCTACTTTTATTTATCTGAACGGGAAAGGGAACCCTGCATGAAGTCCAATCTGTCTTCAACCTAGCTTCTCAGCAAGATCCTGCTGCCCCAAACAGAGTGAAGGTCAAACCAGCCCACGCACAGTGTACGATGCCCTCATGGTCACTCAATGGATGGCGATGCTGTGGCTGGTCCCATTACCATTAGCGTTTTGATCATGCTTACTGATACACTGGGGAAAGAAAGAATTTTCTATGTTGTCTACTTGGAATTTTCTATCCTTCCTGTGAATTTGCTAAGTTGAAGAGGGAGATCTCATTTCTTTATTTCCTTTAAATAAAATGAAATCTTATCCATGCCCCTAAGGCTCTCAGTTAGTGATTATGGGCTCTCCTGGAGACCTCTCCCATTGCAATTTCATGCAAAATTAATGGCCTTTGGCCAAGCAAAACTCTCAGAGAGCTCCTGCAAGTCTTCCAGTGTTTAACGATAACGTTTTATAATTGGATATATTTCGGACGAGGCTCTTTGACGTTAAGGGACAAAACTTCTCTAAGTATAACTCAATTAAAAGAATGGTTCTTATGAGGAGATAGGAGCAATATCTTGAATACCGAAAGACTGAAAGTAAAGTCCACTGGAGACTTGATTTGGAAGTAAGAATGTCAGAAATGTGCATTCTCAAAGCCTCTTTCTCTCTCCGTTTGTCTGTCTCTCCTCATGTTTTTTTTTTTAAATTTTTTTTGTTTTGTGGCTGCCTATCCCTACTCACCTGTGTGATTCCCCTTTCTGCTCATTTCTTTCTGTTTACTCAGAATCTTTGTTCCTTGATCATTCTAGCATGTGTGGGGCTGGCTCCAGCTTTGGCCCTGAACTCTATACTCTTTCACTTCAAAGCCCACCGAAGGTTGATATCCTAGTTCCCATTCTCACAAGCCCACCTCTGTGAATGCATTGCCTTTGAATCAGCTATAGAGCCCTTTTCCACCATGTGTGGCCAGTGGGGTTGGGTTAGAAGAAATGGGCATGCTCCTAGGAAAGCAAGGACTGTTAAATAAACACAGCTTCTCCCACAAGAACATGGTGGAAAGCTTGATTTATTTGTTTTAAATTGCTTACCATGGGATAAGAAGCATCATAGAGGTCAAATTTATACAGATCAACAAATTTATACAGATCAACTAAAAGTGCTATCAAGTCATTAAAGCACAGGATAAAAAAGAAAGGCTTTGAATACCCTTTATCTCTCACTTTCAGAAATTACCTGATTCATTGAAATACCTTTCCTGTAAATCCCAACTCTGGCAGCTGTGTGATGTAGAGGTCCCTTGTAAATATAAATAGTCAGGGAGCTATGATTATAGATTATAGACTATTGATTATAGATTATAGATTATAGAACAGAGCCCCAAACCAAATCAAGTCTACCAGTCCCAAAGTCAATTTTGGCCACAAAAATCTTAGACTCCTCTCAGGTTTTTGTATAAGATTTTAAAAAAGTATAATAGGGCTAGTCCTCCAATATAGCATTGGCCTGAGAAGATCGGCTCTGCACTTTATTAATATGAAAACTAAAATTTATTTTCAGTGATATTTCCAATGAATTAAGAGACTTGAATTTACCATAAAAATCAAAATGAGTACATCCTCTGGTGAGAAATTTTCCTTCTAAATACCTAAAAATCACAATCATTGACAAAAAGTATACTTAATACTGCAGGACCAATGAAACAGAGTGCATTGGGGGACATTTCAGATTGTCTGATAGGGTCAGCTATGACAGACAGACAGAGAGAATTGACTCAGGGAATGGCTTTAGAGAGAACATGGTAACTGACCAAGAGTTGAGATAACTTCTACCAATGTCCATAACACAGTTTTCGGTATGGTTTCTCTCCTTGTGGGTGATACTAGATGGATGGATGGATGCATGGATGGATACAGATATACATACATATTTGATAGATAAAGACAGAGGTATATAATCTCTATCTCTTCTATCTGCTCCTCCTCTTTCTCCCTCCTCCAAAGTCACCCTTCCACTCTCCATTACTACATTTTCTGTCACAGCCGGCATTGGTTCTGTCAACACAATTTTATAATGTGTCTCTGTTTCTAAGAGGCAATTTGATGGGTACCACCAGGTAACCTGTCCATCAGGGAGGCTGCTTATGTAAAGAGAAAGGCTCAATCCCTGTGACATGCTCCAGGTGGCACTCAGGCTGACTTTGAGAGTCAACCTTGTGACTTGGTAGAACAGAGACTCTTCTGCTCCAGCAGGGATGGTGGCTCCTTCTCTGATGCTGGGATGCTCCTTCCTGAATCTATGCCTGTGTCTTCTCTTATCTTGAGCCTGGAACGCTAGCTCATGTTTCTGTTCTTGCCTCCCTGGTCGTTCCAAATGGAAGTACTCCCAAAGCATACCCCAAGACAAACAGCATTTCTAGAATTTGATTCTCAATTCTGACCCTATTTGGGGTCCTGAATGCAATTTCCTGAAACTTTAAATTGACACCCTAGATAACACTAAAATATTTATATATTAACTAAATATTTTTATTTTTTGTAAAAGAGAAAGCAGTTACAGCCAGATTACATCAGTTTAGATGAAACTCCCCATACTTCATTATTTTTTAGTATCCTTAAAAGCCATTTCCCTGTGTGTTTGTAATTTTATTTTGTTTATCAGTGAAGGTAGTAGACCAGAATAAGAAGTGTCAGGTTTAATTCTTTGCTGCAGTTCTCAAAATAGATGTTTCATAAGTAACATGTGGCTCGCTCAGCTAAAATTAAATGTCTCAGTGTTTCCAAATGTTTTCCATCTAGAATTTGCAACATACACCCTTTCAGAACTAACAAAGACTCTGAAAAGTACCACTTAAAGAATGTCATTCTATTTCAGGGTTCTCAGAAGCTTTAAATGCTGGCTGTAGATAAAATTAAAACAACAATAACAACAAACCCTAGACTAGTCTAATGCCATAAAGAATAAACAAACAAACAAACAAACCTTTTTTTCTCATCCATAGAAATTTAGTTCAAAGAAGCACCATATCAAAGGATATGATATGTACTGGTAAAATCATCTACTTTTATGACATTCTAGGAATCAAAGAGCAAGTCAAAACCTTCAAGATTATATATATCATACTGGTTTCTAATTTCCAGGATCTCCTGGTAGGTTTAAAGAAAATGTAGAACCAAGCCTCCTTCTCTGAATACCTTAGTTTAGCGAATATGGAATGGGATTCAGGGAGTAGAGGAATCAGCTGGTCTACCCTGTTCCTCTGCCTCCGCCATTAGTTGTTCTAAATGTCTGTTTTCTTGCTGGATAAACAATGATTTATAATACAAGGTGCTCATTCCTCCAGTGGTTTCTACAAAGCAACTGCATGCGATTGATAAGGGGAAGAATTATGCTCAGAATATTTAAAGGAGAAGAAGAGGAAGAGGAAGAAGGAGGAGGAGAATGAGAAGAGAAAGAGGAAGAAGGAGGAGGAGAAGGAGAAGAGGAAGACAGTGATGGTAAAGATGTGTAGTTGTAGATCCCTGGCAGGACCAGTGTTTTGTGGAAAAGAGCAAAAAGGAAGAATTGATAAGGACATAAAAAATGATTAAAGGAGACCCATGAGAATATGCACCAGTGGACTGCATTTCCAGGAAAAAGGGATGAGTTCTACTGAGAAGCATGCTAGTAGATTTTTGACAGTGAGCTCTATAGATCCATCAGACAGGTTGAAATCGCAGCTCTGCCACTTTCCAGATGTGTGACTTTGGACAACTCCTTGGGATCAGGGTTCCCATCTGTAAAACAGAGATCATAATAGGGCTTTTATTCTCCTAAGTGATTTCGAGATGGTGTATCTAAAAGCATGTAGAACAGTGCTTGGACATAATTGACATTGCCTAAGTGTGGTTACATCATTGTGTTAGAAAAGGACCTGATG
>PVJD01002195.1:0-214833 GCA_004026545.1 Mormoops blainvillei | reverse complement strand
CGCACTGTCTTCATCTACACGCAGTCGCGTAGGTCACTTGACCTGCTTTCAGAGTTCCAGAGGTTTTTTAAAGTTAACACTTCATTTTGATTTTTTACTTTTTCCGTTGAGTTTATTACACGAAACTGAATTATGACAGCCTTTAAAGCTTTTCCTCCTTCATTACTGCAAATGCTGTGTAAACCACGAGCTTGCAGCAGAGCGGGACTGTCCTCGTGCCAAAATATGCAGATAACGAACATGCTCCGTTTTTAACATGACACATGTTGGCACCGTTTGCGTTTAGCATTTATATCGGTGTCAGTAAGTCACTTACATTTTGCTGAAACAACCGAATTGCTGTTGATTCCAGGAATACCGCTTTTTTGTGCATTCCTGCATAATGTCAGATCCTGTTCCAAGCCCGCCTGGCGTTTCCACAGCATCCGGAGTTTCAGGGGGCTGAGCTATTAACGCTCTTTCTTCCTTTTCCCCTGAAGATTCCTAAGGCGCACGCTCAGGAGACTTGAAGGGGACATTAGCGCACTTATCCCAAGTGCTGTTTGTTTATAATAGTTTATTATAAACTCTGCAGTTACTACTTACATCAGAAATTCAACGCACCATCTCAGTGAAGCCAGAACTTTCTCAGGAAACGGTAAAGAGGACGCCCGTTTATCTGCAGTAGGTGTAATGGCCTATAGCAATCAGCACGACCTAATGAGTGTACGTTAGCATCTTTGTCATTGTGAAATATTACCACGGTGACAGCCGCTAGTTTGCTATTTACCAACTGCTGTGGAGGGTTCGGCACTGTCACCAGTAGTTCCTGGTGATGCTGTGTTACCCCGTGGCCCTATCTGGATGCAGTCACCTGCATTGAACGAAATTAATCGCCACCGTCAAGGGCTGTCCTTTTCAGTGCACAGATGGCTCTGTCATTTCACTAGAAGAACAAGGAGTTGGCACGATCACTCGTCCCACCACCAGCACCGGATTCTAGGACGGAACCCGGGGACACCGGGTGCTGTGCTGTGAGTGGGTGTCTGTCCCGCTCCAGCCCTGGAACGGTCGTTCCCCAAGCGTTCGGGCTGGTTTAGTCGCCCCGCACATCAGATCGGCAGTTTTAGCTCCTGGACCCACAAAAATCCTCAAGGGTCTTGGCCCGCCCCCTCCTCCAGCTGCGCTGAGGGCGAACGAGAAGCCGCACACAGGGAGCCGGGCTCGGCGGGGACCCGGTGGAGGGCTGCCTCTCCGACGGCTGGCCCCACGCTCTACATGGCGACGGGCGTCCCCGGACGCCCGTCCCCGGTGCGCTCCCGTGTGCCTGGCTCTCGTCTGTCCAGGTGGCAGCGTTCTCCTCGTGCCTGCCCTCCCTGGGGTCTCCCATGTGCACGCCTTAGGGCCCACCGCACCCTGGTTATTTCACTTTGATTTGTCATTTATAGGCCCAAACTCAGTCCGCTTTCTTCCAACGGGAGGTCTGAGAATGCAGTTCATGTATTTTTTATCAGTGTTCTGTTCCTCCTTCTCTGGCGGCTTTCACGCGAGCAATTTCCCGCCTTCCCACTGAGGAAGGCGTGCGGAGGGATAAACAGCGAGGCCGTTATCAGCTCCCTGTGTGATCTGCCGCGGCCCTCGCCTGCCCGGGACTGATGAGCACAGCTGCCTCATCGCTCTGGAATCCGGGGCCGTCCCTCCCGACTCTAAATATTTAGATGCTCGGTGTCCGAGCCACACAGTTTCTCTGCCCCAGCACTTGGGTCCCAGCTTGGCCAGGAGTAGAGAAGTAGATGGTGCTGTTTACTCTGGAAAGTCTTTCTTGACAAATACAAAGACTAGAATTTTCTAAAGTGGGAGGCATTCTTAGAGAAGAGGGTCAGCCGTTAGAACCAGCGGGTTTCCTGGAAGGCGAGTGGGGAGTGGGCAGGACTTTGACCGGCCTCAGAGAACGTTC
This sequence comes from Mormoops blainvillei, assembly GCA_004026545.1. Taxonomy (NCBI): domain Eukaryota; kingdom Metazoa; phylum Chordata; class Mammalia; order Chiroptera; family Mormoopidae; genus Mormoops; species Mormoops blainvillei. Next base: position 212,897 of record PVJD01002195.1, on the reverse strand, counting down.
GGGTTTGAGACCGCAGCCCCGGGTAGGACGTCAGACCTGCGCTCCCCTGACCCTGTCGGACTATGTCCTCCATGCAGACTTCATGGACCTGGGGGCATTGTCTGCTTCCTGTGAGTGGTCACCCTCTCGGCCCACACCCGGGAGCCCTAGGTGTCTGGCCAAGCACACACAGTCCCTGGGATTCCACTGGCAGTGACCTCTGAGGGCCTGACCTGAGGAGGAGGAAGGAGAGGTCAGCTTCGGGCGGGCGCTGCTGTTGGTAGCTCAGGGAAAGGGAGAGCGTTTCTGGGGACATGGAATGGGCAAAATTTAGCTTCAGTATCTACTGAAAAGTATCTGCCCCGCAACAGATGCCCATGAACCAGGTCGCCAGCCGTGAGACTGACCTCCCCGGCCCACCCCCTGGTACAGCCGTTTTACTTCAGGTCTGGCAGCAATCTACTTCTCAGAAACCTTAGACAAACAATCGCAGACAGATGACACCATGTCAGCCCCTCTCCGGCCACCGGCCGGGCCCCGAGGGGGCCCACCCACGTCCTGCCCCTCCCTGTAGGCCCTCACCCCGCAGCCTCGCCTCATGCTCTGGTCCGTCAGTAAAGCCGGACAGGCGCCTGCGGGCGGGGGCCCTGACCTCCATGTGGCCATGCAGCCGTCACGTGGCTGTCCCGGTTCTAATAAAACTGCACCAGCGAAGTCCGCTGGCCTCGCCAGCTGCGTCTGAGCCAGAGGCCCAGGGCCGCCTTCCTTCTGCGGGGTGGTTCCTCCCGCCCTCTGGGCTCCAGGCAGGCGTGACCTGTGTTCATGGCGCTGCCGTGGAGGGCAGAGAGAAAGGCCCCTCGCAACACCGACGCTAATGTGGTCGCTCCACTTTCCTTTGTCCGCTCCACTCTGTCACCAGCCCCAGCACCGTGACTACAGTCCGCTGAGAGCAGCCGGAGGGACCCAGCAGCCCGGGCACTCTGTTGGTGGGTGTCTCCTAACTAACCCCACCCCGACCCTCGCGCTGCCTCCACCATCCAGGCTGGTGCACGGCTCTGACCTCGCAGCCCCCCACCTGCTGCAGGGTCTCCGCCCTCCCAAAGCCGTGGCCAGACCGCCCCGCCAGGCGCCCTGAGTCAGGTCCCTCCAGGGCTCAGGAACAGAGAGGCTGGTAATTTCTGGCCACACCAAGTCCCCAACTCGTCTGTCTGGTTCCTAGACTATCTACACCATCTTGTTCCAGCACACAGGTGACAACTTGATTCTTCACGTCCCCTCCTCCCTACCCACCCCGGCTCGTGCTCAGGTCACTACCCCAGCTTCAAGTGCACCGTGCATGCCTGCCTCTTCCTGATCTTCCCCACAGCAAAGTCTGCCATCCGTGTGACGCCTACCCCTCACTGTTGTCACACCTGCACACGAGCAATGGGGTACTGGGGCCCCACTGAGAAATGACCTCAGGACAGGCGCGGTCCCTTGGGACCACGGAGCTGGAGCGAGGCCACGCAGGGTCCCGGCAGCCCGTCCTCGCTCCGCAGCCTGAGTCACCGCCCGACCTCCCTTTCTTCCACCCCGGGCCCCCCATGGAGGCTCTGGCATACACGTTGGGTGGTCTAGCAGGCGAGGAGGCACCGGACTCAAAAGAGCTGCTGGCAGGCCGTGTACCTAGAAAGAGAGGAGCAGCCCGGCCTCTGTCCCTCCGGGTCCCTGCGTCCCCCACGGGTGGCAGGAGCCCACGGGGACCTGAAGTAAGTACTCAGAAACAGCTGGGATCCCCGCAGGCCCCCAGACTCCCTGCAAGCTGTAGGAAGACGCATTTGACCGGAGGCACGGGTTGAACCGGATGCAGCTGAAAGGACAACGCAGAACAGCAGACTGGTCGCCATTTTAGTGGCGGCCTCCATGCTGCACGCACGGTCCACCTCGGCCCCGTGGCCTCCCAGGGTCTCACACCACCCTCCCAGGTGACCTCCGGCAGGGGCCTCTGCATTCCCCCACTCCTGCCTGGTCCTGCTTCACAGGCCCTCCCCCAGGCCACCCCGCCGCCCCCAGGCTGGAGGTCGTGCCTGCGCCGTGGTGGTGCTCCCCACACCTGCCTCCAGAAACGTGGCCTGGGACGTACAACCTGCACTTCCCGTCGCCTTGCAGGCAACGCCCTGCTGGCACCTCAGTCAGGGTAGAAGGCGCGGTGCCACTTTCGGTCCCTTTGTGATCTCTCCTCCAAGGTGCCGCCCACAGCTTGCCTAACCCTAGGAGTGACGGCAAACTTATCTCTGTGGTTCGGTTTTGTGTGAGTCAGGCTTCCCCAGACAGAGAGAAAGACTGCAGAGGGCCTGGCTCACGGGATCTCAGGGCTGCCGGCCTGACGCCCACACGGCGGGCGTGCAGGCTGGAGGCTCGGGGAGGGGCAGGTGTCTCCGCCTTGAATCTGAAGACCAACTGGGCGCCAAATTCCTTCTTCTTCCGGGGACCTCCGCCTGTGTGCCGAAAACCTCAGCTGATCAGCCCGTGAGGGCGGGGCAGCTGCCTAGTCACCTGACCCGCCGTTTACCACACCTGTAGGACACCTGCACGGCAGCACCGAGACAGGTGCATGAGCAAGCACCTGGTTGCCACGGCCTGGTCGATGGGACCCACAGAATGAACCGGCACGCGTTCCAGGCTCCTGGGGGGTCTCGTTTCTCCTCCCGTTCGTCACACCAGCTACCCCGCCAGCACCCTCATTGCCGGCTTTGAAATGGGTCTCACCTCTGGCCCGCCCATTGCCCTTTCTCAGCGCGCTGGCCCCGCGTCCCCCTTACACTTTTCCGCATTAGCTGTTCCCGTGCCATGTGTCTTGAGAGCCCGCAGAGGCTTCCTCTTCCCGAGAGCGCAGGCTCTCACGCAGGCGGGCCCGGGGCCCGTGCGCGCTCAACAAGGGCTGAGGGACCCAGGGGACTACTGTTTGTGTGGGACCCCCGTCCTTTCTGTCAATGCTTGTGTCTGAGAAGCTCAAACGGACTTTTTCAAAACAGTTGTTCATTGCTTCAAAAATAACCAGAGTGAAGCCATGTCGTAGTGACATAAGTTACGTGTCTTTGAGGGGAACAGCCATGTTTTCCAAGACAAAAACAAAATGGTGGATAAAGTACCAAAGTGCAATGTGTTTGCAAATATCTTTAACGTCTGGCTTGAGAGAAGGCAACTGGACGCCTGTGTACTTCTGGTTCTGTCTTTGTGATGTGTGGCTTTGGGTGAATCCAGAAACGGAGAGTATTTTAATAGCCTTTGCAGATATTAATGGATATTCTTCTTTGAGAATACCCCAAAACTAGACAAGTGCGAGCCTCTTTAAGACTAATTGCGACGTGAAATCTGCACGCATCTCGATGGGCTTTTCCCCACCCTGCCATTAAATGCCTGGCATGGAAGGGAAGTATAAATTAACTCCCTGATTATTCTCTGTCCAAGGCCCGGGGCCATCTTTACCTGAAGGGAAAAGAAGAACCAGTCTTTCAAAAATCTCATTTTTGGACACATTTTGTAAATTCAAAAGGATGCCCCAGAATGTTCTGTTTCTAATCCAATCAAAGTGACTCCACTGAACAGAATTCCACCTGTCTCCCTTCTGCACGCCGGGGCACATTCTGCCCTCCCAAAAGAAAAGCACCATCTAAACCTCCGTGGCACGTTTCCTTCGCAGCACCACGGAGGGCCTCCCCCGGTGGCAGGGGCCGCACTTCGTTCACACGTAGGGGAGCTGGCAAGTCTACGGAGGCGACTCTGATGCCGTGGGTTAGCGAGGGCGCTTCTCCGTGACAAATTCTGCACAGTAAAACCTTTTCCCCTGAAAGGGACCGAATATTCAGGGGAGAGAGAGAGGGAGGGAGGGAGGGAGGGAGGGAGAAAGGAAAAGAATCGTGAAGATAGCAGTTCAGATATTAATGCGTTTTCTAATGTGAATGCTGGATCAGAAAGGAGAATTTTCTGCTTTTGAAAATTAACTGACCATTTTAAAAGAGTTTGTTGGAAAATAAGAGGTAAATCCAATAAGACATCTGGAGGTTTACGTAAAACCTGATAATGAAATTCAGCTTCTTTAATGACTCAGACATTATGAAAACGGAGACCATTTTCAAACCAGCCCTGAGTTGGGAATTCCAGGCATCGCAATCGTCTTCGAACGAGAAGGCTGCCTCTCTGCTGCTCTTTCCTTGCTCTTCCCTTTCCAGCAGTATTTTGAGAATCAGAGGGGTTTGTGCCATGACTTGGGGGCCACCTCCCTGTGGCCTGCCATCACGGCACGGAGCTTGGCCGGGGACTTCCCCCAGCCGCTGACCTGCGAGCTTTTAAAATTATTCTAGTCCGTGTTTTCAGTGCTTCATCTCCAAATGTTTAAAAATATTAATTCAAATTTAATTTCTGAATAAGTAATTCCAATCGGCTAACGTCCCAACCCCCCACAGGTCACCACGTTGATGGCTAATGGAAGGGACAGCCCCGCAGCGTCCCCAGAAAAACTCGCCCGTTAGTCTGCGACCTGGAGGGCACCTGAGGAGGGAGGGAGAGAAAACCCCTCATCTTCCCTTGGGGGGTCTGTTTCATGGGACCACCTCGCCGCACCCCCATGGTGTACCCTCACTGTCCCTGTCAGTGGGGGTGGGAGCACTGACGCCCGTCCCAACGGCAAGGTCTCCACTGGTACCTCTCAAGTGTGCATCCCCTGGGGAAGGTCAACGTGTATGGGTAGAGCCTTGCCACCACGGCCCACCTTGAGCAGTTCCGGCCACTCCAGTCGCCTCTCTGTGGGATAATCTGCATGACTGTGAATCCCAGGCTCAGAATCCACCCCACCCCCCGTCTTCCAGCCCCGCGGAAGTCTTGCATGTTACTCAACAAGAAAGGACTTTAAAAGAAAAATTACATTCGCAAAATACTCGCGTGCACTTCACTTGCAATAGGCCTGCGCCGGGCACACCAACATTCGTGAGGCAAACCCAAGTCCTAGGCTGTGTTCCCCCCAAAACCCAAAGCTGAATTTCACTCAGTTTCATGACTCAAACCACAGCAGTTACTCAAAGAACATCTCAGAGATAATATCATGTTATTAATAACTATGAAAAGATTACAGTTCATAAGCGTATAACATAATAACTATATATTACACATCATTAAATTATATATAACTATGCGTATATAATTATTATACATAATAATATATTATATTTACATATGATAACTATAAGGAGTCAGATATAAAACAAAAACTGTCAGTGGCTATTTACATGAACTTTTGATGGGGAATGGTCATCTTTTTAACACGAAAAACACAAAGATAGACCCACAAACAAAACAGTGACAGGTTTTATACTTAAAAATATAAGATCCCTAGATGTCAAAATCTCGACTAACAAAGAGAGCCCCCACGAGAAAAGTGGGGAGGGGGCATTAACTGAAATTCATTAAAGAGATCAAAGAAACGTATCAAACAACGCCGGGATTCACAAAGGGCATCCAAAAAGCGGGAGCTCCGGTGGCCAGTAAGGAGTTCTGTCTGTTTTTTCTTTTGTCTTGATGAAGGTCTTTTTGCTTAAGGCCTCATGAGCCAGACACCCCCAAATGCAGACGGAGGGAATGTAAATTTATACAACTTCTCTAGAACAAGTTTTGGCAACATTTACCAATAAGCTTAACAATCTCGAATGCTGCGCCCCACCCATTCCAGTCGTCTGACTCCTCGGGGAGATCAGAAGCGTGTGAGGCGCTGGGACGCGGGGTATTCGTCGCAACGAGAGCCAGGAGCTGGTGGGTTCCACATGTTCAGGAACAAAGGGGAGAAATTAATTGCGGGATGTTCTCCCTTTTGATAGAAAACTATACAGCCCTTTAAACAAACGTGATTTCGAATAATGTTTATTGACCTTGGAAGTGGCTTATGACAAAGTTAAGAGAAAGGAGGAGGTCCAAAGCCCTGTCGGTAACGTGATTTCCCAGCAACGTGTGTGGAAATTACTGGTCTCTGCATTCAGCGAAATTGCACGCGTTGACCCCAAGGTCCCGGGAACGACGCCACAGGCATGTCGATCAGAGCTGTTAACAGCTTACAGCCAATCCAGCTACAATGGTTTTAAAATCCGCAATTCGTGTTCTCCTTCTACCAAATCTAACCCATTGTTTACGACACCAAGACAAGCTCCCCGCGTCCAGCCGCGGTGGTTTCTCCTCCTCTGTGTTCTGACCGTGCGTCTCCCACCGGCACCGGCTCTTCCGTGGCCTGTCCTGCCTCTTCACCCAGGGCTGGGTTAGGCCCGAGACCTCGGGTGTGAAGCCATAAACCCTTACGGAGCACGGCGCAGCTCAGAAGGCACACGGCCCAGATTCTGATGGTGACTTGCAGTGTGCAGCGTGAAGCATACACCCCGAAGCTCCAGAGACACTAACTGTCCTCACCTGTCGGTAGGGAGCGTGGGTTTAGGGCCGGAGGCCCGGGCACTTGGAGGTCGCTCTGTGTCAGAGGGGCCAGCGTGCGCAGGGCCGCCCGCGCTCACAGCCATGGGCACAGCGGGGAGTTGGGACCTGAGGAAACACCCGTCTTCTCAGGGATGACATTCCAGACGGCACTGACCAGGGATCGCCCGTCCCTGCGAGCTGGTTGCTCCGTGTCCCTTGGTCAGCTTGCCTGTTTCCTTCCTAGGGCATCGAAGGCCCAACCTTGCAGACGCCGACCCTGAGCTCACGGGCCCTTCCCCCTCTGTCCCCAACTGGAGTGTTAGTGGTAACATTGGCTTCCTGATGTTCAGGAAACTGGTGTCTTCTAACCAAAACAAAAAGCAGGGCAGAGCTTGTCATCTGATCCTGTGGACTATTGGCGTAGTTACCCTGCATGTCTCTGCAGACCCCATTGTTGCAACTGCATCAGTGACCTCTGGTCCTTCTTGACTGTGACATCTTGCAGGCAGAGCCTGTCCCCACGCACCGGGCTCCCTACCAAGTAGCTGGAGCCTCGTGGCCATCAACAATGGTTAAGGAAAGGGTCGCTCAGGTGGTATTTAATGTAAGACTATTCATAATTTTTTCTCTTTACGTGAAAAAAAAATTAATTTCATTGTTTCCTCTAAACTTGTAAAATAACGAGCTTTGAAGGAGGACATTCATGTGAACTCAGGAGAGGCTGCCGGGGCCTTTGGCACAGGTCCCATCAATTCACCTTCCAACCAGGCCACCCAGGACACAGGCTCACTGGTAGGTGTCCGACCGAGGTCTCCCAGCTGCCAGGCCTCAGGGCCGCGGCCGGAACCAGGGCTCTCAGGACCCACGCTCTCACTGCCGTCACCCACAATGTCAGGGCGTAGCCCCTGACTTGTATTCTACGTACCTTTGTGATCTCATCCTCTCTGATTTCGCATCAGCCGCCACTGTGCGGGATGGCGAGCTTGCGCTAAGGGCGTGCTGTGCCGGCGCGGAGCCCAGGGCGCAGAGCCCCGTGGCCCAGCGACGTCCTCGCCCTCTGGCAGGGACTCCCTCAATGGGGGCCCGTAGGGGAGGAGCGGGGTGCGGGGTGTGCTGGTCCGCAGTGGACACTGTGGGCTGTCATGAACATTTCCTAGGGGATCTCCTGATGGCCAGACGCATCGGTGGTGGCCACCGCAGTGCGGCCGGTGGCCGGGGCAGCCTGGAGCTTCCCCACTCTCCTGGGGCTCAGGGCAGGGCAGACGCTGGGCAGCTGAGGAGCAGGGGCGATGGCGGAAGCCGGCAGGAGAGCGGGGTCGGAGTCGGAGGGCGCGGCCCCGGGCGGTTCCCTACACCTGCTTGTGGCCCCATGCGGGGCACGGGGACGCTCCATGCTTACACGCAGACGAGCAACTCTCGGGCCATTGCTGGACACGGTTTCTGCGTCTACAGTATCAGTTGGCTCACCTAGGCAGTGGCCATGACTGTAAAAGTGGCCTGATTTACAGACACATAGCCTCCCCAGCATCGTCCGCTCCCACGCACAGTTAGAGCAAATTATAATCAACCCTCATTATTTAGAATTCTAGGAGTAAGGCCCAGCAATTTCACTAAAAATCTGAATTATACAGTATTTAACAGAGATGTAACCTTATTACTTTTAAATTAAATAAAGAGTGTTAAGATGTTAAGTGAATGAAAGTAAAATGAATTATATAAAGGGCTGGTATGTTTATGACCTGGATTGATGGATCCAAATTTTAAAACATCCTGAAAGTGAAATGCAGTTTCTGAACCTGGACACCACAGACAAGTGGTGGAGCATCTTTTAGGCTGTTTTGTTTGTTTTTCATCTTTGATGTTTCGGGCTCCTCTCTCCAACGAGATACTAATTCCATGAAGCCTGGAGCCGTGTGTGTGTGTAAGGCGCCCTGGAAACATTTCAGAATGTTACATTTCAGAAGTAATTCAGAAGCTTCTGCTCAGCGGTTGCTAGGGACAGCACTGAGTGCCCGCGGACTCATTGGCTGAAGCCCTTGGAGGCCCCGATAGGGTGGTATTTGGTGACAGTCAGGGCTAAGTGAGGCCACAAGGCCGGGCCCTGATACGGTGGGCCGACGGGAGTGGTGACCCCCTAAGAAGAGACCCCAGAGCCCTCTTTCTCTCTGAGTCTCTCCCTCACTCTCCCTCTCCCTCACTCTCTCTCTCCCTCGCCCTCTCAGGGCTGGGGACAGTACAGTGAACGTGCCCGTGTGACGTATTGTCCTTTAACCCTTTGACGGCAACGTCTCAGAAAGCACCGGAACCACCAGTCCCCGGCTCCGGTCGACACTGGCCCCATGCCTGCCCCTGACGCAGGGCAGGGTGTGCGGAGGAGAAGCTCCCGGCGACAGGCCACTCCCCTGCCGCTCACCTGGGGTCCAGGTGCCCGCGGCTCCGGAAGGTGCTCGGTGACCGTTTGGCGGCCCAGCGGAAACATGTTCGCAGGAGCGGTGGCTGAGTCCTGACTGCCCCTCTGTCTATCCTCAGGTGAGGCCACGCCTCACGGACAGACGGCTGGTGGACAGGCTATTACACCATCTGTGACTCGTGCCCCCTTAACCTCGGAAACCCATCCCACAGGCCCTGCTTCCAACAGAAAACGTCTCAGCGACCAGGCCCGGGGGGCTTCACAGCAGCCAGGGAGCCGGGCTGCCGGGTGGGCACGGCCAGGTGTGTTGGCCACACCTCTGGGCCCGGGGAGAGCCGGTTGCTCTGCGGGGAAAGGGGGAAGCTCCGTGTCTTCAGACACCGCTATGCAGTGGCGGTGACCCTGTGAGAGCCTGCGTGGCTTCTTAGGAGGAGGATGCTGACACTTTCTCTGATGGCTGGGATATTTGAAAGCACAGTGTTCAAACCCGGTCCCTCAGAAAGACAAATAAAAACTGAAAGCTACTGCCGTCTTTAAGAACATCTCCTTTAAAGTGTGGTCTACACATTATGTCTCTGCCGTGGATTGGGCTGGTCTCCTCCTAAAACCGGCGTGTGGTCTGACCTGTCGCAACGCGGCCTGTGTCTCTCTCCCTGGAAACCTGTCGGCGCTTGTGTGCTGATGTGCCGTCCGTTCTGTCACCTGTGGGCAGGGAGCTCGGGCCCGTGGGCCTGGGGTCGCTCATCAGCACCCAGGACCGCCCTCAGTAGTGGCCACAAGCCCGGCCCCTAGAGGCCCCAGGTCTGAGGCAGGGCCGGCACTGTTCCTGTTTTAAATGGCCCCAGCGAGGCCCCAAGTGCCGTGTGATAAGAGTGGTCCAAAGTCCTCTCGCTGCCAACGTCTTTGCTTCTCAGAGGAGTTGCATCGTGAGGTTTCGGTTCAAATTCCAAACAGCCGACAGCAGGCCGGGCGACCACGTGGCCAGAGTAGACTCCCCGGTGCACGCGGCTCTGAGGCTCTGACCTGCCCCTGCCTCTCCCCGAGGTGACCCGGTCACCCGGGTCCTTGAAATCCGTGTCTCTCCCTCCCTCCCGCTGTCCCCTTCTTGGCCCACTGTCTCCTAGGTCCTCATCCCGCCCGCAGGTCACCTGCCTGCCGCCCCCTGGGGCAGGGCTGTGGGGTGCAGCCCCTGCGCAGCTCCGGCCTGGCTCCGAGCTTCGACTCCAACTGCTCTGCTCCGAGGTGGGCTCAGGGCAGACCCCGGCTCGCCTTCCGTGAGGAAAGCCAGCGTCGCCGCGGTTGTGACGCAGTGGGTGGTGGGAAGGCGGGGAAGGCAGAAGAGCTCAAGGAAGCCCCAGTTCTGGGAAAACCGGGGGGGCTTCACCGAGCATCCTCTCAGGTGCTGGGTCACAGAGGGTCCCCGACACCAGAGGGCCTGTGCCCACGTCGCAGAGAGGTCACAGGAGTTGCCCGGGGGAGCTAGTGAATGCCGGGGCCTCTGGACTCAGCTGGGGGGCAGCCGGGCCTGCTGGGGCTCCCGTCACTGGTGGCTTCTCGTAGGCACGTGTCCCACACGGTCCTCCGTTGCCGGCTCCCTGACCGCCCTTCCGCGGCCCAGGGCCCTGCTGCTGGGGAAGCCGGCGCGCCCCGGCCCGTGAACCACGGAGCCTGACCAGCAGTTCCCAACCTTTCCGCCTCATGGCACTCAAAAACTAGTCTCTCAGATTCTGCAGTACACCGAAAAAATGTATTTTTTGCTGATCTGACAAAAAAAAAAAAAACAAACAGCCATAACTTTGATTCATTCACACCAGAGAGTTGTCATTTTTTTATTTGACAATCTAAAGGACAAGAGGTCAGCGACCCTGACTGAACCGTCAGGTGCTGCAGGTTTTAAAAGTTCCTGCAGCACTGCGGTTAAAAATCGCTGAGCCAGGGGAGCTGTGGGGGAGGTCGGCGGACGTGGGGGGCCCTGAGCGCGAGTCCGGAGGGAGGCCGTTCTGTTCCAGGCACATGCGCACCCAGCCCACGCTCACACCCAGGAGTCAGGGCCGCGTGAAATGCGTCCTGGAAGAGCGGTCCCCTGTTACATTGCACGAGAAAGACTGATTTTTTTTTTTAAGGCAATTGAAAAAGTGAAGAGAAACAGACCCTGACGAAAGTTCTAGCAGTGCTTCCCCTTTCAAGAGACTCTGATACGGTGGCGATGAGGCCACGTAGAACCGGGTTAAGTGGGGCTTTAAGCGTGAAGAAATGCTTTGGCCGGTGACAGAAGGGGCCGCGGCACCGGGTCGGCCTGGCACACTCCTGCCCTCCGACGGAGAGCCGGCGACGTAAACTGCGGCAGCTTTTCTGGCGGAGTCGCACCGATTGCCCCTCCAATTTGGCAGCAGGAGACGCGGGGGGCCGGTTGAGACGGCCTTTTCTGGCAAAGCCGCAAGGTCCCGTGACATTGAACTTGGTGATGTTCCCAAAAGACAAGGCCAAAGCGTTCGCAGTCTTACGAAGCGGCACGTACTTGGCCTCTGAGGTCAGAGATAAACGTCATCGTCCTGTGCTCCGGCTTCCCCACGCGGGGCCCCGTTTAGGACGGTCTGCGTCCACGGCGCCAGCGGAGCTGCGTGGGCCCAGGCTCCCCATTCCCGCACCCCGCGCCTGCGAGCCCCTTCTAACATGGAAATAGGGAGGCCACCAGGGCTCATGATGCAGCGCAGGGGACGCAAGGCGCTTTGGGACGTGCGAGGTGCGGACGCCGGGACTTGCCCCAGTAAAAAGTTACAGACAGCGCGCACAGGGCAAAGGAATAAAATGACCCCACGACCTGATAAAGAAGGAAACCTTTCTGAGATTGGACATGTCCATAGGTTACATGAATTTTAACATCAGAGTGAAATGAAACTCCAGACTAACACGCGTGGTTCCGAGGTCCCATCCGCGACAAGGAGTCGCCGGTTTCAGTCCCGGCCTGAGTGCGCGGAAGCGGCGGTTTCACCATTGCGCTCAGCCGCCAGGGGCCGAGGGGCGCGCCGGCCTGGAAGGGACGGACGCGGATCGATAACGAGATTTCTTTTTCATTTTTGGAATGTGCTGCAAGAGGTGAGGCCCACTTCCTGGGATTCAGACTCCGCCGGTAGCCCTGCCTCTTTAGCGGCGTCCTTTGAGGCGGCGTCGGGGGTGGGCGTCGCAGCCGCACGGAAGGGACAGGGAAGGCCTGCATCAGGCCCGCAGGGACCAAGGCGCTGCCCGCCGTTGCCTGGAGCCTCCCCAGCCTGGGCTGGTCTGTGTGACACCAGCCAGCTGCCCAGTGAACTGGACAGTGTGGTTTTTAGGGCAGTCGGCTCCGCCGGGGCTCCAGGGAGGGGTGTGACCAGCTGCTCCCATCTCATCTCCTTCTAAGCACCGCGGCTGGGGAGCCTTTCTCTGCTCACGTCGGAATTCTCACTCATCAGTTACGAGTGACCTGGGGAAAATAAACCGCGTGCAGACCGTCACGGAAACAGTATGTCGCAGCAAAAAATGGACGGGAGTTCCTGGTTCTCGGGCCGGCGCCCGCAGGTGGACCCGCCCACGTCTGTGAGTGTGCACCGGACGCCCGGGGCACCTTACTGTCCTCTGACGAGCCGGGGGGCCAAGGAAGGACGAGCGGGCACGGGCCTTGAAGCACTGTGTTCCAGACTGGAAAACAAGGCCCCCACGGGCGACCGTCGGAAATTTCAGGGCCAAGGAAAGCATTAGGGAAGAGAGAGGAGACCCCTGTGGGAGGCAGGGCTTCCCGCAGTGTCAGGCTCGCAGACAGCGCCTGCTCCCGGGGGCGGGCAGGGCTCCAAGCACAATCCGTTTCCCATATTCGGTGGTCCCCCTTATTCCTGGGGGGAATGTTCCAACACCCCAGGGGATCCCTGAAACCTCGAGCAGCACGGGACTGCCCTGTACTGTGTTTTCCCGAAGTGCCCCCACGAGCTGCAGCCCCGCCACCCAGACGCCTGCTGGTTCCTCCCTGTGCCCGCGACGGCACCTTTCCCCAACACTTTGTCACCTTAATAGCCTGCCGACACCTTACTGGGTTGGTATTATTGCAGAGGGAACCGTTCCCTAGAATTTATTTTTCTAAATAATGGGAATTCATTCCCTTAAGGGCGAACACTTTTAAAACCCAGTTTAGATAGTTTGTAGTGTATGAAAATTTTTTTTGCCTTCTTAAACAGGTAACAATTTAACCTGTGTGTGTGTGATTCAGTGCCTTTGTTAAGAAAATAAGTTTTTATACCATTATGTTATTTGAATTATAGAAGGGCCTTCATACTGACATTAAATGGTTCCAGACTTTAATTACTTTAACTTTTTGTGTGTGCTTTTTATAGTTTTCCTTCTTCCTTTTCAAATACTTCTTGCTGTATTCTCTTTTAATAGATTTCAAACCTCATCTTGTGGGCTAAGAGATGTGCTGGCTAAGGAATTAGAGAAAGGGAGGAGAGCTCCAGGACACCGGTGAGAATAAGACTAGGGAGGCCACCTGGGCCGTGTGTGGCTAGAGAGACCCACCCCGCGCCAGGCTTGGGGCCACCGTGGGGCCTCCGGTGCCAGCGACGACAGAGGAGATGCCTTTCTGGTGTGTCCTCTGGTCTCATTCTTATTCCTCTCTCCGTCCCGGCCTGTCCTCCCTTCTGACTGGGTCCCCTCCCTGTCCCCGGTATGCTCTGTTGTCACACTCACAATCTTTAGACTCCACTTCACACCAGGCACCTTGATAGAGTTACACTCCCCTTTCCCACTTCCTCACTTTCCCTTCAAAGAGCTGAACTGACTCCCCGTCCCGCACCTGCCCGCATGCTCACAGAGAGGTGGACTCCACCAGGCCGGCTGCAGCAGAGAAGCCGCCCTGCCCTTGCCCTGCCGTCACCCACAGCTTCCTAACTGATGATTCCAGCGAAGCCCGGTCTCCTTCCTCCACACGGACGAGCCACAGTGCCGGCCCTGCACGGTCCTTTACCGGTTCTGTGAAAATGCTCCTGCCACCCTGTCTCCAGTGTCTCGCCTCCCGCCTGTGCCCACGGCCGCCAGGACAGGGGCCAGTGTTGCTGGAACATAGGAGGGCGCCTCTGCTGCCATCAGGAAAGAAGACCCTGCCCCACAGCCGCAGGTTAGGGAGCAGCAGAAGGGAGACTCGCCACCCTGGGCCCTCTGGTGGATCCGGCCTCCGCGGAGGGCGTGTGGGGGTGGGCTGAGCAGGCCAGGGAGGCTCCGGCTGCTGGGCGAGGACAGAGACCAGCCTCCTCACTGTCGGGTCTGGGCTTCATAGCACGTCCCTCCTTAGCACGTCTGGGGACTGGGGTGTCCCCAGGGGAAACACCAGCCCCGGGCAGCCGGCTTTCCCCATTTCCAAGAGAAGCTAGAAATCTGGATTTCCAGTTTAAATTGAAAAATGACACTTAAAAACGTGGTCAGACAGCACAGGGCAAGCCCTTAAACTGTTTCTGCAGCATCCAGGACCACCGATCTGCAGCCCGGCCTTGGGCGAAGGGGCGGCTTTGAGGACAGGAGTGTGAGCGCCAGCGAGCGGGTGGCGCCCACTGTTGTCGTGGTGGGGTCCTCTCGGGGAAAGCGTGACAGTGTCAAGGACATGCCATCAGAAGAACGAGGGGCCCCGACCCAGCAGGCGGGAGGACCGCACACGCAGAAGCCACCCACCTCCCAGTTTGACAGATCGGCCGTGTTTCTTCAGATCGGTGGCAAGAATCCTTGGGCTTCGTCCCAGGCCTTTGCTTTTCTCCTTCTGGTCTGGGGTCCAGAACAGTCGCCTGTGGTTGAACTTTCCAGGACAGCTGGTGCCTGGGTGGCAGACCCACGCCCGGGTTGTCCTTAGTCCTCAGGGGCTCTGCGCCTCGTCCTTGGCGTTGCCCCGCCCCCACTGGCCACTGCCACCGCTGCCATCGGTCTTTCCATCACAGCAGCGCGAGCAGGAGGCCTCTGTGGCACACAACGTCCAGCCAGGGGACGCTGTGGCTGCTTCTTCGTGCGGCCCTGGCTGAGCAGTGACGCCGGAGCCAGGCGTGGTGGCCTCCGCACCCACGGGCTCAGTCCCCCCGAGTGTGGCCCTTGCGCCCAGAGCTGCAGAGCCCTTGCTGCCACACCCACACCTGCTCACCCGACAGCCTGCCCAGTGCCAGAAGGGAAACAGTCACGGTGTCACCGAACCCTGCGGGTCAGGGGGTCTGAAGTCGGGGTCGTGCTGCCCAGGGTCGCTCACGCCAACAGAGTGGGGGGCTCCGTGACGCAGGCCGGAGGGCCGCGGGAGGACCCGGCTCGCTCTAAGGACCCCTCTCTCCAGTTCTGGATTCTGGGTGGTGGGAGGGTCTTAAAGGGTTCGGGGGGAGTCAGGTGGGCTCAGGGGCAGAGATTTCAGAGAAGAGGGTGGAGAGTTCAGGGGTTTCCAAGGCAGTGCGCTCAGTCCCCGGACATGCTTGGGCTGTGCCTGGCTGTAGGTCCGGGCCTCGTTTTAACATTAAGTCTCCACCCCTGGGCGTGACAGCTAGTGTGCTAATGACAGGAAGCTGGTCAAAGGTCTCTTGGGAAGGGGTGTCAGGAGCCGTCCTGGATTTTCTGGCACACGCCGGTCAGTTAGCTGTGGTTCTTGGCTTTCTTTTCCGGTTCCTGATGGCTCTTGAGTTCGACCTGCTTATGTCAGAAGGCACGTTGGGGAGAATACAAGATGGTTAATGGAGACTGAGAGGTTAACGATGTGGTGGCAGAACTTGGTGATGGCATCAGCAGCCCCAGGACCACCGCCCGCCCCACCACACTGCCCACTGTGCCCGGCGCCCCGTGTGGGGTTGGGAAGGCCTGTGGGGTTGGGAGAGGCAGCAGACACAGGGCTTTGGGCCCCCCGAGGACCCACCGCCTGACTCACAACATCACTAGGAAGCAGAGGGGAAACGCCATGTGACCGGGAGGACACTGTCTGAGGTGCGAGGTGACATCCAGTTTGCGGGCCCTGCACACCCCAGAAAGCAGCCGGTGCTGTGGAGCTCCCAAGGCCAGAAACAAAGTGTTTGGGGGACGGTGCATTCACGCAGGACCTCAGCTCGGGGCAGGAGTTTCCCGGCCGCGGTGGCCCGCCAAGCCCTTCTGGCCCACGAAGTCCCAGCAGCTGGTGAAGCCACTGTGCTCAGCTAACAAAGGAAGCGTTCTTTACATTTGTATTACAATTATTTATTTTCCAACAATAAACCACAACCACCACAAATCTATCGGGCACAGGGGCAATGGTTTAGATGGGTCATTTGTCACAGACTAGACGGAAAACTCAAATCTGCCGCCGCTGAGTGAAGATCACACCCAAGGACGTGCCTTCTGCGCGTGGGACTGGAAGGGACAATCTCGGCAAACGCCTTAATAAAGGCATTTTTTAGTGAGATGAAGCATCAAGGACAAGGTGGCGGCTTGGAAGCTTTCCTTAGAAAGAAGTTACACTAAAATGTTTGGGCAAAGAAGCACTCTTTTGTGTGGTTTAATATTTCACGGTTTCCCTGTGTAATTTTGACAAGAAGCTCTGGGTAAGACTTTCTGAATGTTGTAAACTTTTGCAGGGCAGTAACGTTCCCGTGAACGATCAATATCCAGTATTTGCCGGCGTCCAGCAGGCCAGGCAGGGACCGTAAAAGTTGGGAATTCTGCCTCGTCTTCAAATAGGAACCAGAAACGAGAATACCACAGAGTCAGGGCGTCTCCGGGCAGACTTTACTCCCGAAGGGTCCGCGTGATCAGTAATCCTGTCCATTGTTCTGTAGCTTGGCAACCCTGAAAAGCCCATCTCTCAGCAAGAATGAGTTTTCATTTTTCTTTTCATTATCTATTCATAGTCGACTCCTCTGTTTCCTGTAAACGACAATAAGAAAACACAGTAAGACAGAATTAATGAGCCACGGACGTCCTTTGGTAGTATCTTTTTTCTTACAAACCTGAGCTGTGCTGTGCAATGTGTGCTTTTAATGAATAACATTTTAAATATGCCAGACACTCGGGCCACCGACCCGAAAGTGAAAGTGTTAGCCTATCACGTGGACGTGTCTGAATAGCTGACTTGAACTCAGAGAAAAAATGCAAGAAAATGCATTTACTTTTCATCGGGTGGTTTGATTGTCCCGTAGATAGAACCAGATTTGTGATGCATTTGAACATAATTACAAGGACCAACTGAAACCTAAAAAAAGTAATGACTGGTTGACAAGTGTTTGTAATTTTAAAAAATTCTTAGTGTCAGAAAGGAAGGAAGCGTATTTTGAGGGACTAGCATTTGGTGACCCAGCAGCCCCTCGGAGTCGGAAGAGCAGGAGGCCTCACCTCCTTGCACGCCCTGTGGTTCGCGGGGCACGGCCTCGTGGGTGCTGGCAGAGGGCGGGCACAGGCCGCCGGGGCCGGGGACACGAGCCCGCGCTCCCAGCACTGCAGCCAGCACGGGTGCCATGCCCGCCTCTGTCCCCCTTGCTCACAGAGTCCCATGGGGTGACGCGGAATGCCCCCGGGGGTTCTGCATAGCAGTGGTTTGTGTCACAGTTGATGAACTGCAAACCTAGGAACCCCAGCTTTGGATAATGGGCTGCAAACACACCCGCCCTCTGCCCCCGAGGACATCACCGTAATCACTGGAGACTACGAACGAACAAACGTGCCCCTTTCCTAGGAGACGGGGGAAGACAGCCCATCTCCCGAGGCTGTTTGCTCGCCGACACCCCGCGAAAGAGATGTTAAAAAAGGCTGTCACTGCCTGTGCTCACGAGATGTGCAAGAAGCAAGAGACCCACGGAGGCCCATGGTCCCCCAACAATGGGGAGTACCTCCCAGTTACTACATATTCATAAACCAAACCCTTGAAAAGGCAACCAGCCTGCTCAGGTTTCAGTCGAAGAATCAGGATTCCAGTCTAGGGAGGTCTGAATCCAGGGCTCATCTCTGCCGTAGAGCGGAATGGCTTCTCCCACGGAAGACCGTGGTTCGCCGGCGCACGAAAAGCCTTCTCGCCATAGCCTCCCGGACTGACCGCGCCCACACCTGGAATGTGTAGAATCTTCAGCGAGGGCCCTAGTATCATCAGTCCTTTAACACGCCGTCCTGGCCCCACACTTTTCATGCACCAAACGAGGAGACAAAACCAAAGTAGAGGAGAATCAGATTCGGAGCCCGGGCTGGGAGCGTCCTCACTGTTGGCCTTGACTTTAGAAAACAAGGCAACGCAGGGGCCCCTCTGTCCCCTGACCCGTCCCCTCGGCAGACCAGGCCACGGCTAATGCTGCGGCGTGCGGCGCCTGAACTGGGCACGCTGTGCAGGTGTTTTTCCTTGTAAAGCCAATAATATGTATTATATTCATAAATTTTGATTATTTGATAATATATTGTAAAATTTGTTTCTGAACGGATTTTCTAAGTGACTGTTATGTATGTATTTCCGCAGGGGTTTCTTACCAGAAAACACTTTCTTAAAAAATTGCATTGAAGATTACAGTTTACTTTCTAGGGAAAGATTCCACACAACTGAAAGGTATGACTTCTCTCCTGCTGTTGGCTCCCGATTTACTTCTAATATTTTTATGCTATATGTGCCCATTAAAACAACAAAGAGGCAAAATTGCTAAAATTAAAAGTCTACCAAAGGATCAGAAAGAAAAAAAAAGCAGCCTAACTTTTGCCTAAGTTTAACCACCTCAGGAAGTGAAAACCACAACAGGAAACCACACTGACCGAGCCCAGGGCCTTGTCTGAGTCTGTAATGGATCCGAGCTGCAGATAGGGTGGAACCGACCCCCCCCTCGGCTTTTGGGAGGTGTAATTAACATACAATAAACTACGAGCGCTTGGAGGTCGCTTAGTGAGTTCCAGCACACACACGCACAGGCGTGCAAAAATGGCTGGACAAATCGAGGTTCTGCCTCGTTGCCCACTGCGCTCACTTCCTCTCTCCCCTCCTCAGACACGTGTTTTGCCAATATTTTCTTCCAAACTTCAGTAGAATCTTGACATCTCATAAAAACTCAAACGCAAATATTTCCAGATTCAAGCTGCTTGGGTTAGCTGTCAATTATTACATCTTTAATTTGAAGAAAATATCAAGATTATACTATACTCTACTTTTACCTAAAGCTTCTCAATTTAATAATTTTATCCTACGGGATAAGGTAGATGATTTGTTAAATTATGTTTAATAATTTCAAAACACGTCTTCCACTGATTGAGGGTGTTTTTAGCAATATCAACTGTACAGCACTGTCTCGCAACGGGATATATTCCTTTCAGCAAAATGAACAAATTTTAGAATGTTTTAATCTGTAAAATTCATTAAAAATGTTAACACCTCATTAAGCACGTTGGGTAGGGGTAACTAGTCTAACATTGTCCTATAGTCTGTAATAGCAGTGGTTCTATTTTGCGTCTATAATAGAATACGATCATACTTTTCACTTCGAGACCCAGTTGTGCCATGACATGGATGAACCTTGAAAACATGACGTTAAGTGAGAGAGGCAGCTGCAGAAGAGCACGGCGTGGGTCGCATCATTCACGCCCTTTATACGGAGTGTCCGAGAGGACATCAGGGTAGAAACAGAAAGGCTGCCAGTCAACCCGGGCCGTGCGGGTCGGGGTCGGACAGACGCTGTGTTCAGCGGCAGTTTCTTCCGGGATCCAGAAAATGCTCTCAAATTGGTGGTGGTGGCTGCACTACTGGGAACATACTAAAAACCACTGAATTGTAGACCTTTCAAGGTGAAGTTTATGGTAGGTGAACTATATCTCAGTAAAACTGTTATTTAAAAAAAAAATCTGTTGGCTTTTCTAAAAAAAAAAAAAAAAAGAAAAAGAAAAATCAGTAAAGCCCATCTTCCAGCCTAGCAACTTGAACCTCTTTGTGTTTTCAACCAGATGCTGACATTGCCCCGCGGCCCCTGGGTGGCTGACGGGGGCGAGGAAAGCCAAGGCCTGGCTGTTCGAAAGGGTTAACAGGATGGGCGCGTCTCCCAGGGCCCAAACAGCCGACACTAAGAAGGAAAAAAGACGTCATTACAGACCCCAGACCCATCAGGTCAATTTTAAGAAGATATTATAAACGACTTCATGCAAGTAAATTTGAAAATGAAGATGAATGTAGCTTTAGAAAAATTCATCTTAAAATGCTGAAAAAATTAGAAATGTCAATTTTGGATAATTCTGTATCTATCAAAGGGATTGTATCTGTATGTAAACCGCCCCCCCCCCCGCCCCTGCCACCATTCCTTCCCTCAAAACAGACCTTAAGACCCAACTACATTCCATCAAGTATTCCCTGGGGTGGAGATGGTCAGTGATAAAAAGAAGGGAGAAACTTCCCAACAATTTTTATGACTCCAGCATAACTTTGGCATCAAAATCTAAGGAGAGTATGAGAAACAAAAACGATAGGTTCACCTTACTCATGCATGTGGATGGAAAATTTACAGTAAAATATTAGCAAATCAAATATAGCACTGTATAAAATAGAGAACATCACAACATTTTGGGCTCATCCCTCGGAGCCGCCTATTAACATAAGAAAAGAGGAAAATTATAGAATTGTGCACTTGATGAAGAAAAATGCATTTGAAAGAATTTAAGTGCAATGATGATTTAAATAGAAAATCTCTCAGCAGAGTGGAATACAGTGACTCTTTATCATGATAAAGGATATTTTTTAAAGATGAGAGGAGAGTGGAACATCACTGATGTGGCGAAGGACATTGCAAACCACGGTCAAGAGTGAAATGGGGAAACTGCCCCGTCTGAGACTGGGGAGCAAAGCAGAATGTTTGGCGTCACCACCTCTGCAGGACATCGAGCGGCCAGTTCTGGCCGGCGCGGCGCAGATAATGAAGTTCGAGGGGTCAGGAAAGAGGTGGCAAAGCCGCCATTACCTGCAAATGACATGATTGTGTATGTTAAAAAAAAAACCTCAAATGACTATGTGAGTTTAGCAAAGTTTTGGGAGTCAGAAGACACGAGGCGGGGTCCCGATGAGTCTGCCTTGTCCCCCCAGAAGGCAGGACCCCTGAGAGCGGGCAGGCTTCCGCTTCCCGGGGGGCTGCCTGTTCCAGGCCACCCGCCTGGACCTGCAGAGGACCCCCAGTCATTCTTCATGCTTTTTCCCAAAATACACAGAAGTGAGCTCATAATTATTGTCTGCTTCACTCTAAGGAGATGCAGTTGTGGACTAAGAAATAATAATTTGGCTTTGGCCTGTAGAGCTGTTTCCTAGGCAACCTGATAAGGGCTCATCCTTTGATCTGGATACGGAAACCCCCCAACGACTCCGGGGAACTTTCACCTAGTCACCAGTTGCTGGATCTGCAGGCGTTATGACCCCGCACATCCGTGACGCTGCACGTCTGCTGTGCCAGTAGAAAACCATGAGAGCCTCACTTCGGACTAAAACACGCTCTTCGGGGTTGATTATCATTGCCACCCAGAGAGGCTGCGAATGGGGCGTCTTTTGGTTTCAGTAAGACAAGCAGAGCTCAATCGAGTCTTCGCTGATGAGAATGGGACGCTCCCCTCCTCTTTTCCTTCTGTAACTCCGTGCCCCTTCGTTGGCAGTTACTGTATATCGAGGACTTAGAATTCACAGTGCGCCCAGTGTCTCTTATCTTTTTAATTTTTTCAACCATTTAAAAATGTAGAAAACATTCTTAGTTTGCGGGCCATCCAAAAACAGAAGGCAGGCTGGATTTGCCCACAGGTTGTAGTTTACTGTCCCCTGGCTTAAAACACTAACATTCGTTCCCATTAACTCATAATCCAAGTGACCTGGGGGTAGGAGCTGCTTGTTAGAATGAAGGTTTGTGGTGTAGAAGTTGCACAAGTGCGAAAGTATTCGGAATGTACCTTTTAACAGGTGGACTCTCCCCTGCTTTGCCATACCTTATAATTGCATTATAACAAATAAACCACATTATTAAACTAAAAAATAATTTTTGGCGTTAGTCTTTGAACAAGCATCTCTTCATGAACTGACTACCCGAATGGTTTTTGGCGCATGCTCCTCTTACTCATCGTTGGGTGTGTATCTGTTGGATACTTTGTTATATATGCCCTTGGCTACAGCCTTTTCTAAAATTTTATTTTTTACTCTATTGCCAGGTTACTATATTTATAAACCGAAATTCAAACTGTAATCCTGTCTTCTTTATTTAATAACTGTGTGAGAATTCATTAGTTAAAAATTATTCCTTGAAAAAAATCTTATTATTGAACCAAAAGTGTCCTTTCTAGAGCCCCAATCCAATGCCGGTGTAGAGTTGTGTAAAGTTCTCTCACAACTGGCTGCCACCAGGGTGTCTGAGAAGATGCTGACTTCAATGTCTTCAATTTCTTACGGAATTACAACCGCGAATTATCGAAACTCCATAGTACCTGCTTTGCTAATCACCTATTTCCGACCACGCTGTGCCTTTACGCTAGCCTACTGAAAGAGCCGTGGCCCTAGTATTTTTAAAACTTTAGTATCTAAACAACAAATTTCTTTAATTTAGTCTAAAATGCGAGTTACTCATTAATGAAGGTTAGGGATTCATTTTGTTCTTGACGCTGAGGTAAATCTGCATGAAACTAACAAACAAACACCCTGGAAAGAAGAAAGGTCATCCGTTTCGAAATAGATACTAAGCTTAAAGGTAATTGGAGTATTTGAATAACTAAAATCTTTCATTTTACGACTTTCAACTTTTCTGGTCATTGGTTGCTTTTAAATTTATCTTTCTTGTGAAAACTCAACCTCAATTGAATATTAACTATGTGATAATTCAATCAAACTATTTATATAGTTATGTTTTGCCTTGTTAACTCCCTTGAAAATAAACACATATCGGCGCCCAAATTTAAAAGAGGTTATACTTTGGTGATAATATTGGGCAGAGAGGTTTGTCTGGGTAGGGTTGTAATTGTCCTACAAATCACAGGAAAAGAAAAATAAAGTCTCATTCTCTGGAATCGCTTTAAGGTCCGTGCATTTCCTAAGCCAATCAGGGGGAAAAACACTGGCGTGGGAGGTGTAACATTTAGGGGGCTTTGCACACACACGTCGTCGCGGTGTTGCAGTTCATTTATCTTTCACATTCCGAGGCATGACGTCAGTTGCTGAGATCGGAAGGCTGGGTTTCAGAAAGATACCGGCCATTAGTGGCCAATGGCGGCTCGCCGTCCAGACTCTGGTCTGAGTGCCCCGAGCCCCTGGTCGTCCACCTGGCTGGGGTGTGACCACAAGCAGAGGTGCCGCGCCCGGGGACCCAGCTGGGGAGTGCCCGCGGTCAAGGTCAGCAGGTCGCTGGCGGAGGAGACCTCAGGCCGGGAGGTGATGATATTGAAGACAGGCCAAGCTGTCTCAGGGCAGCCCCACATCTCCGCGCCCGGCGCCCACCGTGGGACCCCGCGCCCCCGCAGGTCCGTCGTGGCTGAGAGCCGCTGCCGGACTTCGCGGCACCTGTCCTCGTACACATGCTTTTCCACAGTCACCCAGCGAGGAACGGGGGCTCACCTGAAAAGGTGAGCTGGGCCGAGTGCTAGGGATTTGATGCTAGGGTTTTATAAGGGGACGGAGAGATGTGATGTGATCGCAGCCGTGTGTTAGGGAGACGGGTCGCTTTGAATCGGAGAGAGAGGCAGCAAAGAGCACAAGAGGAGCTTATCGTGATAAAATCACTAGGATTCCGAGCCGAGGAGAAGTTGAAAGTGAAGAAGGAAGGGCGTGGGGCAGCCCAGAGGACAAGCCCCCAAGCCAGGCATTCAGGGCGGGGGCGGGGCTGGCAGCCAGGCACCGGTGCACCTTGGAGGTGGAAAACCCCGGAGGGGTAGCTCAGTCTTTCCGGAGAGGACAGATGGGCGCGTGTTTTCTCCCACACATAGGATACAGGGTTTAAAAATTTATAACACATAATGTACCCGATCCATTATAGACATTGCGCTGCAGTGAAAACGGTAGCGACACAGCCCGAACAGCAACGGCTCGGTGAGGCGTTTGTCACAGCTCACAGCCCTCCCAAGGCGTCCGAGGCTTGCTGCGATGTTCTGAACAAAGCGTCTTTTAATTATTAAAAACATGCACGAAGAGTTAAAATTTAATGATTTTTCTTTGCTTCCACATGCGTAAGCGGGACTACGTCTGTGCTGTGTCGCTCATGTTCAAGTCTATTAAAAAAAACCACAAACACTTTTCTGGACTCCCGTTTTCTCAGGTGCGCTTGGAACCCCTGGCCTGCCAACGTCCAAACGTGGCACAAAGACGGCCCTTCCACACCCATGGACACCTGGAGCTGGGCTCCCTGGCCCTGACCTACATTCGACCCTTACACAGCCCCGGGAAGGGGGCGGCCAGGCAACTGCCGTCATGGTGTGTCCTCCTCGCTTGACGAAGCGGAGTCTCACAGAGCTACGAGGGCCCCGCTCATTGCCCTGCAATGAGGAGGAGGTAGATCTCGAACTGGGAATTTGGCTCTTTCCCCAGCACTATTTTTTTTTTTTAATCCCAGGTTCTCTAGTCACAGCATAAATCTGATTTCTGGGCTAGTTCAGCGATGCAATGGGAACATTCTCACCTAGGAGGAAGGTGAGGCATGACATTGGAAAAGCCAGAGTCTCGAGGTCAAAAAGAATCCAAAAGGTCATTGGAGCTGGCGATTATCAGGCTACGAGGGCCACCCTGAGGCTCGCCCTGCGTCCTGGCCCTGGGCCTGGGATGGGGCGGAGGGAACGGGAAGGGGTAAAAAGTTCTCTGACATGCGAACGCCGACTTGATCATCGATGACTTCAAGGCCTGATAAGGATATTAGAAATTACGTATTTTTAAGAGTCCTTGCCTTCCAAAGATACATCTGAAACACTTACTGGTGAGATAGTATAATGTCCGCCTTTTATCTTAATTATAACCCAGGGATGAGGGAATGGGGGGAGGGTACGTCAGGCAGGCCTGTGATAACGGCCGGTGCTGGGGTGAGGGGTTATTGTATCATTTTGCCTATGTACGTCACTGAAAGTTTTCTACAATGAGAACGTTACAGGAAAAAAAGCCCCCAAGAAATCCTGCTGGCCAGCAGCTTTTGGAACCTCCGCTCGAACGCCGCCGTGTGGCTGTCAGCGCGGAGGACCGCCGCGCGGTCACCGGCACAGAAGAGGCACCGCCGAGGAGTCCTCACCCACTTGCCTCCTCCGCTGGCCGCCGAGTCAGAACATGGTTTTCCTGAAACAGGGCACTCGGACTGTAGCGACGTGAAGGTGCGCCAGTGGCTGGCCCTGGTCTTGTCTCAGTTGAACCTTCTTCTCGTTGATGGGTTTGCGCCCTAAACTAGGGACACATTTGCTCGGTTTTTCCCTTTGAGTCTGTACTTTTCCCACAATTCAGTCTCAGGTAACTTCACCCCCTGCCCTGTAGTGTCCCGGCTACCCTCCAGGTGTGGAGCATCTTCCATCCCTCCTGCTTGGTGCTGGAACGCACTTTTGCTTGGAAGACGCAGGGGTTTTTCTGCACTCCAGGAAATGCCGCTCTTCTGTTGCTTCATCTGCGCGGCTCGGCCACTCCCTTGCTCCGCGGGAATTCTGATTCGATGAGACCGAGCCCCGGCCTGTTGTTCCTGTCCCTTAAGAATCCTATTTTTAAAAACCTCTTCCTTTACGTCTACTTTCCAGATGTGTTCAGCGCTTCGCTTTTTGCTGTTGTGTTTTTATGTCAATCACTAAATTGATCTCTTCCAGGATTTCTTTTTTTTAAATTATATTTTATTGATTATGCCATTACAATTGTCCTGGTTTCCCCCCTCTGCCCCCCTCCACCCGCCCCCTCAGGCAGTCTGCACACCATTGTGCATATCCGTGAGATATGCAAGTCAGGATTTCTAACAGATTCTTTTCAAAGAAAGTCTTATTTTGGATTCCTGCCAGTTTTTTTATTTTATAATTTCTTATCCCTTTTCCTGGATGTTATTCCCTCATTGATTTCCTTAAGGTTCCCAAACCTTCACTTAAAGCTCTGTCCAGGAGGATGGAGTGGCTTCATCTTTAGGTTGCTGCTTTTGAAGGCCCTTGGCATTTGGTTTCTATATGTGGGTGCGGTTTTCCGTTCACCCTAGGTAGGGGTTCTCTTTCTCGGCACCCCCATGTTAGTTCACTCCTCCCTCTGGCTGCGGCCGCTGCAGCCGGTCATGTCCTCGTGGCTAGAGGCCCCCCAGGTGCAGCCGCTGAGCTGTGCAGCTCAGCTCCTAGTCGGAAGGCCGTGCCAGTGTCTCCTCTTCTCGCCAGCACTGTGGTCCCCACTAGGCAGTGGGAGCTCCACTCCTCGCAGGACCCACCTGCGCTGGATCCCGAGCCCGCAGGGCGGCTGCGCCAGCCCCTCCTCACCACTGTGCCCTCCTGGGCAGACGTAGTCCGCGGGTGTGTGTGTGGTGTTCCAAGCACCCTCGTGTTTCACGTTCTCCCTTCCCATTCTTCACCTCTCCTTGGTGTGGATTGCGTTTGCGTGGCTGAGACTTCAGAGCACAAACTCCTGTCACCATCTCAGCAGACGACTTAGGCCAAGTTGCTCACTTCTCAGAATTATTGCTAATGTCAATGGTACTTTTTATTTTATTGATTGATTTATGTAATCTCACCTGAGGCATGCTTGTTGATTTTAGAGAGAAGGAAAGGAAGGGAGAGAGGGGAACTTCGATGTGAGAGAGAAACATCGATCGGTCGCCTCTCGTGCGTGCCCCTACCCTGGACCAAACCCACAAGCCAGGCACGTGCCCTGACTGGGAACTGAACCCTCAACCTTTCGGTTTATGGGTGACCCTCCAACCAAGGGAGCCACACCGGCCAGGGCTCACTGGCACTTTCTAAATTGCTTAAGTTGCACCGCATTTCCTGAAGCAAACATCTGTGATCCGGCACTTCTGATTTCCGGGGACACCCACAGATGAAGGCGAGACCCAGGCCCCAGGGGCGGGGGGGCCTTCCTCAACTGGCACTCCTCTGCGCTTCCCGTGGTCACTGCTGGCCGAGCATTTAATAGCGCGTATTCCCTTCCTCGGGCGTATTTATTTGTTTAAATAACATTTAATGGGCATCTGGATTAACAATCATCAATTTCCCAGCAAAATTATATATTTCCTATATATCACCATACTACACATTATACACCTGCATAAGTTGCGTGTATTTCTATAAATAATGCAGTCACAGGCACCATATAGTGCTTATAAATGATCTACATCATAAGACGCATTTCTAGACAGATGTAATAAACATCTTCTAGCGGAAAGGCCATGAGGGGCGAGGGTACAGTCGATGCGCTTGGGCCGCGTGTCCGGGGCTGCTGCGTCCCTAACCTTCTTCCCAAGGCTTTCTGTTGTCCGGGACCTGTGAAAACCAGGGTGGGAGTCAGGTTTGTTCCACGCAGCACATCTTAGAGCCTGCTTTTCGGAACGTCCTCTGCGTCGTTTCCGCTTTTGTCGGGAGGGTGACGGCCAGCTGGCAGAGTCGCCTTGTAGCCGCTCAGCAGGTGGAGGCCCCGCTGGCAGGAAGGAGGTGAACGCACTGTCCCCTCCAGCGCCTGGCCTGGGACGGCCCCGTTCATCGTCTAGGGGGAGGCGGAAGGCTGCCCTGCGCCTCTGCCCGCGCCGAGGTCCCTCCGGAGCGGTGGCTTCTGGGGGCCCAGTGGCCTGCCGCTGGTGCTGGTGCCGTGCAGGAGTGGACTGAAGGTCCAGCTGGTCACGATGGGACGCTGTGCTCAGCACTGGGAGTGGGCAAGGAATCAGAAATCAGGTAGGTCCTGGATGCCCAGGGGCCTCAGGTGAAAGTAAGGTCACACAGGGCAACTCCCCACCCGGTTAAAAGGTAGGTGGCTACGGTCGCAAGGTATAGCTCCCCCTAACACCTTACGCACGCGCGCCCGCGCGCGCCTGCACACGCTCGCCCGTGGTCTATTTTCTTTGCATTCAGTGTAAATATCGCGCCTGGTTAAGATCTGGCGTTTTTCCTCTGCAGCATTGGTGTAGGTTACAAAACGCAAGCGGACGCACTTAACCACGGATTTCTTTCTGCGTTGGTAAGAGTAAACTTTTTTAAGTGTGTAAGTTTGAATTCTCATTGAAGGGCTCTTTAGGTCTCTACCGTCTCTGGGAAAAGCCTGTTTCTTGAAACTTCTATTAGGTAACCTAAAATTTAATTAACTAGCACAAACGTGAAACTACAATGAAGAAGGAAGAGTTTAAAGAGACATTTCTCCATGTTTTAAGTAAAGTAGCACATACCTTACCTACTTCTGGAGACTTAATCCCCTGGAATTCTCTCTTTTCAACAAACTAAATGAACAGTGCTGACATTTCTAGCCACGGGTTAGGCCAAGGAAAAGTTTAGTTAGTTAACTTTCTGGAGGAACTGGATTAACTTTCACATGGACAGGCTACTGTGGAAGGCAGCCCACAGGAGAAGTTCTGCCTCTTGCCTCCTCACGGCATCCCTTTAATTTCTGTTCACAGGCCGTCCTTTGGCTTCCTATGTCCAGCGAAAGGTATTGTAAGATGATTTGTATAATTATCCGGTTAGGCTACTTCAAAATTTGATGAATTTACTAAAAGGTGTGAATTTTTCATGGTTAGAAAATTAAATGACCTATATATAGGTCTTCAAACATAGTTGACAGATTCGTATCACTTGTCCCCCTGAGTCCCCTAGTTCGGTCCTTGGCACTTCCTGTTTCCAGAGCCAGTGACAACTGGGGCAGGCAGAGGGTTAGTTATTATGTCTGGTCGGCCTTAGAACCCGGTTTGCACAATGTTTCTAAAAGCTTTTTTAATGCCTAAAGTTTAACCAAAATTTTTAAACTATCATAGTCATATATATATATATGTATACATACACACAAATATATGAGCTATATGTATTTCCATTACACATAGTGATAAAGTTTTAAATAGATCTAAGCTTTAGAGATATTTACAAATATTTGTAGATCAGTGCTGATTTAAGCAGAACTCTTAGTTTTTAAAAATAGTGTAACTAAAAATAAAATATTTTAAAAAATAAAACTAAAAGTTTAATATAAAGTGGGAAATAAAAATTTAAAGACACATAAATTTAAACAATTAATCTTTTTCCACCTTACCCAATGCAGTTTTGTAGTCTTTTCATCTCACATTTTAGCCTCTGTGTGTAAGGGGGGGTCGATAATAAATCCGATGTGATTTTATTTTTACCCAGTGTTTCTTGAGCACTTAAATCTGATTTCTTAAATGTATCAGGACTCAGCAGTACAATGAGAACAGGAGATGAACATTCTATCTACTTATTATTCTTAAAATGTGGCATCAAAATTAACATATGGCTCAGCATATTATCTTGGCATCTTAAACAATGGAAATGGAAGAATTTGTCAGCCTGAAAATTTTCATGACCGAAATACATGCTAGTTGTAAGAGTCTTCACAACTTAAGAATCATGGGTATTCTGTGGATTTCAAGTTTTTAAACCGTTATCAATAAATCATAGTCTTTGGGGCTATGAATTGTAGTTTGGATATTAACACGCCACTCACACATAATACAAGTGAGTTTTTAAAAAAAAAATTATTTATTTTTAGAGAGAAAGGGGAAGGGAGGGAGAAAGAGGGGGAGAGAAACATCGATGTGAGAGAGAAACATTGATTGGTTGCCTCTTGTATGTGCCCCAACCAGGGCTTGAACCTGCAACCCAGGAATGTGCCCCTATGGGGAATCGAACCTGTGACCTTTCACTTTGAGGAGCGATGCCCAACCAACTGAGCCATGCCAGTCAGGGCCAAAGGAGGGTTTTGATGAGAGTCAGGGAAAACAATAATAATTAGCAGTGATTTACAGCCTTCTCTGTGTGGTGCGCTTCCTGTATGCCATGTATCTTTCGTTGCGAACACCCTGCAGGGAGCCCACGCTTAACTTTCTGGCAATACTGAATTTTCTCTTTAGCAATGCCACATGGCCTTACTGTGGACACCCAGCAACGTCATCGCCAGCTTTACAAACTAATTCCTTCCTTGAAGCGCCAAGTCATTCCTGGTAACGGCCTCGTCGGGGATAAAGCCCTTACTGTTAAATTCAGCTGACACTGGGTCTGATGACCTGCGTGGCACGTGGGGAGCCTAGCTTAGATGGTGCCGGCCGTATGCACACCAGGGTGCTCACCCCAAAGACAAGACAAGACAAAACAACAAAAACGACTTGAGTCTATAAAGAAGTGCGGGAACTTAGAGGCCTAAAGGGACAGAATGCCAGGACACGAAGATGCCATTTATACACATATGCTTTCCTGCAAGTCGCCGCACTTTAATTTTGGGAAAGAAGACTGGAGGTCTATTGAAGAATTCATCCCGCATGGCACTGGTTCAACACCTCAGGCTTCGTGCTGAAAAGCCTCCTTATGCGGCCGCTCTGTGCTGTGCAGCAGAGAAGCAGGCTGGGGACAAAACCCAGCAGGACCAGAGAATCCCAACTGCTGGAGAGAAAGATCATCTCCACGCTGGAATAGACAAAGTGATGACAAAAATAAAGAGGCTCTGTCACATGTAGCTCTCTGTTTTCATCACTCGGCTTTGGTATTTCAGAGATGCAGGCTTTTTGCTACGACACATCGTGGACAATATGAGAGAAGCCCACTTCAGCTGAATGAGCACTGCGTGGGGGTCGTCGGCCTGTGGGACTGTGCTCTGCAGCCAATTTTTTTTTTTTTGGGGGGGGAAGGGAATTAAAAACACCCAAGGAAACAAATATCTCTCAAATTTACAGAACTTGCAATGGAAACTAATGTGGTGTCTGCACATCCCCTGGGGCACTTACAGGCTTTCGCACTGTCATGTGGCATAAACGACCCCCGCCCCCACCATTATTTGTTATTTTAGCTCTGCGGTCCGTGGTCTGTCGGTGCAGCCTCGTGGATCCGGTTTGGGAAGATGTGCGTTCTGAGCAGCCCCCGCCCGAGGAATCGGGGCAGCGCCTGGGACTCCGCGACCCCCGGGAGGCCTGGAAAGACCCGGGAGGAATTCAAAACATGACCGCTGATACCCAGAGCGCGGTGATTTACCCGTCTCGGAGGAAGGCCGCCTCGGAAGGTCGGCTGTGGTCTGACCCCACAGCAAGGGAGTCGCCCCGAAGGGGCACGGGAGCAATCGGGGGACCCCGCGGGGCCCGGCTGGGGGAAGGGCAGCGCCGGCCTCCTGCGGCGGTCAGCGTGGCCGGGCGCCGGACTCGCACGCGCGGACGCGGGTCTCGGCGCCCGGTCTGCCCCGCCGGCTCGCCAGCTGGGACCCAGCCGCTCTGGGACCCAGCCCCGCTGGGACCCAGCCCCGCGGGCCCGAGCGTGGTGCCGTGGGAACCCAGCCCCGCCGCACAGGGCCGGGATCCCCGCGGCTGCGCGGGCAGGCGGCGCGGCTGTGCGACGCGGCGCGCGCAGCAGCACCTAGCGGAGGCCGCCCGAGGTGCGGCGGCGGTGCGCGTGCGCGTGCGCAAGCACGCGGCTCGGGGGCGCGCACGGCGGGCGGGGCGGCGCGGCGCGTGCGGGCGCTCGGGGCGCACACCGGCCGGCGGGGCTGAGGCGGGCGGGCCGGCTGAGGAGACTGGGGCGCCCGCGGAGCCGGGAGCGGGAAGCGCGGGGAGCGCGAGCGGCGGAGGAGCCCGCGGAGACCGAGGGACGCGGGGCGGCGGCGCCAAAAGGCCAAGCGCGGGGAGCCGGGCCGCGGACCTGTGGGCGCGCGGTGCCGCCCGGGCCGGCCCCACCCGCGTCCGCGCCCCCGGCCCCGACCCCCGCGGCGCCCGGGCCGAGGAGCGCGGCCGCGAGGATGTCGGCGGGCGGCCGCGACGAGGAGCGGCGGAAGCTGGCCGACATCATCCACCACTGGAACGCCAACCGGCTGGACCTGTTCGAGATCAGCCAGCCCACCGAGGTGCGCGCGGCCGGCGCCGGCCTCCCCTCTCTCCCACCTCCCGCTCCGCGGACCCCCCCCTCCGGGGCACCCCCGCCCCTCGGAGACCCCCGCCTCGGGCGGCCCCTGCCCACGGGGACCCTCTTCCCCGCGCCCCGGGGTGGCCGCACGGGCCGGCGCGGGTGGAGCGCGGTCACCTGTGCCCAGGGCCGCCGGGCGGGAGCCGTGGGCCGGGTGGACGTCGGGGTCCGGGGGCGGGATCTGGGTCCGGAGGTGGGGGTCGCGGGCCGGGTACGGGGTCGCGGGCCAGGGCCGGGGTCTCTGGCCCAGTGGGGGTCGCGGGCCGGGTCTGGGGTCGCAGGCTGGGGCCGGGGTCTCGGGCCCAGGGAGGGTCGCGGGCGGCGTGGGAGTCGCCGGCCGGGGGCGGGGTCGCGGACAGGGGGCGGGGTCGCGGGCCGGGCTGGGTTGCGGGGGGCGGGGAGGGGGGGACCTGGGTCCCGGGGTGGGGGTCTCGGGCCGCCTCCGGGGTGGCGGGCCGGGTCTGCGCGGAGGCCGTCCGGGGTCCTGCGGCGGGAGGAGGGCGTGGTCGGACGTTATTTTATCCCGCCTCGCCCGGATCGCGGCCCCGGGTTCGCGGCGCCCGCCTGTGGGCCACCCGGACCTTTGTCACTTGAGAGAGCATGTGACCGGCGGTGTTTTGCTTCAGTGGGTTTGGAAACTTGGGGGTTGCCAGCCGCGAGCGTAGAGCAAATATCAGGAAAGTTGTTCTGATTGTGCGGATTTGCTGATAAGGCGGCCGGGAATTGAACTCCAGTGGAAAACAAGGGGCTTCTCCCGGTCGTTGCCTGCAGCTCAGGTTGAAGGAAGAGCGCCCCTCCCCCAGCCGGCCGGCCCGGTGTCCGCGGTCGGCGGGGGCCCGGGGGCCGGGGCGGGGGGCGGGGGCCCGGACGCCCCCATCCCGGGGCCGCGCGGCGCTGCCTGGCGGCGGGGTGGCGCGTCCTGGGCGTCCCCCGAGGGAAGGAGGAAAAGCACACTTGCTCCGGGCCTGGGACAATGGTCGCCGTTTGTGGCGAAGCCGCTGGGAGAGCTCCGAACAGCTTGTTAAAAATGGGGTTGAGTCCCAGTGCGCAGGGACGCGGGAGGCTGTGTGGGTGAGAGACCCCGGGAGGCCGTTTCACGGCGGCAGCGTTTAGGGCTGCGTTTCATGGCCAAGTGGCGGTGGCTGAATAAAGTTTAACACCAGGAAACGCACCTTACACGCGGTGTGTGCCCTCTTGGGCCAGCATTTCAGTAACGTGCGTTTTTGACCTGTTTTCATTAGTAATTCAAAGTTGATGTTATTTGCTAAAATGCCAGCTCTTAGGCACCAGTCATATTTGGCACATTCGCACATTCCCATGAAACTTGATGCTTTTTCTTATCCTGAAACCCCAGCGTCTATTTCTGAGTGCAGGGGGACCGCGACCTGCTAGCGCCGAGTGGTGTCCCGCGGTAGTGAGGGCGCCACCCCTCGGGCCTCCGCCCTTGGCCGCTGGGGCCCGGCCCGGCCCGGGAGGGCCCGCCGCCCGCGCTCGGACTGAGGGCCGGGGGCTCCGGGACGGCGCGCGGGGCGGGGCGCGGGCCTGGGCGCTCGATCTTCCCGGGCCCCGCGTGGTGCTGGGCGGGCGGGGGCCCCGGCCCCGGCCCCGGCTCCCGGCCCTGGCCTGGCCCTGCCTTGACAACGTCGTTGGTGTGTTTTGTTTTGTGTTCCCGTTGCTGTGGTGTGAGCACGCTTAAGGTGGGCCGCGTGGAGCTGCGGTGTTGGGTAGGCTAGGTGTACGAGATGCGTTTTCGCTGTGCAGCCTTTTCCCTGGGGATGGCTTATCAGGCCTTTCGCCCACTGTCAGGCGGGCACGTGCGTGGATGGTTCGGGTCACGTCGCGGTCCCGACGCTGATGGCGCAGCTGCCCTTGACGGGGCGGACGCCGGGAAGCAAGGTGACGGGCGATTCGGCAGCCCCTCGAGCGTCCCCGGGCTCTCCCGGGCGGCCTCCGGAAGGCGGCCCGCAGGAAGGCGGCGCTCAGGGCCAGGCTCTCGTTCCGAATAGCCGGCTCGTTTTCCTTAGCTCTGGCTCAGAAAGTGTGGCTGTAAAATATTATCTCGGTCCATAGTTGTGTTGTTTTTCTATTTGAATGGGTCTATTTATAATTGTTTTCTGAGAGATTTCCCAGGTCTTTGGGAAAAGGATTTTTTTTTCAGTTTAGTAATAGATGGTTCAGTTTACTCTTTAGGATTTTAAGTTGAGTTGTGTTTTTAAAAAATTCTAAATCATGACATTATAGTTAATTGATTTCATTAAGTTCTGTTTTTAAGCAACCAGTTTCAACTTTTTCTGTTTTCTTGGACACGGGCAGTTGTGAAAGTGAAGCCGGCCTGTTGTTGCAGAGCCGCCTTTTCGAGTAGCTCCGCAGGGGAGAAGCCGCTGTGCGCCGGACTGGGGCAGGGCCAACGTTGAAGAGCTTTTTCTGAAAATGATGGTTTCATATACTAGTTTTCCTCCCTGCAAATACCTGAACATTTCTGCTTTTAGAAATGATCTCCAAGATTGCATTAGAAAGCTTTTCTTGATGAAATAAATTGTTTTTAAATGTCCATATGTTGTTATTTTTTTAGCTCTTTTGTTATCTGGTATCTAGGTCACACTTTGTATTATGTTTTCTGGAGAGCCTTCGCATACTATTTATTCTGGTCTTGGAAGTTAAAGCTTTGCATTACACATGTATCTTTCATGATTGTGTAGGTAAACTTACGCTAATTCTCTAAATCAGTATTTCAAGGCCAACAGTTTCATTTTGCTTTATCTAAACTTGTCTGAGGTTTTTTACCGTCTTGATAAATTTTTGTTCTATTTGGCCATCACAAGTTATATTTCTTAGTTTCCTACAGGAATGACCTCTATTATGTTCAACAAATGTTGAGCAAATTTACTGCAGTTTGGTTTGTAGGAATAAGATGTGAGCCTTATATTTATATATTTGGGTAGTTTTTTTAAGTGTGTGTATGAGAGTATAGTTGTGGTGGTTTCTTTGTTTGTTTGTTCGCTTCTTTTGCCAGGTTCAGCGATTGGTATCTGTCATCAGATTTTACCATGCTGTCGATCGTCTGTGATTGGTGGTTTCAGGCAGCCTTGATAACCACTGGTAATTCTGTGGTTTTTCTTTAGGAAGATGACAGGCTTGGCTTTCGGATTACATTCACTTTTTAAGAAAATCCGAATGATTCAAAATCAGCCTCTTTACGTTTGCTTTTTTCTCCTTCATATTGACATTTGTGTGCAAAAGGAGGGTTTCCAAAGAAAAAGCAGGTAATATTTTATCATTGCACATTTTTCAACCCCTTCCTCACTTGGGTCCCGGATTCTTTTGGAATTTCACATGAACATTGATGATGGGAGATTGATTTTAAGCTGAATTATTGTCTCGATTATTGTGGAAAACTAATTCATAATACAGACTTCTTAAAGCTATTTAGCTCTGTCCTTTTCTTAATTTTAACATCAAGGCTTTACTTCTTTCTTGCCAATCTTCTCGTCACCCCCTCAGAAGGGGGCTCTGTGTTTCCCCTTTTAGTTACGAGAGCTCTTGGTCCCTCAGTGTTGGTCCCTCACTGTGCATGAAGACAGGAGCTTAGGGTCCTGTTTTTAAACACATTCTTATGCCCATTACGTAGTAGGTGTTCAAGAAATACCTTGTGGACAGAGCGTTGACTCGGTCTTTGTGCCT
Organism: Mormoops blainvillei; assembly: GCA_004026545.1. Lineage (NCBI taxonomy): Eukaryota > Metazoa > Chordata > Mammalia > Chiroptera > Mormoopidae > Mormoops > Mormoops blainvillei. The sequence goes on along the minus strand of PVJD01002195.1, from coordinate 177,406 downwards.
TGACAGCGTGGGGTATGTGCTTTTATAAAACAGTGAAGTTGTGTGTCAGGCTATTGCCTGTGAGAGACTTTGTTTTCAAGTTTCATGGTGTCGTATAAAGGTTACAGCTAAGTGCAAAAGCTATCCTAGGTAGGTAGTTGACGACTTCTCTTCATGAGATATTATATTCCTTAAAGTCATTTCTTTTTTGCACTGGTGGGAAAAATAACCTAGAAATTGCGTGTACACCCACATACACTTTATTCAAGGGGAATATGTTATTTTCATACTTAATGAATCTTGAGAAGTACTATGGTGATTCACATTGCCCACAGGTGTGTGTGAAGATTAACCTCTGGCCTGTCAGCAGAGGTGGGGTAGGAAGGCCTTGGGTCCAGCGGCAGGGATTGCGTAACCTACAGTCAGGTCTGGATTCGAGACTGAGCTTGGGTTGCAACTAGGCTTGGTCATCCAGCTTAACTGTACACGGAACTACTTTAAAACCAGCAGTTGTATTCCTACACGTTATTATTTGGGAAGGTCTTGTTTTCTGGTGACTAACATATAATGAGATAGTTGCCAGTGGTATGTTTCTAGTATTTATAGGCATATCAGTTCCTTTTTTTCTGTTTGTTTTTATAACTTGAGCCTCAGTGGTGGTTATAGCCTTTAATTCCCGGAATAACTAGTTAAGGTTTCTGTGTGTATGGGTGTGTGCTTGTGAGTCTGTGGTAAAGACCTTGCCTAACCTTGTTTAGTTATCTTAAATTTGCTATCTTTGTGCCAATGAAAAATAATTTTACTTGATGCAATTTATAGACAATGCAGTGTAAATGTTCTAACGACAGGCTTTTCTAGAACTATCAGGTTTTGAACATGCTTGGTGGTAGAATGGCAGCAGCAGTAGCTTTTTCATGTTCTCAAAAAAATATGAATCACGAAGACTCAGGATATGGAACCTAATCGGTAGGAAGCTAAAGAAAACGGTTTAAGGTTATGTCCTTGAGGGTTCAGTGTGGCGGTTGCACTACTGCTCAGTGTTGGTTGCCAGTTCTGGTGGCATGGGTTACTTTGGTTATAAATGGTGTTACCAGGCTTGAATTCTGGCACAATGTCAGAAAATGCTAATAAATAATACAACAATTACTTTGATATAAATCTGTTTTCCTTTATTATAAATAAAGTGGATTATGCAAGTAATGTGTAGGGAACATTAAACTAAACTGATCCCTTAATTGTAAGTTATTTTCAAATTAGGTAGAGTGTTGGTTTTTGCTCCAGAGTTCGCCCTTTCTGTCGGGTGCACGTCTGTCTTGACGCCTGCAACAGGGTGGAGACTTGTTCGACCTCCATCTGCACTTGTAAGTTAGACAACAAGCAGGTGCCGAATCCTGCAGACCCATTAACCGGCACTGGGCTTGCCCTTGTCTGTGGGCTGACTCTAACAGTCTGGCAGGGCCCAAAAGTCCATGGGGGCTTCCAGTCGGTGTCCCCACACATATGAGGTGACAGCAGGCGTGGGCATGCTGTCAAAGCCGGACCGTCTTTATGCATGAGCTATGCACGCTGCTCATGTGTTGTGGTTGAGGTTTTGTTCTAGCAACAATGAAAATACAAAACCTTTTCTTTTGGCATACCTGACTGACCAAAACCATGATCACTTAGTTTTAGGCAGTAGGTGTATTTTATAAGGTGAAAGTAAGCACATGTAGAAGTAGACCATTTGTAGACCCAGAGTTTGTTTTCCCAGGATGAGCTGATTTCTAAAGATGAGAATAACCTGATGTTTCACACTTGCACGCTGCAAATGTGTGTGGTTAGTGAAGCTGCTTTGAGGAACTGAGATTGAATAGTTTACTAACACTGGAAAATAGCCAACGTTTCTGTACGTTTACTCAGAAGAAGTTTATGATAAATTAGCGTTAAGGACAACTAAGTTGTGTTGCTTACAGAAAATCGGACATGAGCTTTTGTGGTTCTCCTTTGCATGGCTGTGTTTGTAGGTTCAGTCCTCACAGCGTGCTTTGCTGCCTCACTGTTGTCATGATTGTGAGGGGGACCCTGTGGGACATTCTTGTGATGAATGCTTCTGCCAGGACAGGAGGCACACACTGGGATTGTCCCCACTGACGCTAGGTGTGAATAAGATGAGCTTGCTCCAACTGTTGTTCTTGTCGGTGTCTGAAGGTTTGCACCTCCCTACGTTTACTAGTGATGCTAGTGCCCCCATGATGTAGGCTGACTGGACGAGGCCATACCCCTGGAGTATTAGGCATTTTCCCGTGTTTTTAAAACCGTCTCCCATTTGGCAGGGCAGAAGCAAACCGAAAGAGGGCATCTCACTCTGCCACCCTGCATTGTGAAAACTGCGGCAGGTTGTTTCCAAGTGAGGTTTTGTCTTGCTTCCAAAAACTCCACCTGAAGGTTTCACTGTTTTTCGTAGTAAAACAGCGTGCGACACTCGAAGTTCGGGCCCACGAGAGGACGCTCATCATTCTGCTGGGCGGGAGCGGTCCGGCTGGCTGCCGTTGTTCGGGGTCACAGTGTGCAGCTCTCTGTCGCCTGAGTTCGTACGTGACCTCTTGAAAGGAAGATTAGACTTCTACTCCTTACAAGTTTAAACCAGGCATTCCTTCCAAAAATGTACTTTCTCTTCACCCTTGTTTGCTAATGCTGGTGCTCTCCATGGTGACCTACTTACTATTTTATTGGTATTTCCTGATTTTTTACAGGAGAACCAATAAAGTTTCTATGTTATAATTTCTTTTTATGCCACTGTTGCCAGCTTGGGTCCCGAGGCTTGAGACTGCTGGGTTCCCCTCTTGCTCTGAATCTAGTTCCCCCATTTAGTGGGGGAGGTGAAGTGGGAGCAACACTAGGACCACTGTTTGCGGCGCTCTGCTCGTTCCCGAACCACTGCGTTCCCGCGGTGCGTTCCACACGCAGGCTCGGCGCGCCGTCTCTCAGATCCGTTACTTTGGGGTGGGTAGTGATATTATTATCTGAATCCATTTCTCAGCGCTCCAGACTTCTAGAAAGATGCTTGTAAAAGAGACCGTGATTTTCCGTGACCTCTTTAATGGGCCCTTAGGTTATATTACATCACATTTTTCACATTAATGAGTTTTTGTATTGGCAAAAACTTGGGGTGATTATTTTTAAGAGACACTGGTAATAAAAGTACCAGTCAGTTTTATGATGGTTTCTAGTTTGAGCCCAAGTGCGTTATTTTCATTTCTGGTACACATTCTCCGTTGGAAAATTCTTAACTACGTTTCACATTGTGTTAAAGTCCTTGTGTCCATCTTGTACTTTGAATCTATTTTTACCCACGCAGGCATGCCACTCAAAGAATATTGTTTCAGTGATTTATACAGATTTTAAAATGTTGATATCTTTCTTTAAACAATATCAGAATGTCATGTTTGTTAACGTCCCCTCTGATCTGAAAAATGTTGCGTTGGGAAGCTCTCAGTGGCAGATACAAGTTTTCAAAAATTTAATTTCCTATCACAGCTCAGATTTTATTATCGACAGCACTTGAGGGCACAGGCTCTCCTCGTTCGTTTTTGAGAGAGTGCCCGCCAGACACCCACGCCTGAGCGCTGCAGTCTGTCCGTGGTCCTTTCAGGTCAACACGGTGCTCCGTGAGAAAGCTCTCACCCACTCCCAGCTCGTGGCTGCCCAGGCCCTTCTTCTGGAGACATCACAGAGCTTTGGTGTGTAGCCCTAGTCTGTTGTACCCCCACCTGGCTGTCAGCGCAGGTGCCAGCCCAGCGAGAGGGCGGCGTGCTGCCTGAATAGCAGCGTGAGACGTGCTGGCCTCACGGTGACCCGATGGTCCCGGGGACCAGGGGTTCGTGGGCTCCAGCTCGTGAGCTACTGCCCTGGATATTTAGTGATATGTTTTAAGAATTTTGGTTTGGGCGGATTCAAAAAAATATTCTAATGTAGATACTAAAGTCTGTATCTTATGGTATGTTCTAACTAGGGCTGTAAAGGTGACACATGTAACATCTAACATGAGGAAAGGTAGATTTTAATACATATTGTTATTTTACTTACTGTTATATGTTTGATTATTTTCTATATTTATTAGTACCTGTTTTAGTTTTTACTTGTCAGTAGTGAGATGCAAGTATTTATGTTTTGTTACTGAAGACCACTTGGTCACAAGCTACTGAAAGTGGCGACTGTGAAGTTTTATTACTCTGACCAACTCAGGATATAGCCTAGGCCACGCCTACTCAGGAGTCCGTTTCTAGCCGAGAACAAAGGTGTCCGATGTATTCCAGGGGATGGGTGCCTGACCTGGGCTGTGTCTTTGGGCCCTTGTCTGTCCTTTCTGACTCCCCTTCCCACACACAACCTCTGAGTCACGCCCGCTGTGGGCTGCCTGAGGACGCCTTTTTTCTCTTGTTTTTGGTTGTGTTTTTCCCTTAGCTACATCATATTTCCTGAGTGGAAGACAGACATACAGACACAGACAGATAATGTTTATGTGCTAAAACCCGTCAGAACACAAGAAGGAATTGTAATACTTCAAAATAATATATGAGTAGGTTACTTTTAAAAATTCATGTGGTAAAAACAAATGTTAGTATATTGACTTTACATATAAGATTAGCAGATCTTAAGATTAATTTAGCTACTTGGTGACAACTTGTTTCGTGACAAATATTGTGTTGTTAATGCACGGTTAGGTGTAAGTTCTTTTTGAATTTTTGGTGGCCCTTTCCTGTTTAGAGATAGCATTACAAATTATTTTGGTGACTTTAACCACTTAGGGAAAAGTGTTTATTAATAAACATTGTTTCAATTTATCAGGATAACAGACTCCAGATAAGAAATCTTAATTGCTGAATGAGTGAATTTACAAGTGATTCCTTTGCAGGCCAGCGAAACCCCCGCGTGTCCGCCCAGCAGGAGGGGCCTGGGCACCGTGGACAGGGCTCTCCCCCGCTTTGTGCGCTCAGCGCGCGGCTGCTTTAAAATGTGTTTCTAATTCAAGTTTGGCAAAGGTGACCTTGTTGAGTTCATGGTATAGTTAATATGTTTTATGCCAAACTCGATTTCAGTTTTAAAGCATTATTTTTATTATTACCCTTAAGAAATTGTTACTTTGGGGGAGTGTCAAGGACAATAAAATTAAGACCTATAAATCTGGGGCCCTGGCGCGGTGGCTCCGTTGGTTAGAGTGTCGACCCCACGCGCCGAGGCTGCGGGCTTGATCTGCTGTCAGGGCACGTTTGGGAATCAGCCAACGATTCATCAGTGAGTGGGACGGCGAGTCAGTGCTTCTGTCTCTCTCAAATGAATTTAAAAAGTTTTTAAAAAGCCAGTAAATCTGGAAAAGCATTAAACACATTTATGACGTTATATTTACTGTAGCAGGATCATACACTTAAAATTTATTTTTTCTATCATGAAAATAATATGCTTGTTTTAGAGTATTTCGAAAATGCTTGGAGTTTGCATGTGTGTTTAGTTGTGGCTGGTTATTAAGTATTAGTGCTTTATAGCCACTCCTGAATTGCGTTTCCTAACCAGCCGTGTGTGTGGCTATCAGGGGTTTAGTTTTTAAAAGCTACTTAGGTTATTCTGATAATTATCATATTTAATATTGCATTGGCCAAAAAGTCCGTTATGTTTTTTCCTGTAAAATAAAAGACACATTTTTCATTTTCACCAATAACTATTGATTTGGACATCCTGAGCCTGTCGGCTGCCTCCCGCTGTTGGCTTCCAGTGGGGAGAGGCCGGGGGCGCTGCTCAACGTCTTCCAGTGCACGAGACGGCCCCCCAGCAAAGGGTTATTTGGCCAAAATGTCAGTAGTACCAAGAAACTTCGCAAACCACTTTTGACACGTTCAATCAGTCACAGCACTTTCTCCATATACTGCACAAATCTTTTCTTGTGTTTCAGTTGCAGTTTTACCTTTTCTGAAATAACAAAGCATGGCACACCAAAAATGTCGCGTATTTCCTTCCATCTTCAGTATTAAAATGGCTGCACAGCTCACCAATTTTGATACTTTTTAAAAAATGAGCGCTGATATGACAGCTGTCACAGTTACTCTAACAGTGTTGTTTCGAAAGAGGGTAAAGACAGTTCAGTACCATTAGAGCCGTCACAGGGAAAAAATGCAAGGGACTCTTGCGAACCCGGTGCCCTGTGACGGCACACTGCCTGTGCATGCAGACCGATGTCGGCGCCGGTGCTCTGCGAGCGCCACCCCTTAGTTTTTATAGCGGCCCTAGGGGGCGCCGCTCGTGCTGTTCTCACTTGTGGACAAAGAGCCGGGGCACAGGGAGGCCAGTGACTTCTCAAGGGCACGCAGAGTGGCACGGCCACTAGAGCCCAGCCACCCGCTCTGACAGCTTCCTCCCAGGCCACTGTGTCTGTAGAACTTGAACGCGCAAGACCGCTGCAGCGAACGCAGCGTTTGGAGGCTTCGTGCGGAGATAACTTACAGAGTGACATAGAGCTTAATCTCCAGGAAGAACCACAGGCCCTCAAGGCTAACGAAGACTGTTTACTTATATTCACATCACAGGTTAAGTGTGCTTATACACAGATCTTGTGCGTGCACGTGTGCATGGATGTACTGATTTTCATCGTGACCGTGAAGCCCTATTATTGTAACTTGATCTTTATACTCGGGAAGATGATTCAGTGTTTTGTATCCGCTTGGTGCAGGCCACGTTTTACTCTCCAGCTGTGCAGACTGGCAAGCACAAGTTGGAGTAGGAATGAGGGTCTGAGGGGTGTGCGGGAGCTTCCCTGACAGTGTTCCAGTGCCCAAGCGGGAGGGGGTGGGCAGGCCCCACCCCAGGCCCTGCTCTTCCATGTTCAGACCCCTTTCTCGGGGCACGGCTGTGATTTTGAGTGTGGTAGTGCCCTGCGTGCGTCCACCCACACTATTTCCTCTCGTCCCTTTTGCTCTTGGCACGTGTTCTCCTAGGACCGCCTTCCTTGTCTTTGCTGTGGCTGTTGCCTCGGCCCTTTAAAATTCAACAAACTAAACCTGTTAGTTCTCATCGTTTCTAGGGCTGTTAATTTCGCAAAGTTTTGCTTCCATATTAGCCTCGATTCCCCCCGCTCCAGTGATGTTTGAATTTCATCAGGTAATTGCCAGCTGTTACTAACAGTTCCTTAACATGTATTGCACAAATATTTGCTATTCCTGATCTAAAAGTGAATTTTTCAGACAAAGTGGCAGCTTCAGGGAAGAGCCCAGCAGGCCTTCTTCAGCCCTGCCGACCCCCTTTTCCGACCACGAGGCTGTGCTTTCTGTTCCTGTGAGAAATGGGGGACGTGGGGCGGGGGTCCGCAGCAGTTAGGAATCAGGGACCCTGACTTTGGGCGGTGGGGCCACATGTTAGCAAATGCATGTTTGCAGCGACGGGAAGTGGCGCGCACTCACCACACCGCACAGGGCGAGGAGAAGCATGCAGCTCCTGGTGCACCCTGTCTCTCCTTGTTTATAGCGGCTTGGCGTGGCGCGCGCCTGCGCATTCTTATGGCTCATGTTCTAACAGAAAATATAACTTAACTTTTAAAAAGTTATGGTTTTACCAAATGGCACCCATACCACCCAATATTAGGTGTTTGTGATTCGCGCAGTTGGAGCCAGTTTCTGATGCTTCCGGGATGTTTGCGTTTTATTAGCGTAATGACACTCTCTTTAGTATGTGATTGGTAACAGCAGCCTGATTCTTGGGAAACGTTGTTGATTTTATATTAAATGAATACAATGATAATCATTGTTTGCTTCTATGAACTTCTGCCTGTGAGCTAAAATTTTGACAATAGTTTTGCACCCATGTCATGGGCTCAGTGGTATGAGAAATTGCTTCTGTTGCATATTTGGTTTTGTGTGTTTGTCTTTCAGTGGCTTAGGCCTGTTAGAACTGTCGACATCGAAACATCTCTCTTGGCTTTATCTTGGGCTAAGGCAGTACTCATTCACTCGCTGATGTTTCCTGAGCGCGCAGTGTGTGCCAGGCTTGGTTGGGGGCCAGGGCCTTCAAAAGTGAGAGGACTCGGCAGCCTGGGGCCTCAAGGAAGGGAGGGAGCCCGGATGCGTGCTGCACCGATCCATCATGCAGGAGGGAGAGTGCCTCGGGGGCGGTGAGCAGCCTACCTGCATGCGGGGCGAGGTCGAGCCCTGCCTCTTGTCTCCATTTCCAGGGTCACTCGCGGAGTAGTCACCTACTGTGCGCCAGACCCTGTGTAAGTGCTGAGTATGCGGACCTTGATAGACACTTGGTGCTTCTCTCAGACGGCTCCCATCCTAGTAGGCAAGGTAGACGGCACAGTGGCGATCCCAGGGTGAGGCTGTGGGTGAGTGGCAGGGAGCAGACCGTTGAGACGGCTCTGAGGGTGGTCGGAGTTCCCGCGTGGGTAAGAGGGAGGGCGTCCTGGCAGAGAACGCTGCTCCCTCAGCACCCGGGTACCCTCCTGGTCCGCGCTGTGCAGCGGGAGCAAGGAAAGCGCCTGCAGGACCTCCCGGGCGGTGGGAGCCGGGTGCACGCGCGCCCCGTGCAGTGCTGAGCGCTGGAAGAGGCGGGCCGGGGAAGTTCCCTCTAGGAAAGGCTTGTTCTGAATGCTGCAGGGTTTGTAGGAGACAGCTAGAAGAAAGAGAGCTCACTCAGACACATTCGTTTCAGTTGGGTTTGTGCGTGGGCCTGTGAACATGAAGGCACCTGTGTGACCTACAGATCGTATTGTCCCTGATATTCACGGCCCGTCCCTGTATGTGGAGGGTAGGCCCTCGCTTTGTAGCATCAGGTTGGCCAGTTACACGTGCCACCCTGAGCAGCAGCTGTGAGCCCCATTGCAGGGTTCTTCCCTCTCCCACAAGGTCGCACGCCCCAGACCAGGGCTGACACTTTCACCTTTGGTACCAGAACTGAGAAGAACGGAAGAGAGTCCCAGCTATGCACGGAGTGAGATGTGGTTACGAGGAAGGAATGAAAGTTTGTGTTGTTAGACTCTTAGGTCTTGGGCTCATTTGTTTTGCAGCATAACCTCGTGACTGAAGCAGTGTGTCTGTGTCTGTACACACACGCGTGCGTGGGCGTCTGTCTGGGGCTAAGGAGCCAGACGCTGGCAGGAAACTGGAGCTGTGGACCAGGGCCAGTTTCTTACTGGCCTTGTAAGCCCGCTTAAGAAGGTTCCAGATGAGAGTTCAGCAAGAACTCCCTGGCATCGGTCAGCAGCATGGAGAGAGAGCAGGGCTGGAGCCGCTGCCCCCAGAGAGGAAGCCAGAGCTGTGGGAGCGGCGTACGTGGAAGGAGAGACTGGGCGGAAGTTAGGGGCTTTGGGGGGGACGAGGAGGAGCAGCTCAGGTAAACCCAGGCTTGTAGCTGGCTGCGTGGGCAGGCGGCGGCGTTCTTAGAACCAGAACCTGAGGAAAAAATGTGTAAGTGGTGGAGTAGGTTTGGCTGGGGAGACAGGAAGCCGCCTTTGAGATTTCCTGCATTTGAGGTGCTCGTGAATTTCCAGGTAGAAGTTCTCAACACAGACAGCGAAGAGGGTCGGGGCAGAGGGCGCAGGGTGGCTGTGGGAGGGGGGCACAGAGCCGGCCTGAGAAGGAGTGGCACTGAGCGCCCCGAGCTTTCTGGGCTGGCGGCGGCGGAGGAACTGGGCCAGCGCACGCGGGAGAGCGGGCGGCGCAGCAGTCCGGAGTGGGGAGGGGGGCTCACTGAAAGGGGACGGGTCACCCGCAGAACTTCCCCTCTGGCACCTTCTACCTCTGTCAGTTGCTGCCTCTCTTGGGTCCCGCCCTGCCGCCCCGCTTTTCCTGCGATGGCGCTTTTCTCCGCGCCTGCTCGTGCAGGGCTGCCGAGGCCCTGCGTGCCTCCCTCTTCTTTGCGCTGCTGTTGGTCTGCCCTCCTCTGTCCTTGTCTCCCTCGTTGACTCCAGTTCGTTCATCTCTCTTGGCAGGTTAAGTATTTTAATGTTGGAGTCCATCCTCTATGTTTTTAGGGGGCCTATAATTAAATACGGGGCCGCTGTCCTGAGATCAGGGAGGCAGATGGGCACTGCCTGTAGCTGACACAGCGTAACGTACTTGACGATCACTGAGCTCGGACTACGCACACTCATTTAGGTACTAAAAAACGGCTGCCACTCCTGGGTCCCAGGCGCTCGGCCAAAGGGAGGAGAGGGAGGGCCTGCCTCCCTGGCAACTGCTTCTCACTGCCGTCCTCTTCCGCCGTCTCCTTGCTGGGACATCTGCCCCGGCTTTCAGAGAGCGGCTCCATCTCACTGTGCCGTGTGTCATTGCTGTCATCCCAGAGCCCGCACCACCCGTCCCCTAGCCCAGGAGGTCCGGGGGACAGCGGGCTTGCCCTTCAGGCTAGTCTGGCAGTGACTCGATGAAAAGCCCTCAGACAGGGTTGGCTTTTTCTGGTCTTCAGTCCTGCGCCTTGGTCATCTTCAGCCACCCCCAGCAGCTCTGTCACACCGTGGGCTGCACCTACAGGTCTACAGAACAAAGCTACAGCTGTTGGGTCTTGGCGGCCAGTCTCGAAGAAGAGGAATTTAGGAAATGAAATGGACCGTGAGCAGTAGCGTGGGAGAGGAAAGGGGGGGAGCAACTGGGTGCCCTGGGGGAGCTGGCTCGGAGTCGAGGCGGATGAGCCACGTGAAAACGTCGGCCTCCTCGTTGTGGACTTGATCGGTCTCCTCGTTTCCAGCCTGTTCTCTGCTTGCGGCTCCTGTTCGTTTTCCCCAGACTTCCCCGCCGCCGGGCTCCAGGCGGCCAGCTGTTGGCGGCCAACCCTGTCCTCTCCTCCCTGCCCTTTGGGGAGGTTGGCGTTGCTGGGGGAGATCTGCACACCGCCACAGGCTTGGTGACGTTCCTCTGGGGACCGCTTGCTCGGGTGGGAGACCCACGTTATGCCCAAGATGGGAGAGAAGCGTCGCGACCGCCTGAGCGCACTGCAGGGTACCTGGGCTCGTGCGTGACTCTGGAGCCCCTTGAGGACGAGGGCCAGGCCGAGCCATGCTCTCCGCAGTTTATGTCCTCCAGAGGAGGGCTTGTACGCCCAGCAGATGGGTGACGGCTGTGTGCAGTGAGAACTGAGGGTGTCTGTCAGTTAACGCAGGCACTCGGCAGCGTGCGGTGGAAGGGTTTCGGCTTAAGGCTTCAGAAGTCTGGCCCTAAACCCTGCTGGGCTGGTGTGTATTTCTTCAGAAATTGAGTGTCTTATTTTAAAGCAAAGTCTTATGGCATATGTATAGTTCGTTGCAGCTAGAAATGACTTTAGCACATTCTCACCGGGTGCTGTGTCCCTCATTTTTACCAGCCGCTTATGCCCACGACCTCGCGTCAGTCATTCGTGACTCGCTGCTTTCTCTCAGACTTCATGTCTTACCGTCAGCGGATTCCGGCGGCCCTACCTTCAGGATGTTTTCATAGTCTAACCACGTCTTGACACCCCACTTCTTGCCGCTGGCCTGGTCCAGGCTCTCTTACTGGGACTGTTAGTGACCTCTCACCTGATCTTGTTTTCTCCCCATCAGTTACCTTTGCCCTCCAACAGTTTGTTTCTCACATAGAGGTGCACTTCTAAACCGCAGGTTCAGTAACACAGTTTTCCTGCATAAGCTCACATGGCTTTGGCTTTGATTTTCCTCAGAGCGCCATGACCTAGCAAGCCCGGTATGACCCCCTTGTCCCAGGCAGTCCACTGCCATTACCCCCCACCGCCCACCCCCCGCTCGGGCCGCAGCGGGCTCGCTGTTTCTCAGATGCACCCACCGGGCTCTCTCTGCCTGGGTGCCTCGCACTGGCTCCCACCCCCTTGGAAGTCTCTTTCCCTGTCGTTAGGGCTTTGTTCAAGGATCCCCCCCACTCACAGCCCTCAGTCACGTGCGGACCCTCTGCATTTTGCTGCTTCTGTGTCCCCGCCTGTCCTTGCTGGCTGCCTGCTCCTGCTAGAGTGTGTGTTCTGTGAGGACAGGCCCTGTTTGGTCAGTTTCGCTGCCCCCGCTGCCTAGAGTTAGGACGGGGGAGGGGTGATGGTGGCGGTGGCGGTGGTGACTGTGGTGATGGTGGCGGCGGTGATGGTGACTTAACTGGGAATATAAATGTTCTGTCCCCTAGGCTTAATGTCTATGCCAAGTTGTCTTTGGCTACTAAATTACTGTTTTTGTTTATTTTTGAAATATTTACTAAAGGTTATTCCTATATTCCTGAATGTTTGAGCTTTTAATACAATTCCAAAGCATTAGTAGGAAGTGAGCTTTATCTTTGAACCGATATGTGTCCCAACTTTGAAAGTCCGACCTATGTGTTGGTTTTTGATTTTTACTCCCTCGTGGACAATTTTCTCCTTTTCCTTCCTTTCCGTTTCTTGAGAATTGCTACCGGAAAAATGGAGAGAACCTTTGTCCTCAAGAACCCCAGTGAGTCTCCAGCAGACTCGTGGTTCTCCCCAGCCTGTGTCCGTGGCGGGCCCTTGGTTGTGGGCAAGACCCCTGGGGGAACCTGCTCTCCTGGCAGCAGGCCTGCAGACCGTGCCACCTCACCCGCCCACCAGGGTCTCTGGGATTGGAGTGCCGCAGCCAGTCTGTGTTTCCTCTGCTCCCCAGTGGCCCCCCCAAGTCAGCAAGGGAGGCAGGAGGGCCAGACCCAGCGAGTGGGAGGGGTCTGTCGTCTCAGACACAGTGAGCCAAGGGCCCTTCTGCCTCACCTCCTCCCTTTCTCCCGCGCAAGGAGTGCCTGCTAACTTAATGTTGGTAGGTAAGTAATAGTTTATTCAAACTGTTCTGCAGTATTCCACTGTCCAGAGGAACCACGGCTTGTTACCTCGACTCTTATCTGTGGGTGACTAGGTCATTTGTGTTTTTCCATGGTTACAAATGTGGATTTAATGAACACCTCTGTCCATGTTCCTTTCTGTGCTAGTGACAGGTTTCAGGATGGGTCCCTAAAAGGTAGCTTCTAGGTCTCAGGCCATGCACAGACTTTAATCTCCCAGGCTCTGCCGGGTTCGTCGTGAGCAGGTGATACAACTCCCATGGCAGACTTCGGGGTTCCCCACGACCTCGCTGTAGCCAGACCTTTTTACAAGCTGGGATAGATGGGCTGGCAGTTACTTATATCACCCCAATTCCAGTGAGTAAACGTGTTTTTTATGTTTATGGTCATTATGATTTTCTCTTTGAATCACCTGTTTGTATATTTTGTCCATCTTTTTTCCAGTGATTTTGTTTAGAAAAAGTCTTGTCTTTTTCTGGTTTATTTGTAGGAATTATTATAAACCCTGAATACTAACCTTTTGTATGTTATGTATTTTACAAATGTATTTTTGTTGTAGTTTTTCACTTTTTACTGTGTCTTTTGTCACATAGATTTTAAAACTTTTGAAATGTTGGGTTCGTCTATCTGTTCTCTTGTTTGATGAACATGTTCCATGTTTTATTTCAAAAGTTTCACAGTGACTTTTTACACTTAGAACATCAGTCCAGCTGCTGATTTGGTGGTGGCTCCCTCCCCACGTACCCCCGACGCTCAGTGCTGGGGACTGCGGTGTCCGCCCCGGACCCTTGTCTTCTTGGTTTCCTCTGGATTTCTCTCTTCTTATGTGAGCTCAGAGGTATATTGAAGAGAGTGTTTATTTTGTATATCCATCATGTCATAGAGCGGCTGCTGACAGTTTAGTCTACCACCATGTCGCCGGACCTGGAAGTCTTGCAGCCTTCTGTTTACACACCAGGGTGAGAGGAGGCACCGCTTGGCGGTTAAAGGTGTGGCTGCAAAAAAAAAAAAAAATTGTGGTCTCGTGTGTCAAAATTGCCTGACCTGCTGGCCATGTTAGCGGTGTGATCGTGGTTCCTAAGGCCCTGACCGTCGCCTTCAGGGCCGAACAGGCCCGGTCCCTGCCCCCAGGTCGTTCAGATAGAAGTAGGCATTGCAGAGAGCACTCAGCACGGCGCCCCGTTCTTAGGATGGATGCCTGGGCACATGCTGGGTGCTCGTGCTGTTCCTGCTGTGCCATCGTGGGTGTTCGTTGTTTCTTTCTTCGCCTAGTTTTGTGTGCTGTAGCCCAACGGCTTCCTTGTTCATGCTTGTTCATCGGGAGACAGAAATTTATAACTGTCTGCCTAACCTTGTATCAGTTGATACTGTTTGTGGTGGAGGGGAGGTTCCAGCAGTGTGTTCTGGTTTGGTATTGTATGCGTTAGGTCGACTCTGCATTCCATATCTTATATTTAAAAAAATCTTATTTGTTGCTGTTTCTTATCTTGTGAGCAATTATATCTAGAACTGGTAATATCCTCAAAAGTATATTTCAGGGAGATTTTATGAATAATAATAACTTTTTATATAAAAACAGAACTAGTGTCTTCGAGGTTTTCATTTCATGGAACCTAATACAATATTTCTCTACTTTTGTCTTTGAGTTTTTGCCTATGATGTATTCCATTAATTATCTAAAGAATTTATTCCAGAATGTCCTTTCTTTAGTCCATGTATGTGTGTTTTAGCTTGGGATATTTATTTAACTGTGTGGAAGATTCTCAAATAGGGACTGCGAGTGTCGTCTGATGAATGGACTGTTGCGGTGACATCGGAAGACAGGCGGCCTCAGTGGCTGCCCCCGCCACGGTTGTTCTCTTCTGCAGCCGCAGTCCAAGCGCCTCCCCACTGGGCAGCGCGCTGTCCTCCTTAGTGTCACTGTGCCCCGCATGCGTGTTCTGTCCCTTTTCTAAGTCCGTGCTGTTGGAGACTCTCCTAAATGTGCCTCTTGTCCTGAGTCCCTCTGCTGACGTCTGCGCTTTCCTTTCGTCCTTCTCTTGCCTGGCACCAGGAGATGTCCCGGGCCGCCCTGGTCAGTGGGTGATGCAGAAAGGGAAACAGGAAGTGTCGTCAGGAGGTGCCAAATGCAGGCACAGCTCATGCTCGCCTGCAGTCACCTGCCTCCAACCTGTGGGTGTTTAGTTTGCCAGACCCTGGCGATGAGGCAAGTGACATTCAGGTCGCTGCTGTCGCCCCCTCTTTGCACCTATGTCCCAGTCCTCTCAGTGTCTTGTGTGAGACAAGAAAAGCTCTATCGGGGTGTCCAGCTTTTTGGTGTCTCTGGCCCACAGTGGAAGAAGAGTTGTCTTGGGCCACACATTAAATACACAAACACTGATGAAAACTGATGAGCAAAAAGAAAAAAAAGGTTTTAAGTAAATTTACAATTTTGTGTTGGGCCGCATTCATAGCTGCCCAGGGCTGCATGAACCCCACGGGCCATGGGTTGGACACCCCTGCTTAGGGTGTGGGAGACCTTGAAAAACTGCCTGTTTTAAAATCTACATGTATTTGTTTGCTAATGCAGTACTACAATAGAGATTTGAAGGTTCTTTAGTTTAGATAAATTCCTTGAAGTTTTTTTAATTGAAATAAGTTCGAGTACTGTGAATTCAATTTTTGGTATGCTTGAAAAATATAAATGGAAGCATTTTAATTGCAGGAAGCTTCTTTGAATCAGTTGCCATAGTTTTAGTATTTACTTTGATACGAAGGTTATTGTAAATACAGTAAATGGCAGTCTACCAATTTGTGTATAAAATTTGTATGCTACATCACCCTTGTTAAAGTTTAGAAACTTCTTTTTAATATTTCACATACTTAAAGGAGAATCTCAGTACAGATTTAAGAAGCAGGTTATAAAAGCACGTTTTATCATTTTATCTTTTTGGATTTTCCTTTTAATATTATAATATTGGGGCTGAGTTCAGGAACATGGTTGTTTTCTTTGAACAAGAAGCCATTTCAAAATTTCATGTATCTTGATTTGGTCACAGTAAGATCATTAGAAATACTTTGAACTTTTGGGCATTGTTGTATTTCAGAAATAGCATGATAGACGCTCTGAAGCACCATCTTTTTCTGCAAAGCTCGATGGTCTCCATTTCTCACACATGCCAGGTGCCTGGGCCTGCGGCAGGTGCCGAGCGGCTTTCCGGGCTGTGCTGTGGGTTGCTGGAGGCGGTAGGCGCGCCTTTTAGGCCGTGTCCTGGAAGCGCAAGCGCGCGAGCATTTGCGGGCGGGAAGTGACATTTATCATCAGGTTCCTTAGTTGTGGCCGGTGCTTTTATGTAACAGAAACAACGTAGTAACCACAAAACCCTGTGAAATGAATAGCAGCCTCTTCGTTTTACAGACAGGAAATGAGAGCGCGCTGGTGCCTTGCCCAGGGCCACCTGAGCTTCTAGCCAGTCCTGGCCTCTCCGAGGTCCCGCCCCCTCTTCTCTCTTCGCCCCACGCGCTTGCCGCTTGCCTAGTGGAAGCCAGAAGCTCTTGGCTTCTCACGCTAATTCACTATCTGCAATATTTGCAGAATCAGATTCCTTGATTTTTTTTCCTAGAGCATCAGAATTTTTATAAAAATAGGTTTATTTTACATTTAATAATAATTAGATTATAATTATAACTTATTTTTACTTTGAACATTTTGAGTTAGAAAATTTTCAGACATAGATGAACCTTGCTTATATTTATACCCCAGAAATTACCATTTTCAAAATTTTATCAATTTATTAATTTTTGTTGTTTTAGCTAAATGATTTTAAAACGAAAGCTAAAAACTGTTATTTCTTCTCTGCCTCACTGTGTATCTCAAAAAAAATCTAACAAGAATGCAATAATCCTGTCAACAAATTAGCCACAATTCTTACTGTCGTCTAATATGTGGCCTTTACTCAGATCTCCCTCTCTCAGAAATGTGTTTTTATAGTTCATGTGTTTGAATCAGGATCCAGACAAGGTCCTCATGGCATGTTTTGTTCTCGTGTGCCTCTTTTCATCTAGAGCATCCCATCCCCCACCCACCCTCTTTTTATTCGTGTCCAAGACTTGCTGGAAAACCTGGCTTCCTTTTCCTACACAGTGTCCCCTCCCTGGGCACGCCTTTCTTCCCCAGAGGTGGTGGTGGCATTGGACTTGTTTCTGTGGCTTCAAGGCCTTGATTGACCAGGATGCTCTTAAGTGGTGTGGCGCGGTGCTTGTCCTGTGGCCTGGCATTAGGAGCCCAGCCGGAGGCGGAGCTGCGACAGCCGGCACCGTGAGTGGGAAGGTCACCGGATTTAAAGGCAGGGTGTAACCTGTTTATATTGATATTGTTAAAAGATGAACTGTAGACTTTTCATAGAAATGTTCTCTGTGATTGTGGTAACGCTGATTGGGATGAGAAGCCACATGACTCCGTTCCTCGCAGGGCTGGATGGAAGCGCCGTTAGACGAGTCAGGGACCAGTCGATTAGTTGGGCTCGAAGGCTGCTGTTTAACGGCTGCGACCAGGCTGACAGACATCATTTGGGAGACTGAGGTGCAAATGACTCAAGAATTTTAATTTTGCTAAAGCTAACTTGAATCAACAATATTAGGTGGCCACCAAAAAGCTAATGTAATTTTAAATTTCATCAATTACAGGCATAGTATTAGAATTAGCAGTAGACTTACAGCTGATCAGGCACATCTGGATTTTTGCGATCAATTCTGGAAAGTGTCTCAGGCTAGGAGGATAGGACAGGAATGTGCTCAAGAGAGAAGAGAGCACCATAGCAGGTGGATTCAGAATTGTCACAGGAAGGAGTGCAGCTGAAGGAACAAACTAGAGTTAGAACATTATTCTGAAGAGGTTCTAGTTCTGGACTTGTTCTAAATCCATGGCTTTCTGCTTGGACAGTTCTGTGCCCTGGGGGACAGATGCAGATGTCGGAAGACATTTTTTATTCTCACACCTGGGTGGGTGCTGCCGGCATGTGGTGTGTCCGGTCCAAAGCGTCCCAGTGGCGAGGACGAGAACCTTCCTCGGTCTGAGCTGGTTTCCCTGTGACCCAGGGTAGGAAAAGAATCGCATTGACCTTGTAGCTCAGGCTGTACACAGAAGTATCGAATTGGGCTTCACGAACCAGTTCTTGTCCTGTTTCCTTACCCAGGTTGCACGGTACCTAGCAGAAATCTGTTTCATTCTGTTCCGTTTCATTTAGAAATTGGGGAAAAAATGATCGTAAACTACAGTTTGAAGATAGGTCGGACTCCAGCGGGTAAAGTTAAGCCCAGTCGATAGAGCTGCATGGAACAAATTGTGCTTCTGTGTGAGGCGCACTTCCTAGCTATGGAGCCGGACAAGGGACGGCGCAGTGTACCACGGGAAGGTGAGCTCAGCGTCACCGGGCTTGGCCCATTGGCTTCTTCACTGGGGGCCTATGAACGGAGCTCACGGGGTCTCTGAACATGGATGAGGGAATAATTACGTCTTCATTTCCAGTAAACAAACTGTTATTAACTTCTGACTGAGATTTAGCATTCTCACCACCTGGGCGTTTAAACGCCTGTCTACTTCAGTATTAGAACTGTAGGACCCGGCCCTAGATCTTACTTAATCTATTGGTAAGAGCACTTACATTTCTGTGCCACAGGTTTTAATATTTTAATAATTGTGCTTTAATGGAATTGTTTCCTTTGTAATGCTTTGTGTGTGTGTTTTTATTTTATGCACTTAAAATTTTTGTTACGAGAGCAGATTCCTAGGCTTCACCAGGTTTCCAAAGGGTTTGTGGCAAAATCGGTTACAGCCTGTGGACTGCACAGGTGGCCTGTAGGGCTGCTGTGCATATCTGTGCACTTGTGAAAATGTGGTGTCTAAGGCCCATGCCAGGCATACAGGCGCGCTCTCCGTCCATGATAGCGCGGCAGTTGCTCTTCTGCCCTGCGGGCTCAGCGTGCTCCTTCATAGGCCATCTTTCGCGTCCCCGATGCACATTTGTATGGTCGTTATTCCAGTACGGAGATTAAAATATTTTAAGAACACTGGGGAAAACTAACTTTCACTCTCCCGCGCTGCTGACTGAGGGCCTGGGTGGGTTTCGAATCCGGCCGGGGTGGGGCAGCAGGGCACGGCGCGGCTCGAACTGCGGTGGGGCCGTGAGCGGCCAACCGGCCAGTAGGAGGTGCCGGCAGCCACAGCTGAGGCCGTTTTAAAGAACCCGGAGGCCTGCTGGGTCTCGCTGGGTTTTCTGGCAGAGGGCGTTTCTGTCCTACAGTGTTTAGGAGGTCGGGTGCTTGACGGATTTCCGTTAGAGTTCACAAAAGTGGAGCTCTGCCTCTGTGTGTGTGTGTGAAAGGGAGAGGGAGAGAGAGAGAGAGAGAGACAGAGAGAGAGAGAGAGACAGAGAGAGACAGAGAGAGAGAGAGAGAGATCAATTTTTTAGCCCAGAAAACGTTTGCTCGTCACCTGAAAGGCGATTCTTTCCCATTTCCAGTGAACTTGGGCTTTCTCAGCTTTGGTGAACTAGCATCCAGGTGTCAGGCATCTCATTGTTGGCTCACATCTAACAGGTGTGCATTGCGATGTGTTAGACGTTTTGCCTTTATTTTCAGGCAAAGGTATTTAATGGGATTATTTTATTAAAAAGACCAAATACGTGTATGCGGGTGTAGAGTGGCCTCTTTTCCTGGTTGTGCATCGCGGGTCAGGAGTAGTTGCTCTTGAGTGAGTGAGGCAGTGGCAGTGCCTGCGGGGGTCCTTGCTGGGCCTGTGCAGGGACAGGTGAGGACACAGACTGGGAAGGCCATGCTGCCTCGCGGCAGAACTAGGATCTGAGTGAGGCCTAGCTAAGAGACGACACTCAGCCTCCAACCCTGTAGCTGTCTCCAAAGGCGGGTCCCTGTGAAGAAAAGTCATTCATTTGATTTTTTTTTTAGAGAAAACTCTTGTAGTTTGAGAAATCAGATGTTTCTAAGGTAACGGAATTAGAACACATAGGGTTTATATAAATGCTGAATTGCTACTGTGCACCTGAAAGTAATACAATGTTGTATGTCAGCCGTAATGTGAAACAAATTTTTTTCAAGAAAAAAGAGAACAGGGTTTCGAGGAGCTACCAGCCCCTAGGAATGGAACGCGGGGGCGAGGTTGGGTCAAGGCCCCTGGGGATGAATGCGGTGGGCAGGCCAGCCGTGGCCCAGTGAAGATGCTGTGTAGGTATTTCTTTTAAGCTTTTAGAAGTATTACATGTCTTGTGCAAGTTTTAGGTTATGAAATGCATATAATTTTAAAGAGTGTTCTTGCAGTACTAGTGTTTAAAAAAATAGTGTTTATACAACATTCCAAAAAACCCATATTCAAGTATTTTTCTACCTTCTACCTAAACTATTAATGCTCAAACGTTAAATGTTTTTTAAAACTGAGTCAGATGGCTACTGCCTAGCTTCTTGTTTTCTGTACTAGTAACGCGTGTGTGTTGTGTGTGCTCACGCGCGTGTGCAGTGAAATGGCCCACCCTGACAATAGCGGCCCCCTCCATGGGGAGCTACAGTGGTGGCTGACCCGTGTGGGGTCACCGTTGGTCTACCACTGGCTAGGGGATGGATTTCAAGTAAGTGCTGACTGTGGGGAGCGGGGAAGAGACTCGGGCGTGGCTGGCCCGTTGGAGCTTAGACCAGGCGGCTCTGATCCGCCTGAGCAGAAGGGGCCCGGGTTGGCCCTGGTGAGTTTCTACTCGTGTGGGCGAGAAGGCCACGTGATTACCAGCTTTGTTAACTAAGGGGATGTTGATAATGTAGTTAAAAGAAAACCCCCATCTGTAATTTTTTGCTTCTTGTGTTGGCTTTTCAGTGATTTTCAGTCCTTCCATGGGTTTTTCGTTTTTTTGTCGTATTCTTTGGGATACATTAAAAGTTGTCATTAAATCAGTCCCAAGTTGTGTTCCATTTCTGTTTTAATAAACATTGGTGACAAATCGTTTCTCAGGGAAAAGTTATGCAAAGGTAAATATGTCGCTTTAGGGAAAAAAGGAACTTGTTTTCCTGTTAGGAAAATGAACATTAAGGAAAGGAAACAGGTGATGGTTGTACTGCCTTTTCTTTCTCTTCGAATTACATCACCGCAGTCGGCATGCAGAGCGCGGTATCGATTAAGGGGCCGCAAGCAGCTGCTGTGCAACCCGCTCCACGGGCACGTTTGTTTCTGCGAGCGTGGCGGCGGCAGCGGGCGCTTCGTCGGCACACTGGAGGGTCTGCAGCCGTGTTTGTTGTTTTAAATCTTGTTTTCTCTTGGGTGGTTTGTATAACCAACACTGAGGAGGGAGTCCTTTTATTTTTAAGGAAACATTTGTCTTTGTAACATGTATGACATTATCAGAGTATTAGCCTGTCGTGGGGACTTCATGGCTCTTTCTTAGAAACGTAAAGCTCCCTGTTCGGGGCTCTTACCGGTTGAAGACAGGCGGCCACGACTGGGAGAGTCGGATGTTGTTACTGGGATGCTTTTTTCCGAAGGCGCAGCGCTGACATAGAGGCTGTCGCGGGGGCTGTCACGGGGGCTCTCGCAGGGGCCAGTAGAGGGGTGCTGCCCAGGAGCTTGGGGGATGACTAGGTCCTCCCTATAGTTAGTTTATTCCTCCAGTCAGGCTTTTTGTGTGAGGAAATTGGAGCTCATACACATTAACGGACTTATTCAGAGATACGGCTGTTAAGTTGAAATGCCAGCTTATTTCTGTCCCAGGGTCTTCATGGTAGTCAGTGCCGGTCCCGCTTGGAGACTGATGGGCCCCGTGTCGGCGTGCAGGCTGAGCTTCCAGCTCCAGCCTGGGCTTCGGGAATGCTGTGCCTGCAGCCAGGCGCGCTGGGGAGGCGGTCATGGCAGGTCACCGCCCTCCCTGAACTTCAGACTCCCTCCTCTTCCTTGTTCAACCCTCTATTCCTTCCTCTGGAACTCCCCTCAAGCCTGTTCTAAAGGAGCGAAGAAAATGAGCACCCCGCTCCCTGCAGACGATGAGTGATGGCCGAGGAAGAGGCTGCAGAGCCTGGAGGTTGAAAGACGCAGTGCTGGGGGCTGCGGGTGCCAGCCCGGGGTGGCAGTGTGGGGGACCACTGCGGACCCCCTCCCCCGCCCCACACAACAGGGGCCGTAGTGGCGCCTCCCTCCTGGCTTGGGGAATTGAATGCTGGTCCCTTAGTGGCTGGTGCCGGTGGACTCTAATATATGTCCGTTATTGCTGTTAGCTGTTTCAGTCACTGCACAACCAATGTTTGGGTTAGGGACTTGATTTTATCAGTTTTCTCAGGTTTGATAAAATCACACCAGCCAAATTTATAATTGGCTGAATAATTGAACAGAATACTTCTTTATTTTATTAATGGAATATGTTAGTAACAACTATAGTCAACTATACTGTGTGATGTTAAGATAACCAGGCAAACTAAATTAATAGTTATTAACACTTATTTAGTGCAAATGAAATCATATCAAAGATCTGATTTTTATGAGCTACTTTATTTAGGTTTGACAGACTAGTGTAGAAACAGTATTTTGTAGACAGGAGTGTGTGTATTGCTTTCTAGACACACAATCACTATCCTTGAATTTACTCTTTCTTTTTTCTTTTAATTTGTCTCAACTGTTTATGGAAGATCAGTAGCTGAAGTGCATCCTTCATGGAGACTTGACACCTGCAGTTCCCTGTTGGCCTGGGCAGGGCAGTGATGGGCGTGCCAGGGGCCCCGTGGGCACTTAAAGCTGGCTGTTCCCTCCCAGACCCAGGCAACGGGTCTCTCTAATGTTTAGTGGTTTGGAATTGTTTTTGGACAGTTCTCTGAGAAACTAGTTCTTTTGTGTTTTGGGGGACCCGTAGGGGTGTGTGTGTGTGTGTGTGTGTGTGTAACTGTTTTATTCTCTTCACAAATGTAAAACTCGTCCTTTAGCAAAACGATTGAGTTCCTCTGGAGATTAATTTGCCTTTTTGGTTCAGATTATCCTGAAGAGGGACCCCTCAGAGGAGCCAGCGCAGCGGGGCCAGTTAACACTGGAGACCGGCTGCTGTCACGTGGAGACGATTTCAGGGCGGTAGTGGTGAGCATCTCAGAGTCTCAGGAGGAAAATGCGACTCCCATAATAAAACCTTAAATGTTTTATTCAGGACTAAATTCAGGAGTAATTTCTGTTTTCTAAAGTGCTGTTTCAGGGGCCTCTGGAGGAGGTAGTGGGGAGAATCAAGTGGACTGAGGAACGGGGGACGGTGGGGGAGGGGCACCGGGGCGCAGGGGGCAGCTCCAAGAGGAGGGCTGGTCCTGGTGGAGCCCGTGCTCATGCTTGACCTTGTGGCCCAGGCACGTCTGCCGCACCTTGTCACACGGCTTCACTGCTTGACCCAGGCGGGACAGGGAGCCAGTTTATGTACTTCGGAGAGGACAGAGCAGGGCTCCTGCCCACGCAGCTTCCGTGTTGCTAGCTCACTGGGCTTCTCGACCTCAGCCCTAGAACCGGGGCCCTGCTGCAGCCCGCACTGGGGTTTGGTGGTTCCTGGCACACACGCTCACTGAGCCTGTGTGTTTTCCCCCGGGAAAGCAGAGTAGGAGTGGGGATGAGGAATGTGCCCTGTTGGCTCATTTGCTGGTGTGATTTTCATGTAGTTTGTATAGTTAGCCCCATTCCGATACCCCATTTTCCATACTTCAAAGACATACTTGTTAGGTCATAATTATCCATGAAGAATAAGCTACCGGATTGGGGGGAAGGACAGAAAAGCTTAACTGTGGTAGTGATTTGATGTCTGAGACTCGGAAGCTGTCAGAAGAATAGAGCAAGGAACGACATGGTCTGAGTTAGTTCTCACAAGGTTTGGGTGGGTCTGGGTGTCTCCTGAGGGTGGGAGGACTCACCGTATTGGGGCAGCCCCAGCGGGGCAGAGGCGGGGTCTCTCAGTGCTGGGGGCAGGGAGAGCGGCCTGGGCGTTGGACACGGGCCTTCTGGGCGCCAGGCCTCACCGCTCACCACCCCATCCCCCGATGAAACGTGGCCTCGCAGGCAGCCACAGGTTCCCTCGGGGGCCATGGTCCCCACCGGTGGGCTACGAACCACGAGAGCCTCAGGGCGCCGTACTCTGCTGTGTATAGGGCACTCCTGTTTATAATGCACACCTATGTTTTTGGCCCACACTTTGAGGGAGAAAACCTTTCGTTTTAATTTTTTAATTCAATTATTTATTTATATTTAGAAACAGAACTGATTATTGTATTCCAGGGTATTACGCTGCATACGGATATCGTTATTACTTTCTAGAGTTACCCTCTTAAACATAATCATAAATAAAAGAACTAAAAACATTTGCCCAGGCCGGTGTAGCTCAGTGGATTGAGCACCAGCCTGGAAACCAAAGGGTCGTCGGTTACATTCCCAGCCAGGAAACAGGCCTCGGTCGAGGCCAGGTCCCCAGTAGGGGGCGCGTGAGAGGCAGCCACACATTGATGTTTCTCTCCCTCTCTTTCTCCCTCCTTCCCCCTCTCTAAAAATAAATAAATTTTAAAAAAATCTTAAGAAAATAAAAAACACATTTATATAGGTAATAGAATTAGTACTACCCATATATAATGTACATTCTTACTTTCCCTCAAAAATTTGGGCAAAAAAGTGTGCATTATACACGACAAAATACGATAAATCGCAAAGGGCTGAAACTCATGGAGTTTCACCTAAATAAGCTGTGTTTTAACTGATTAATAATGGGAAGAGCGTCCCCTAGCTGCGTGGCCGGTAGCCTGCCTTAGTGTGGTATTCTTTTGTAATATTCTCTTAGAAGTGAAGTGAGAACCATCTAAATGGCATTTGTTGATTTGGGGGCAAGTAGTTTGTATTGAAAATTAGTTACAGTGACCTTAGCCGAAGTTAAGAGTTTCCATTTACTCACATTCATGGCAGGGTTGAGGCCGAGACAGGTAGAGGTGGGAGTTCACTGGGTCTGGGATTTAGAGCTGGATTTGTCACATAACTGCTTGAGCAAGACACTGAAACTTTGTGACTTTTAATGACCAAATCTTGGAAATAGGGCCCAATAATGGTACCTGCTTAACTGGGTTGTTGTAAAGAGGTAATAAAGTGATGCGTGTCCAGGTGTACCTGGGACATGCCGAAGAATCCACGAGTGTTGGTTGGTACTAGCGTCAGCTCTTGACCGCCGTTACCGTCTGTGGAGACGCGTAGGGTGGAGAGAAACGGGACCCGACTGGCCCAGGTCACATCATTCAGTGTGAGGACCAAGGCCCATGTCTCTTAGTTTCTCTCTCGGATGTTTAAGGTAATGAAACATTTTAAAAAGTGGTGCTCGCCTTTTTCATTCATTATTGCTATAAAAAGTGAATCTTCAGTTGCTGTTTTATCAAAAATGTATCATTTTGTTTTCTTATAGGATTTGGAGTTCCATGGAGTGATGAGGTTTTATTTTCAAGATAAAGCTGCTGGAAACTTTGCCACCAAGTGCATCCGGGTCTCCAGCACCGCCACCACTCAGGACGTCATCGAAACGCTGGCCGAGAAGTTCCGGCCCGACATGCGCATGCTGTCGTCTCCCAAATACTCTCTCTACGAAGTGCACGTCAGCGGAGGTCAGTGTGTCCCTGGGGCAGGTGCCGTGACCACAGCCCTGCAGCGCCACCAGGGTGTTGGCGCGTTCCCTGGGTGGGCTGGTGGGGCTCCGTGCGCCTGGGAGAGGCCCCAGTGTGTCCAGGTTAGGTTGGCTGCGCATGTTTCTCCAAAGGCAGGGTGCTCGGCCCTTCGTGAGGCCGCCCAGCCCATCTGGGTGTCACGTCCATCGATGACACAGTAAGCCACTTGTGTTTGGAGAAGCATCGCATGTGCCTCTCACATGTACGGTATAGTAGTACAGTTGGTCACAGTCCTGTTCAGTGTGGGGGATGAATTGTCACTCTTACTGTGATAATTTTGTAATATGAAACAGCATGGTTTTATTACTGTTTGGGAAAACTAGAGTGTCTGAGGAAGCTCTCTTAAGTACTTAGTAATTTCTCCTTGTTTTAATATTTGAAATATCTGAAAATATCCCATGTATCTACATCAAATGACAATTTAAACTGAACTATTAGAAATGTAGAAACTTATAAATTTATGAGTGCTTTAAAAATGTGAGTCACCTGTAAAAAATCTAATTAATGCAGCAAATAAACGATTCCACATAACACAAACGCAATTTGAATACTCGTTAACTTCTATCCACAAATCCTTTTTGAATGTTTTTTTTTTAAACTTCAAAAATACAGCTTTTTTTGTAAATTTGAAATCGGGCAAAACTTTTTGCAATGTGTGGAGTTCAAGTATGATCAAACACTTTTCCCTAGTAGTGTATGTAATGTAAGCCACGGTGGCTTATTTCTTTTTTAAGAGTATGAGGAATATCGCCAAAACTGAATTTGACCACAGAGGACAACAGCCTCTGTCTTGAATGGGTTGAGGCTGAGTGTTTCCCTAACGTTGGAATCTCACCGAGGAGAAGACGGCCCCTCTCACTTCCAGGCCGTTTTCTGCCGGCACCGTTTGGTTGCTTGAAGACCACCGCCAAATACCTGCTGTATTTGCAGTGATATAATATGAGACTGGAATTAGAAATCTAAAGTCAGGACAATTTTGATTTTTAAAAAGTTTTTTTAAAAAGATTTTGTTTATTTTATTTTTAGACAGGGAGGAAGAGAGGGAGAGAAACATCAATGTGTGGTTGCCTCTCGTGCGCCCCCTACTGGGGACCTGGCCTGCAACACAGGCCTGTGCCCTGACTGGGAATTGAACTGGTAGCCCTTTGGTTCACAGGCCGGCACTCAATCCACTGAGCTACGTGAGCCTGGGCTGATTTTGATTTTTTAAAAACTATTTTTCTTTAGATTTTTTAGGTGTGTTTGAAAAACTAGCATGCATAAAATGGAGGGATTCTCATTCCATCCCTAATCATAGCTACCCCCTGCTGGGACGCGTGTACCGTGGGCCCTGCCCAGCCGCCAGGCCCAGGCAGTGCTCTTGTTTCCCGCCCACATGGGTTAGGGGCTGTGCTTGTTCTGTACGGCACCGTGGGGGACCCAACTTGACACCCGTGGGACGCCTGTGCGGGGTTGGCACACCCTCCTGTGTAGACTGGGGCAGCATCGTACACAAGGGGCTTTTCCCTTGGACGCTGGAAGTGCTCCTCAGTGCACCCCAGGGCTCGGCCCTCCGGGAAGCCCTGCCGCTGTCCTTCTGTGTGGGAGGTTCCTCCGTGAGCCAGCCGGGGGCCCCTTGAAGGGCACAGTGCACAGGACCCCGATGACCCTGACACACAGAGGTGGGGTCCCTGTGCGCTGGGACACCTCATCCTGGTTTTTGTTTACTTTTGTGATTTAGATGTAATTATTCTTAATGTTCTCTAAAAATCCAGTGTAAAAGGTTTTTATCTAGTATCCATTTCATGACAAGAGCACCTTGGTAATTTTGGTAATTTCAAACTTCTTGATCCAGTTATTGATCTCTTACTCTGATTTTCCCTTCTCACATTTTCAGTTCATAAAATAATAATTTAGAATTTGTTAGGCTTGTATGCTGATAATTCACATTATTGTTTATATATGTTATTTACTAAATGCTTCTGTAGGCCTGTTTGTGTTTTAACTTTGCTCCGTTAAGCCTTGCTTCTGTTACTGTAGTTATTCTGCCCCCTCTCTTTACTCCCCTCATTTTGGCACATCGTGCCGCACAGTAACTGGGGTGACCTCTGCCAGCTGTAGGCTCCTAGAGCTTCTAGAGCTCTTGGGAGCCCCCCAGTGGGTGGCCCTTTCCCCGGTCCATACGCCCGAGGCTGTTAGGTCTCCGATGAGGGAGGGTGGGATGCACTAAACTGAGCACTTGATCGAAACAGAGAACAGGGCTTCACGTTAGAAGGGGACATGAGGGTTAGGAGGGTGAGTTTCGGAGATGGGTCAGATGTGCAGAGTCAGGAGGCAGGGTGATCGCCTCCGAGACCGGGGCTGCCACAGGGGTCATGGCCGTTCCCCGGCAGCACAGAGCGCTACTGCGAGGCGGCGTGCAGCGGCAACGGAGTACTGAGTCATTGAAACTCTCCCTTAACATTTTGAATTACGTTTCAGTTTGTCAGCAAGTACCTGAGGTAATCAAGTATTTTATATTTATAAAAGCAAATGCAGCCCTGGCTTGTGTGGCTCAGTGGATTGAGTGAACCAAAGGGTCGCCGGTTTGATTTACAGTCAGGGCACGTGCCTCAGTTGTGGGCCAGGTCCCCAGTAGGGGGCGCACGAGAGGCAACCACACGCTGATGTTTCTCTCCCTCTCTCCCTTCCCCTCTCTCTAAAAATCAATAAATAAAGTCAGTAAAAGCACATGCATATCAGCGGGTTGTGTCAGCTAGTCCTGAAGTAATCATGCCTTCCCTTTTCTTCATTTAATGGTTTGAAGAAGAAAGAAGATTGGACATAGACGAGAAGCCTCTAGTTGTGCAGTTGAATTGGAACAAAGATGACCGAGAGGGCAGATTTGTTCTGAAGAACGAGAACGACGCCGGCTTTCCGAAGGTGGGCCTGGCGGGGTCTCGTGGCAGCGCTCACTCCAGGGCCGGGCCGGCGGGTCCACAGCCCGCGGGGTTCATGTCACAGGGGTTCCTTCTCTGTTTGTTTCTCTTCCCAGGGTGCTCTCTACCCCTTGCTCCAGGGAGTCACTTAAAAATAGCTCAGCTTCTCCCTGCTTCGTCCTCTTTGTCACAAAATAACCCCAAATATTGCTCCTCACATTTTTAAGGAAGAATTACGTAAGTTCCAGTTACTACAAAACTGAATGCTCAATCAGTAGCTTCTGTTTCCCCACCCAGTTATAAAATCAGAATGCTTTACTGAGAGTCAGAAGGGAAAATAAAACTTTAATACCCTATTTATGTGTGAACTTTCAGCTGCAGCTTAATAAGGCACATTTAGAACCTTTTCCACACCATATCGTGGGGTTGGGAATGAGAAAACGTCCTTGGGTTTCTTTGGACAATGGAACAGAGTGATTCGGAAGCTCCCCCAGGTGGCAGGTAGCATCTCTGGGGCCCCTGTGCCACTGTTGCCGTGTGGGTGCTGTGCCCAAAGTGTCATCTGAAAAAACTAATTCTGTGTTAAGTCAAGGGGCATCTTCCATGAGCACTCAGTGTTGACAAGTGATAGCAAATGCAAAGATCAAGCATATTTTGGAAAAAGTCTTGTATTTAATTTTTCTCCCAACAGGTAGGGGACAGGCTGCCATCATTCCCTTTGGCAGCAGCAAGTTCTCGTTTTGTTGGGTGGCGTCTGTGCTCCACGTTGGAGTCTTGGACATAAGAGGCGCACTCGTGGCCTCACGGTTAGCGTGCTCCAGTGACCATCACACTGGAAGTGCTGTGTACACAGACGTAAGACTAGGGAGTGTGAGATTCATTCTGCACCGTGGTGTCCGCTGGCATGCCCCGCCCGTGGCCACGGAACCCGTTGTGGGGCGGGCCGGGCAGGCGTGGAGCAGCTGCGGTGGGTGTGCGGACGCTGCCGTCTCAGGAAGGCAGTTCTTCCCCAGCAGATACCCATGCTTTGTGATCCTTCTTGATTGTCTACCAGTCAGCCTGTTAACTTACATAGAAAAAGTGCCTCTGTGTCATCTTCTGGCAGGCCGTGCTGTAAGTTAGGGTGAACAAACAACTACGCAAGATACCCTAAAAAACTTTGCTAACTTTTATTAAAAGCTGATTTATTACAGCTACTCTTAACGTTTCTTTTGAAGTTAAAAAAAATCTGTAAAATAGATCATTTAAGTGCTTAGTTCCATATTTTCATAGGTCTCTTTTATTCAAATTATTTTATGTAAATTATTTGGATTTTTATTCATCGAAATCAGATTTCATGATTCTCACCCCAGTTTTCTTACTGGGTTTATTTTCCCTTTGGCTCCTTGCTCACTCATCAGTTTTGTGTTGTGGTAAAACTTACACAGAGTGAAATGTACAGGTAGTGAAGGCAGAATTCACTGAGATCTGATGCCCGCGTGCCTGGCGCCGGCACTGGGCTTCGGACCGCAGCGTGTGGGGCGGACTGAGCTCGGCCTCTGACTGGGCTGGTGGGTTCCGCGCGGTGGCCTGCATCGTGACCTCGTTCCTTTCACCAGAAGGTTCAGAGTAATGGACCCGAAAAGCAGGAAAAGGAAGGTGTCATCCAGAACTTCAAGAGAACCCTTTCAAAGAAAGAGAAGAAGGAGAAGAAGAAGAGAGAAAAAGAGGCAATGAGACAAGCATCCGATAAAGACGATAGACCATTCCAAGGGGATGACGTGTGAGTTACTTGTGGAACTGTGCCTGTTTCTTTGTGTTCTGAGCCAGATGTTTTGACCGCAGCAGGCTGTCAGTCAGGACGCTGGTTTGGGTGAACTCTCGTGTTGGGATCTGTTGCTGACGATGCGTGTTGTCCCGCTGTGCCCGCCCCCTGAAGTGGGAGACGATGGGTCGTGTTTCTGGGTAGACCGTGGCTGCTCTTGCACTCTCTGTCCTCACCAGCCTTCTCTGCGTGTCTGCTGGTTTGGCCCTGAAGGCAGCGGCGGCGTCTTACCACCTCCGCTCTGCCAGCCTGTGGGCAGAGGTAGTCACAAGCAGTGAGCAGGGCGCCTGTCCCCTCTCAGGGTCAGGCGCGCCACCTTGGACTCCTTATGCCACCCTTCCAGCCGCTCCGGATGTCCTACCTGTGCAAAGATATGTGGCCTTCTCACCTCAGGGCCAAGGGAATGAGGGAAGCCATTGCGTTTTCATTTTAACAGAAGGAGACATTAGCCCTGGTCGGGTAGCTCAGTGGTTGGCGGGAGTGTTGTCCCTGTATGCCAGGGTCGCAGGTTCAATCCCCAGTCAGGGCACATACAGGAATCAACTGGTGATGCATCAGTAAGTGGAACTACAAATCAGTGTTTCTCTCTCTCTCCCTCTTCCTCTTCCTCTGTCTCTCTAAAATCAATAAAAATTAAGAAAGAGACATCAGAGGAAACTGACCTGTCCCCTTACCGGAGGTCTCCGGGCCTGGGTGTGGCCCCGTCAGCTCTCGGGCTCGTCCGTCCACGCGGGGTCGCACTCAGGCTCCCTGCGCCTTGGTGCCGACCGCTCTGTGGTCTGCATGCTGCTTGGTTTCCTTTTGAAAACTGAGCCTCAAGAAGGAGAACCCTGGTAAATCTTTCAGTTGAAGAACCTAAAGTACAGCCAGTCGTACTTTCCTTTGTTTGTTTTAGGATAACTTGGGTGGAAATTACTGAAATGCATAATTTATACGTTTTTCTTTTAGCTTTGTTAATACACAATAATTAAATTGTATGAACTCACCATAGAATTTTAATGATAAATTTCTGCTTAAAGTTCAGCATGTTTGCTTGATTTGAGAGAAGCCATGTCCTTTACCCGTAGTGACTATTAGTTCGTGTGATGGTCCGCGACCTGTGCAGGGCGCAGGCGCAGCTGACGCTCGGCCTCACTGTTGCTGAGAGAACATCTCAGAATGTTGTTGGTGCCCCTTCTCCCCCCCCCCAGTGAGAACTCCCGCCTGGCCGCCGAGGTTTACAAAGACATGCCTGAGACGAGCTTCACGCGCACCATCTCCAACCCCGAGGTGGTGATGAAACGGCGCAGGCAGCAGAAGCTGGAGAAGAGGATGCAGGAGTTTCGGAGCTCAGATGGGCGGCCCGACTCAGGTACAAGTTTCGAGTTGTTTTTCCTTTAGATTTGTTGTAAAGAGTACTATTTAATTATGCTTCTTGTATGTGCAATCATGGGGAGAGGCGGTCTGCCAGGAAACGCGTGTCGCGTCTGGTGCAAAATCAGGGTTGGCTAAAGTGTGAGAGCTCTGTTCACAGAGAGATGTGCCAGGTGCGCACTTTTCCCTGCGTGGCTCTTTTTTCCCCCTTAAATTCTGGCAAATTTCAAATGTGTACAAAAGAAGAAAGACGCGTTGAGCTCCCCCGGTACACATTACCGAGTTTCCATAATTAACAGCTTCCGTTTCATCTCTACCCCTCACATGTTGCTCCCCTTCCTAATCTGTGTTATTTTGGAGCAAATCTCAAATTTCTCGTTATTTCATCCTTAAGTATGTCGATATCTTTTCCTGTAAGGTAAGGATTCCTCAAAATCAAAAACCACAGTACCGTTATCACATACAAAAGAATCAACAGTGATTCCTTAATGAGATCAAATACCCTGTTGCTGTTCAGGTTTTCGATTGCCTCAGTGAATTCTTTTGTTTCAGCCAGGAATCAAGTGAAACCTACATACCGCAGGCGGCTCATACGTCTTTCATTCTGAAGTCCCTTTTCGTTTTACCTCCCAGTTTGCTTACTTACTGGTTTGTTTAAAAACAAAACAAAAACCTACGTGGTTTTTGTAGGTCTTGCTGACTACATCCTGTAGTGCCATTTGCCGTTTTTACCTCCCGTTTCTCCATCTCCTCGAGCAGAGGAAGGTGCAGGTCCGGGTTTCTTGGGAGGAGGGGGCGGGACAGAAATCCTTGCCTTGGTGTCATTCACAGACGAGCAGTGGTTTGGAAAAAGTTTTCATGAGTCATGGATTTAAAACTTTCAGTGTTTGCCCATCTGTCACTGTGAGTCGAAGTTGTCAAAGTGCAGTTTGATCATAAGTAGAAAGCAAATTAGGGCACCAAAAGTGTCACTAGAATCTGTGCAGGATTCCATTAAAAATGTGCAAGCAACAAAGAAAATCTCAGGATATTCAGATTGCTCTGCTTTGGTGGTTCTTTTCCCTCCGAATTGATTCCCAGCTGGAAATGACACTGTAGTTTGCAGTCCCATCCCTGGAAGGCCAGAGAGCCAGCTCCTTCTGTGCCGGGTGCCTGCTGAAACGTCTTTGGGCTCCAGGACCTGAAGTCTCCTGGTGTCTAGTTCAGTTTTTTTTAAGTTACCTTATTCTGTGAAGCTGATATTAAATTTATCTGGGTTTTTAATTTGAGTCTCAGGTCGACGATTAGGAAGTAGAGAAAAGAGGGGCCTGACAGCACGTGGGTGAGGAAATGGGAGGGAATGCACTTGCAGGAACGCCGTGCTGTCAGACCTGGGCTTCTTCCTTTGTCCTTCTCCCTCCGAGCGGGGATCGGTCAGTTCATTATTATAAAAGCTAGCTGGGTGTGAAGAGAGGACAGGAGTGGTCTTTGCCTCACAGGCTTGTTTGCTGCTAATGGGTGCCGTCGAATAGGAAGTGAGAATGGGCCTGTGTGTGTTCCATCTTTGCATCCGTTGCAAGTAGAACTCAGGCGCCCTTTCCTTAAGTGCTTGTAGACGTTAGCTGCCTGTCACTGGAATAAAGCTGTGCTCAGAGGCGTCTGGTGTTTTCCAGGTGGAACACTGAGAATCTACGCAGATAGTTTAAAACCAAATATCCCCTACAAGACAATCCTGCTGTCTACTACTGACCCCGCCGACTTCGCTGTGGCCGAAGCTTTGGAGAAGTACGGTCTGGAAAAAGAGAGCCCGAAGGATTACTGTATTGCCCGGGTAAGTCCTGCCCACGCAGCGCTGGCCGGTGTTACATGGGCAAGAGCTTACCCTTTAAGTGGAACGGTGACCTTTAAGTGAAGTTGAGCCTGGGCTGGCTTTCTTCCCATAACACCATTTAGAATCTGGAAAGCTGGAACCATGTGTTAAATGCATAGGAAAACATTCTCTCTTCCCTTTCAAAAGGAATACATGCTCCTGTTATAGAGTAAGGAAAGTATAAAAAGGCAAGTTGGAAATAAAAATTGCCCTTGTTCTAGTACCAAAGGATAACAACTATTAACATTTTGATTTAGATCCTTCCTATTGTTATTTTGCATATATAGGTGACTTTATTTCAGTAAAGTCTGGTTTAATGATGTTTTCTTACGACTTCTACTAAGTCTGTCGTGGAGATTCAACTTCTCAGTAAATTTCCGTCTGCCCCTCATAGTTGGCCAGCACTGTGCTGAGGGGCAGCAGGGTCCCCTCTGGCCCTGGCGCGTGCGAGTCCGTTCAGTAATAATCAGCTTCGTGAAGTGGCATTCGAGATGGTATGCAGTAATGAACACCCTAAGATTTTTTTCTCTTAATAATTTCTGCCTAGTTTATGCAGATGAAATCAGAAAGTTAGAGTCATGAAGTTACAAAAGCCTACTTTGAGCTTTTACTCACCGTCCTGTTGAGGTCATTCGATGGTCCCTTTTGAGACTCTCCTTCTTTTGGTGTCTCTTTCATTACATTCCTGCACATTCTGTTCCGCAGGCTCGGGCAGCACAAATCGAGAGTTGAGTATTATTTTAACTTGGGACCAGAAATTCTTTGTTCCCTTGGCTTGTCATCTCGTAACTTCTGTAGTATGTCGCTCTTTCATCATCGCTCATTCATGTATTATTTTACCTGTTTCGTTATTAAATAAGCATTTAAGTGTTTCTTCTTTGGTAGGTTTCTTCTTCTTATTTTCTGGGACAGAAAATAAGTGCTGCCTTCAAAAGAGCTTATAGCAAAGGGGGACGGAGGGGCCAAGACTGAGAAATACAGACAGGGCGCTTTTAACATAGAGTGAGGTGAAGAAGGCCTCCTGGAGATAGGAGTGGGGGGCGGCTGGAGAGGCTGGGGATAGAAGCACGAGCCGCGCCGCCTAGGAGGGGCGCTCCGAGTCGCCCCCTGGGGCTGGGTCCGCAGGGGTACATGCCGAGGCCTGAGAGGGGTGAAGGCCAGATCTTGAAGTAATATGTGTTCCATGCCAGAAATACTAAGTTTAATACAAAAAGCGAAGAAAGATTGATCACTTTGGCAGAAGGGTGTGTCACAGTGCACTTGACCTTTGAAGATCTCTCGAAGTAGCGCAGGGAGAAATGACAGGGCTCTGTGGGAAAGCCTGACCAGTTGGCGTGTGAGCAGGATGACACAGTGAGAGGTGAGTGCTATTGAGACAACACTCTGATGTTAGCCGTAGGTGTGAAAGGAGGCGCAGGTGGCTGTGACTTTCATTCATTTCCGATTTCTGTGACTGGGTTCAGTTCATGTCAGTACTCAGTTGGAACGAGCAACAGTGCAGCGGGCGCTGTCACCCCACCCTGCCTGCATCACTGGGGGCTTGCTTGGACGATGAAGAAAATTGTTTGGCTACCAAAAAAATGTAATGCAGTGTTAAGACTATTTAAGAATACAGTAAATGCGGTATCTTACAAAGATGATTAAAAACATTTGTTGAGTGAGCAGACCTGTAACACATCTAAATAACCTGATTAGAATGTATTCAGAGACAGGTCACCTGCAAGGAAAGGAAGTGGTCCACGTGGGAAGAGATGCCCTAATGAGAACAGTTGTTGATCTCTTCTTCAGACTTACAAGTTAACCGTCACACGCTGTCCTTCTGGATGAAAGTTTTGCTTTCCTTAGGTACTCAGACTAGTTGCTTGGGGGCTGAAGGGGGGCAGGTGGGCACAGATGGGTGGCCCGGCTGGCAGAGCTCTTTGTTGGAGACTGTTTCTGTCACTTGTGTCAGTGGTTTAGTGTGAGGATCATTCCTAGTGTTTGACCAGTTTGATTTCGCAGCAACTTTTCTGTGTACCCTGAAATGCTGAACCCTTTAACTGCCTGCTCATTTATTGTCGGGGCGCGGTCACAGGTGATTGCTTTTCTGCTTTAGGTTATGCTTCCTCCTGGAGCCCAGCACTCTGATGAGAAAGGTGCTAAAGAAATCATCCTTGACGATGATGAGTGTCCCTTACAGATCTTCAGGGAGTGGCCCAGTGACAGAGGTAAAGAGGAGTGTTCTTTGTGGACGAGTTCCTCCTGCGCTGTGTGCCTGCGGGACCAGGTGGGCAGGGCGGTGGATCCTGATGCTGCTCCCTGGGCGGGTTGTCCCCCCCTTCCTGGACCAGGGGCGGGTTGCCCCCCCCCCCCCGCCCCCGGTCCGAGGACCCTGCCCAACGGCGGCGCGTGGAGGCCTGGGGCAGACCGTTGTGGTCAGGCGTGCCGTGCCTCGGCTGGGGGAGGCCGTTGAGTCAGTGCTGGGACCCTTGCTGTGCTGTCTGGAGGGGCTGGTGCTTTGGGACAGGTTCGTTACAATACAGAAGACAGCCAGCCACCCTAAAGCTTGTCCAGTAATTTAGCGATTTCAAGAGATGAGGCCGGACTTTTCACTAATCAAACAATGTCCTCTAATTGTTCAGAGCAGCGACAT
The DNA here is from genome assembly GCA_004026545.1 of Mormoops blainvillei. Lineage (NCBI taxonomy): Eukaryota > Metazoa > Chordata > Mammalia > Chiroptera > Mormoopidae > Mormoops > Mormoops blainvillei. The sequence continues at coordinate 141,438 of PVJD01002195.1, read as the reverse complement.
AGTAAAACTGCGTTTTGATGGGACGGTTTTCTTGCTCTCAGATTCCCATTACACGCCAACTGCTCTGTAGATGCCTTTGCGTCGGTAAATACAGGAGGAGTTATTGCCAGTTAGCGCTGTCCACACACCACGCAGGCCAGTGGTTTCAAAGTGCACTGCGTAGTACTTTTCTAGACAGTGTAACGTTAAACTTTATTAGAGTTAAATTCCTTTGAATTCTGAGTTAATTCAGTTGAATTAAATGAAAATCTATTAAACATGTATTTGTGTGTGCATGTGTTGTGTGTGTGTGTGTGAATGTATGTATTGTTCATCAGGTAATTGTTAATGTAAAATAGGAATCTTTGCAAGTCGCTTGCTAGCGGTTTTCACAGACCATCAACAGACTGACGTTTTGTAGGAGCATAACCGAGCGAGCGTCACACAGTCCCGCCTCGGGAGATGCTGTTGGATTGATTTCTTGATGACTCTTTGAGTAGTTGCCCGCCAGACAGCTGGCCAGCTATGCTAACTGGAGTCTCGATCGTGACAGACAGTGTTGTTGTTGTAGGGATTTTAGTCTTTCAGTTGAAGAGGAGGCCACCAGACTATGTCCCAAAGAAGACGAGGAAGCACCTGGACGGGAAGCCGGCGAAGGGGAAGGAGCGAGTGGACGGGTCTGGCTACGGCTCTGCGTTGCCGCCCGAGAAGCTGCCCTACCTGGTGGAGCTGAGCCCAGGTGAGAAGCGGTGCCGGTGCTCGTCGCTCACAGCGGCCTTTCTGTTGGCCAACAGCCTGTTTTTAGACCACTTATTTTTAATAAAGTAACTCTCGTAATATGACATTTATTTAAAAAAAAAACAAAAAAACCCTTAAGATCATAAGGTATGTATCTTCATGCATAAAAATAAAGTTCACATAGGCAGAAATTCCTGTTGCAAGACAGAAGTTGAAAAAGCGAATATAGAGAATGAAGGAGCGGTTTAATGGGTCTGCTCCCGTTCTAAAAACGCCTTCAAAATAGCCTTATAGAGCAGCCTGCTGAGAGTGTGGGAGAGAGGCGCTCCTTTGGGCAGATGTCTCGAGGTGGGGGTGACCGTCCTGCTGTTCATGGACAGCTCCTGATGGGACTGTCTTCGGGTGTGACGACGTGCTTAGGGAATCCGTCTGTGGGAGGAAGGACACTCGTTTGGCTTTGAAATGAGGGTAGACTGAGTTTATTTTCATGTTAGTCCTCTAAGTATTCTGCTTGTGGAACTCTCTTAAGCCAAAGCTGTTGTTATAAGTGAACCATCAGGGTTGAGAAATACATCAACATTCTTAAATGTTTTATACACACTCGTCCCTAGGTAGCGTGACATATATGTTTATTGCTCAGGTAAACTCACCATTCCTTATTTGGTTAAAATACCCTTGTGTGCCCCATATTGCAATACACTATGGAAACCAGACTGCCGCTCCTTCCCCGACACCTGCTTGTAAACAAAGCTCTGCTAGTAATCACAGAAAGAGCTGAAAACCGAACCGGCGACGCAGGCGTGCTCTACGTTGTGGTTCCTTGGACGGAAATTGTGTTATTCTCTCCTTTGATTTTTGAGTGTTTATGTTTATCGACAAGATAATGACTGATGATTGGATGCGGGGAAGTCTTAGGACATAGCCAGGTTATATCAGTGCAGGGGAAACGGTGGTGTTGGCTGATGCAGATAATTTTTCAGTGGCAGTGTGCTCTAGGTAGTGGTTTTTATACTGATTGTGTGTGAGGGTTTTTAACTGACTAGCTGTTTGGAAGGAATATGTTAGTTTGCTTTGTCCCTCAGTTCTCTGGCTGAAAAGTTAATTTAAACTTTTGGTTCTCGCCGTGGCTTGGAAACTTATCTAGAGTTGTGATGTGTCCTTAGCGTGCGTGAGCGCATCGTCTGCGGTGGTGATTAGCGCCTGGGAGACCAGCAGTTTGTTTTTGAACTTAATATTTTTTAGGATCTGTGGGTACTGGGTCTGTTCTTAAAAATTTTGCATTACATGCTAGAAATTAACTATTTTGTTTTCTCTAAACCAAAGTTTTTGAGGATTTAGGAGTATTATTAATTCAGAGAGATTGATAAATGGCCTACGTAGAATAATTTTCAGGTGAACGATGGAAAGCTGGTTTGGGTGGTGGCAGAGACAGGATGAGACCTCACTCATTCAGTAAGTTGGCAAACAGCGAGTATTTCCTGTGTGTCCGGCACTGTTCTGGCCCGGGGAGGTGGCGCGCCGACCAGCGGCTGAGCCCTCAGACCTCAGGAACTCACATCCCAGTGAGAACCGCTATTCTGACCGCTTAGTTCACACTGACGGGCTCCCAGGCGGCTACACAGGTAAAGTGTTTTGTGGGTGTGGAGAGGTGGCAGAGGCTAGAGAAACATTAGTTCTGGGCTGCTTTTCACCAAGCACTCGCAGCAGCCTGGGCTCCGTGCTGGTCCACACGCTTCCTCCGACCGGTCTTCTGCCGCCTGTGGCCCGAGCGTCCCGAGCTTCTGCTGTAGGCTGAGGCTGAGGCACGGGCACCAGGGCGGAGAAGGGCACTCCTGCCTCAGGCGGTTCCCACACCGAGAGCAGCTCCCGCCACAGTCTGCTGAGTCCCGGGGACTCTGTCTCGTCCGACGTCATTCCTAAGTACTCTGGCTGCCTGCCGGAAGGAAGGCTTTATTGCTTCCTCAGATGCCTGAAATGCAGATCTGCCACCACTCTGCTCAGGGCGAGCAAACCGTTGGGGGCCGGGCTCGGTGCTGGGCTGAGGACTGACCCCGAGCTGTGTGCTTTTCGCCGGTCCGTGCTGTCTCTCTGAGTTTTCACTACTGCGGTCACCATGCTGAGTGAGATAATTTATTTTCCACGTACAAGCAAATAGCATTTGTAAGAGCTGACTTGTTTTGAATAAACAAGTACTGTATTTGCAGTGGACACATCCTCAGGCAGGCACATGTCCTCAAGGGAGGGCCGAGGTCCGGGAGTGGTGGGTGGAGAGGTCTTTGCGATGCTCCCCTGTCGTTTGGAGAAACGGGGCTGATAAATCACTTTACACTTTGCTTTGGGTTTGACTGTGTTCTCTCAACAGAAGGAGCCGAGTGGGTGCTAGTCTTCTAGAAGGCTCACTAACTCGTTCTTCCACCCCTGGTGACTCGCCTGTTGTCCTGGTGTTTCCCTTAACAGTCTGCATTGTTTCTAAAACACACTGTCCAGAGCGAGCACTGCTGCCCTGTCCTCGCACCCCGAAAGCTGGGGGGCGAGCGCACGCGCGCTGTGTGCGTGGTCTCTCTGCTGCAGCTCACCTCTCTGTCTCTCTCCTCCCTCCACGTGCTCTGCACACCTCTGCCCTGCCGACGCGGCCTTCACCTGGGTCCCCTGCGTGTGTTCGGACCCCAGGGAGAAGGGGCCTCCCTGCCCGCCGCAGCTGCCCCGCTCACGAAGGTAACGCCCTGCTTCCTACTCGCTGCCCTAGCCGAGCGCCCGCGGGACCGTGCGGCCGGACGTGGCTGCCCGGGCGACGGTGCGTGCGTTAGCTTCTGCATGGATAAAAAGACCCGTTTTAAGAAATTTAATGTGCTGGCGTTTTATTCATAGCTACTAAGTATTCCATATCAAGAACTCATTTAATTTAATGTTATGTATCTTTTGCAAAAACGTCCGATCCCTTTATTCAGGCTGTCTCAGGTGAGAACTTGGACTAAAGAGAAGAGAGAGCTGTTCTCCTCTTTTTCTCCACCCCCCCTCAGAACAAGGGGGTCGGGAGGCAGGGACAGGGATGGGGACAAGGAGGACACGGAGGGCGAGCAAGAGAAGGAGACCCAGCGGAGAGGCAGGAGGGCGGCCTTGTGGTCGCCGCGGACGGGGGCCGCGCCCCGAGGCAGGGGCTGCACGTCTGGGCCCTGCACTGCGCCCTCGCTACTGGTTGTGATCTTTTTTGTGGGGAAGGCGCTCTCACCTTATGACCGGCTCTCGGGCGTTCGCAGGGCCCCCCTGCCCTCCAGGATGAAGTCCATTTCTTTTTGTTTGCAGAGCTGTACTTTCTTACTTGGAATGTGTGCCTCAGATTTTGCATCTCAGTCTTTGGCATCTTAAACGGTACAGCTGGTTTTTGGTTCTATGGAAGTACTTTTTTTTTGTCTGTTTTTATATTTTAAATACTGTTTTTTACACATTGAATGTAATAATTGAACACTTCCCAATGCTGTATAAAGTTTATTTACCTTTTAACATCTTATTTTAGTTGAATTTTCTCTAAACTGATCATACACATTTTCATTGGTTATTAACCAAACTTGGAGTTCTTTTAAATAGAAACAAGTGGGTTTTTTTTTTACTTATTCTGATATTTGTATGTACATAAAAAAGAGTCTTAGACATGTTTTTGTTATGTCTGAAGGGGGCTCTTTAATGTTCTCGTGTGTGTTAACATCCTACTCTAAAACAAAGGAACGACAGGGAGAGAAGTGCCTTCCCATTTCTACCTGGTGCACATACAGAACCAGAGTGTTCTTCCTTTTTATGCCAGTTCTGTTGGAGGAGCATTAGGTTTTTTTCCAGGAGAGTTAGTAAAAAAACGTGTAAGGTTTGCTTCACTAGCTCAGTGTTTTTTTGATAGCCTCCTCGCTGTCAGGTCGGCCTTACCGAACGTGAGCTCTGCGAGAGTGTGGCACTGTCTGCTCGCCATCGCCGCCTCTGGCGCCCAGCAGCGGCTGGGGCGTGGGGCTCTCCAGTCAGCATTCTGGAAACGCGCCCCCCAGCACGAGTGCGGGAAGGAGGCCGTTAGTGCCAGGCCTGCTTCCCGGGGCCCTCCGAATGTGCGGAGCCGCGGCGTGGGAGCCCGTGCCCGGGGAAATGCGGGCCCCGGGCTGTTTGGAGGGGCTCTTTCCCTTCATTTTTAGACCCTTCCGGAGACCTCAGTTACAGCAAGATGGAGGGCAGCGTGAATAGTTCCTTAGGGTGCCAGGGTGGGCAGGTAAAATTCAAGACACCCAGAAAAAATGTGAGTTTCAGATAAAACAGCATTTTTTGTGTTATGTCCCAACAACTACTGCACAAGTGACCCGATGTCATGGAATACCTGTTGAGGAAGAGGAGAAAGTTGAAGATCTTTGTCTGGGGAGACGGCCTTCTGTGTCTGTGACCACCCATGAGGCGCCCACTGTGCGCGTTAACCGGGAGCCCCAGCAGTGGGCTGCTCCGAGCCCAGATGCCGGCGACGAGGGTGTTGCCCGCCCCCGTCTCCCTCGGCCTCCCCCCTTGCCCGAGCTCAGACCGGACAGCGTTTTACCTCCCAGGCCCGTGGCCGCCGTTCAGGTCCATTAGAAACCTGTCTGTGACGGCGGCGTCTGTATTTTCTGTCACCACTGTGACGTGGTCAGAAAGCGGGGACAGGGCTGAGGTTTATTTCTGCCCCACCTGTTGACCCGGAGGCGGTAGGGAGGAGAGGCTGGGAAAGGCGCTTGTGTTTCTCCCTGCTCCTTATAGTCTGAATCCGCTCATGCAGATGAGGACGCAGAAAAGGGTCTCATGCCCATTTATTAGCTCACAAGGTGCCTTTCCAAAGCACTCAAACTTCAGAAGAATATTATGTGAATTTTTCCTTCACCCCCTAAACAGACAGTTTCCATGTTCTTGTGTTTTAACTTCATGTTGAAATCATTATTTTTGGTCAGTTATTTGCTGCTTTTGTTTTCTTTACAATTCGTGTAATTTCTCTGTGAACGTATTGCATTATTCTGCCTTCTTCATTTGTAGTTAATAATCACTCACTGTTAACACATGAAATGTTCATCAGATGCACACGGTGGACCGGTCACCGTGCTGGCACAGGGGCTCCGGGCTGGGGCTGCGAGCCAGTGAGAAGCGAGGGGAGGCAGGGCCTGCGGTGTGGGGCGCAGGGTGAGGGGGCGCCGCGGGGCCTGCCCGGGGCTCCATGGCGAGTGCACCCAGCACTGGTGCCTGGCGGTCGTGACTGGCAGCTTGATGAGTGGTTCCAAAGGTCGCTTGGGCGCTGGCACACTGGGTCCTGGCGACTCCCCTTGGCCTTATGAGGAGACTGCACTGCACAGGCCTGCAGATGTGTCACCGCTCATGGGTCCTCAGGGGCATGCTTCCTCCCTTGCTGACAGCTCTGAAGTCAGGAAAGGTCTTGACGGACACCACCCTCCAGTGGGCGGGCTGTAGTAGGTGTGGGGTGAGGGGGCGCCTGAGCATAAATGAGAGGTGCCCGCTGGTGGCCTCCTCCCCGAGCATCTCCGCCGCAGCAGGCCAGGCCCGGGGAGCCCAGATGCCAGCCCCGCACAGGCTGTGGGAGCTGCAGAAACCACAGGTCCAGTCCCCTGCTCTGTCCCCCACTCCAGAGGGCTCCTCTTCCCCGCGGAGCCAAGTGCTTGCGCAGGAGCTCCTGGTGGAACTTGGTGTCAGTAATGGACATCATGACCGCTTGAGGACAGTATTCGTAAGATGTGGGTTTGGGCCTCATCCCCCAAGGCTTTCAGTCCAGGACACCCGGGGTGAGCTCTGTACCTTTAAAAGCCTCCATCAGTGACACAGCTGTGCCCCCCAGCCGAGTGGTGCTGAGCGGCACCGAGTGGCTCCGTGGACTGTGAAGGCAACAGGCTTACTACAGGGAGGCTCCGGTCTGAAGGGAAGGTCCATGTGTCTTTGATGGTCTTCACTTGCTGATAGAATCCCTCCTCAGAATCATTAACAAAAATGTCCTTTTATGTGATGAGACAATGTTGGTATGAATGAAAGTATTTAGCACACCTTAAATTATATTCAACAGAAGCTGATGTGTTCATATGTCTTACTTTGAACTTTCTGTATCCAGTTAGTTAAATTGCATGCTGCAAATTTGGAGAGAACTGTGGTGTCACTTCTAAGATAACCTTGTATTTGCTTCTTGCAGATGGTTCTGACTCCAGAGACAAGCCAAAGCTTTACCGCCTTCAGCTAAGTGTTACTGAGGTTGGGACGGAAAAGTTTGACGACAACTCTATCCAGGTACACAGCGAGTACCCCCCGCTGAGCTCCCTTCGTGGTTCTAACATTTCAGTAGGTGATAGACATGGTAGCGAGTGGGTGAATGGATAGAAATCAACACTTTCTATTTAAACGTAAATAGCTTGTTCACTGTGGGTCACTTGACCTGAGTGTGAAAAGAGTGGAGTGTGAGTTTTTGTCCATGCTCCACCTCTGGAAACGTGGCGTGGCCGTGACACTCCTCTGAGACTGTACTGTCTCCGAGAGGCGGTGGCACTTCCAGAGGCCTGTTTCGGGACCGAGGGTCACAGCCTCTGGAGTCGCCTGTCCCCGGGCCCGGCACTCAGAGTCAGAGGCAGCCAGCGCGTTGCAGCCCCAGTGTCAGCTTTGCGTGGCTCTCCGGGGCCTACCAAGATGGCTCTCGGCACGTTCTGTGCGCAGGCAAGGTCTGGGCGCCTCAGTGCGCCTGGGTGAACTCAGGTGGGCCCTCCCCGCTGCGTTCTCGTTTCTCGGGAAAGGATGGGTCAGGCCCTGGCGGTCATGTTCAGTTCTGACAGCATTCCCTCCTTAGCACAGCAGTAAAACAGGTAAATAGGAATTTGTAATCATGGTAATCTGTATAGATTTACCCATTAAACTATCTGATGTTTAAAATGACCATATGCTTTTTAATGCAAAGTTACAATATGCCTTAAATCAAGACATTGGATGCTAAAAATTAAATGTCCGATTATTTTGAAAGAATTTAATTATTTGTGCACTATTGGTGGAAAATCCACTTAAAACACCAAAAATCCAGAGTTTATTAGATTACATGAGCCGTGGAAGGGGCGCTCACTGCTTTAAAACTCTGCTTTTATACACTCTGCTCTACGGTGGCGGCTCCTTTCAACCTCTGTCGTTTCTAGTTACTTGGTTCGGGAATTCAGCCCCATCACTGTGACCTCACGAACATGGACGGCGTCGTCACTGTCACCCCGAGGAGCATGGAGGCGGAGACCTACGTGGAGGGGCAGCGCATCTCGGAGACGACCATGCTGCAGAGCGGGATGAGTGTGCAGTTTGGGGCGTCGCACGTGTTCAAGTTTGTGGACCCCAGCCAGGACCACACGCTCGCGAGAAGGCCTGTGGATGGGGGCCTGCCCGCCAGGGGCCCCCGACACAAGCCTGGGTAATTGACCATCACGCACCACCTCTAGTGGAGGGAGTGGAGGGTGTTTTTTCTTGGGGCTTAAAGTATTCTGATTTAGGCATAGCAAACATGGACTTAAGTTTTTATTTTAATTTTTAAAAATTCAAAGTGGGTTTGTGGTTCTAGTTCTTGTTGGTTTAGTTGGTTTCCGAGGGAGGAAGAAAGAAAGGCCATCATCTTAGCATTTGGGAGTTGTGGCTGGTTTTTAAATTATTTTTAAATACTTTGTTCTTTATTTGATCCTTTCAAACAGTACTTGATTGGCTCTTTTGTGAAGAGTTACAGTGTTCTATACGGTGAGCCTGCGTGACTGGGTTTGTTTGCTGAGGCTTTCATCTCTCTTACCGCTGGTAAGGGAGCGCACGGAGGCCTTTCGGAGGCCCTAACGCAGCGTGGAGTTTGGCTCCACCTAGCGCCTCGTTGAGGACTTGCGGTGCGGGCCCTGGGCTCGGAAACCCAGGTGCTGGTCGGTGCCGCGCCGCGACCTGAGCGTGCATTTCGCAGGATGGTAGGGCGCCGCCCCCGCGCTCTGTGCCGCCCGCGGCTTAGGCCGCAGGCCGGCGGGGAACTTGCGGTTCCGGCCTTTGGACCGGCTTTGGTGGCTCTGGTGGGTGATTGGTGAGCTCTGTGCCCCCTTTGCCGCTCTCTGTCCATTTTGAATCTGGGCAGAGGACAGGGTAGACGGTGATTCGTGCAGTTAGACATAACGTCTTTCTCCAAGACGAGCACTTTGTGGGCGGCCGCACACCCTCAGATAGACAGCTTGGGCGCCAGAGGTTTGGGAGGGCTGTCGGAGGCCTGTCTCCACCCCCTCGCCTTCAGCGAATGGCCAGACCTCTCGGTCCCCTCGTGCCTTTATTTTCCACTGCTCGAGAAGTCTGACTCTATTCCAACTCAGGCCGAGCGTGTGCGTAAGCCCTCCCCACCGTGCTGTGCCTGGGAGCACAGGGGTTTTCTCCTCCAGCTCCATTTATCTCACCCCTCCTCCCCCTTTCCTGTCCCTCCTCGTGACCTTTGCACGGCTCCTCCATCCGGCACGTGTCCTGCTCGGATGTCTTCCGTTTTTATTTCCACCGTCAGCCTCTCGTCAGCTTGCTTCGTGCTTCCAGCACCAGACAACCTGGCAGGGAGGGGACGCCGGCTTGGCACCCTTACTTTCCACCAATTTCCAGGCGGCTCACCAAAGACAGTATCCCATGAAACGTTTCTCCTGCGTGCTGCCTGGTGGCTTTGAACGGGACCTGCCTCTGCTGCCTCTTGCTGTAATTGTGCTTTATGTCTGGGTTCATGTCATTTATTTCGGTGGCGTCTGTTGCTGTTGCAACGTGGAGGCGTGACTTATGAACTGTCTACCCCACTGTGACAGCCAGTCCTTCAGTCTGACCAGCAAACTTCGGCTTTTACTCGCTGAGGAGTCTTCTTAGATCACGTGACTCGAAGAGCATTTCAGTTAGTTTCTGTATTTCTGAGAATTTTAGAATGCCCCATCCTGACATGCATTGGTTTTAAATTTATTTTAGCAGTACCATCCAGAGGTAGAAAATCATCTCACATTTGCAACAGATACATACAGACAGACACAGACAGGCCAACAGAGCACAGGTGGATCCACTTTTTGTTTTGGAGGTATTTACAATTTATGTCTGCCCTTAACCAGTCAAGTTTCAAATGACCTCCCCCTCTTTAAGTAGGGACAGCTGTTCGTAATACCTAAAAGAATTGGGAGGACGCCTAAGTAACCTTACAGCTTAATCTATTTCTCCAAGTCCTCTTTGAGCCTCCGAGAGACCAATTCATTTTTTGCCATCCATTCTCCCTAGTTTTATAGCAGGCTTTACTAATGTGCGCGCACAAATTAATGTAGAGGTATCACAGGGTCCCAATCCCAGCCATCTTCCTATTAACGGAAGGCTGACTGTCGTGGGGTTTGTTGGCTTGGGAGGCACAATTTCCCAGGTTTAACGTTGGGATCTGTAGAGTTTGAACAAACTTCTGGGAAAACCAGCCTTTATGTGCACATCCCCACGGGCCACATGCTGTGGGTATCGCTCTGACGGCTTTACTCCGAGGGGCCGTTTTCCTCAGGCAGCCCCACCGAGATGCTTGGTCACCTGCGACCACCGGAGTAAGGACCCGCCAGAGCTGACCAGACACCTCCGAAGCAGCAGTGCTTTCCGAGGCATGGCCCCTCTCTCAACGTGGCCCTGTTCCAGGGCCCCCTGCCTACTCCCCGGCTCCTGCCGGCCTCTCCCAGGGTCGAGGGGCGGCTGCGTCGCCGCACCAGCCTCCGCAGGGCTCCCTCCTCGGAGTCAGAGCAACTCTTACCGCCCCTTTGGCTCTTCGGGTTCGAGAAGCAAGTGTCCTTTTTCCCTTTTGGAGCTAAAGGAGTTCAGCCTCTCATTTAACCAGATTTTGTTTAGACTCTCTGCAAACAGTCTCAATTAAAAAGCCAAAATTAAAAGCAACAGCTCATTTTCTTTTTCTTTCCCTGAGTTATCTCAACCCTGTTCACCTCAAGGACTTTCTAAGAAGAGTTCCAATAAACTCCTGGCCTGCTGCTGGAAGTGAGGGGTCATTCCCCTAGTCCCAGGGACCCTCACCCAGTTCTCCTAGTGCGCAGCGGGGAGCCGGTGGGGCAAGGGGGCCCTTGCTGGGGCCTGCCACTGGGCCCGGGTCTACAGAACAGCCCGGGGTGGGCTCCTTCGGACTCCCGCTTTCTACGCCAAGTAACTGTCACCACAAGGAACATTCACCTGTGGGAATTTTTATGCGTTTATTTGAGCCAAACAGAGGCCATGCTGGAGGACAAGATCTCAGGTGCTCCCTATTTTTAACTTTTTTGAGGAACCAATTTACATTCCCACCAGTAGTACCTGGGGGTTCCCTTTTCTTCATTTCTCACCAGCACTTGCTGTCTCATGTCTTTTTGATGACAGTGACTCTGGCAGGTGCCAGGTGACTTCTCACGGTGGCTTTGATGTCCATTCCCTGCTGACGAGTGACCCTGAGCCGCGTCCTGTGTCCCGTTGGACCAAATGTCGGCTCCGGTCCCCCGCCCATTTCATACTTGCATTGTTTGGATTTTTACTGTTGCGTTCTTACTGTTGTGTTGTGCGAGTTCTTTATATACAGAGTAGAGCGAAAGTAGTTTTACAGTTGTTCGTGTGGAAAATAATACAATAATTAATGAATCACAATATAAGAATAAATTGTTTGGCATACTCACAACTGCAAACCTACCTTTGCCCCACCCTGCGTATTGGGTACTAACCCTTGTCAGACCCGTGGTTGGCAGACGTGCTCTCCCATCTCATAGGTCACCTTTCGTCTTGTTGATAGTTTCCGTTGTGGCACCAAAGCTTTTCAGTTTTGTGGAGTCCCACTTGTTGGCTTCTGCTTTTGTTGCCTTGGCCTTTGGTGTCAGATCCAGAAAGCTGCCAAAACCGGTGTCTAGGAGCTCCTGCCTGTGTCGCCCCGGAGTGCTAGGGTTGCAGATCTCACGTTCGAGTCCTTCATCCATTTGGAGTTAATTTTTGTGCCTGGCGTGAGTTAGCAGTCCAGTTGCCTTCTCTGCGTGAGGCCGTCCAGCTCTCCCAGCACCACTCACTGAGGAGACCGGCATTTTGCACTGTGTGCCCGCGGCTCCTTTGTCTTGCCTGCCCGCCTGCAGGCCGGCTTCTTTCCGGGCCAGCCCTGCTCTGCCCCTCGGGTCTGCGCGTCTGCTTTGGTGCCCGTGCCAGGCCGTTTTCATGCCTGCGGCCACGTAGGGCATTTTGATGTCAGGAAGGTGGCACTTCCAGCTTTGCACTTTCCCAAGATTGCTTTTGTTATTTGGGGTCCTTTGTGGTTCCATACAAACTTGTGAATTCTTTGCTCAAAAAATGTCCATAGAATTTTCGTATGGATTAAATCTGAAAACTGCTTTGGGTAGTACGGACATTTTAACAATATTAAGTCTTCCAATTTGTGAACATGGAATGAATATCTTTTCCTTTTTGTGTCTTCAGTTTGTTTCATAAACATCTTAAATTTTCACTGTACAGAACTTTGATCCCCTTGGTTAAATTTATTTCTAGGTGTTTTATGATTTTTGATGCAGTTAAATTTATTCCTAGGCATTTTATTCATTTCGGATCATATTCAAGTCCTCTCTCTTCTTTTTTCCTGGTCAGTTTAGCTAAGAGTTTACTAATCTTGTTTATCTTTTCAAAGAACTGGTTCTTTAGTTTCATTGATCTCTTCTAATGTCTTTTTAATGTCTCTTATTTCTGCTCCGGTCTTTGTTGCTTCCTTCTTGTAACTGTTGGCCTTTGTTTGTTCTTTTTCTAGTTCCTGGAGTGTTGCACGACCCATGTATCTTAGCTGCAGAGGTCAGGGCCTTTGTCTTGGAGGCCGACAAAGGGACTGCGGACAGACGCGGCGCAGGGGCCACAGGGACTCCCTAGTGAGGGCATCGGAGGCGGGGGGACACAGACAGTGAGCGGCGCCGGGTGATGGGGCGTCTGCGGCTGCGGCAGTTCACTGATGACTTCCTCCAGCCTGTGCCCCCTGAGCCGTGCCCTGTGGCTGTCTGAGAAGGCCCAGGCATCGTGGCCGTCACACGCAAAGCCATGCTTGGGTAGCGTCATCCAAGTCATGAGTAAAGTCACTTTCTAATCGCACATCCAGGGTGCAGTGTAGATGGACCCACATTGAACTTGAAAGTTCTCGTTGCTTTTCAGGGAGATGGAGCTTTGTGTGGTGCCGAGTGAATTTGCGATTCCAGGATGGTCTGCAAGTGGAACCAGGAGGGCTCTGGTTGCGTTTTCCCGTCCACAGAGGAAGTGAGGGGTGGTGGGTGAGGTGGTTGCTGCTTTGCCAGGCCGTTAGCGAGGGCGGTCAGCTCTCCAGCTGCCTCTTCCACTGTCTGACTCTGACCAGTGCAGACCAAGAGTGTTTTCGGTTCTGGGCGTGTATCGTGGTGACAGGGAGCAAGTATTTAATTTCATAAAAGTTTGTATGTAATTGCATTAGAGTCATTTTCAGAAGTTGATATTCAGCCTTTAGTAAAAAATTTTACTTGCTCAAAATTTACTCTGTATTTTAAAGCATGATATTATTTTGTATTACAAGATGGTTTTATTTTTATAGTGATGAGGTAGAGGAAGAATTTGTACCTGTGTTTTTAATTTGAAATCTTCTTTTGAACTTCTCCATCACTTCCTAGCTTTATTTTGTCACTCTGTTTTATTTAAACTCTATCTATAGACTGAGGTTAAATTAAAGTTTCAAGTTAACATAGTGCTTTAAAATTCCCTGGCTGGCGTGGCTCAATGGATTGAGCGCCAGCCTACGAATCAGAGAGTCGCTGGTTAGATTAGATTCCCAGTCAGGGCACATGCCTGGGTTGCAGGCCAGGTCCCCTGTAGGGGACGCACGAGAGGCAACCACACATTGCTGTTTCTCTCCCTCTTTCTCTCTCCCTTCCCCTCTCTCTAAAAATAAATAAATCTTAAAAAAAAATTAGATCATACACTTTTCAACATCATAAAATGGGGAGACTTGAATTTTTCTGATTTTCTGCGAAGCCCAGGAAGTCTCAGTGCTGACTCGTGCTGTCGGCCGCCAGAGCCGCTGGGCTCCGCTGGGCTGGGCCTTTGTCAGGGGCTGGTCTCACGCACCTTCGTTTGTGCCAGAGAAATGAGCTCGCCCTGGTTATGACAACTTATGAGATTTTGTTTATATTCTGAATTAACTTTTCATGGGGATAGTTTTAAAGCTTTGATATTTTGAGCTAGTCTAAAAAATTGTTTAAACAAGAATAACTCGATCTGATTTCTAACACTATCAAAAAGTAGTTTCTCTCTTTATTTGTAGCCTAAGTAGTGGCATCCGCAGAAATCGTCAGCCTGACTTGCTGGCAGGAGGGCCACCCGGCCCTGGGCCTCGTGCTGCCTGGGAGCCCCATGGCCTCCTGTGGCCGCTGGCTGCCCCAGGCCCAGCACGGCTGCCCTTCGTTTCTGTGCCACCGGCAGCCTGGAGAGGCCGCGGGAGGCAGCAGCTTGCGTCTTTCTTTGTACTCCCTTTCAATTTATTTTTCATTACTGCTTTAAAAATGTGATCCTGAGAGTGGTTAGTATGTATCAGTAAGAAAAGTTTGTAAAGTTACAATCACTTTTTTTATTCTATAACCTCATATAATGAAAGGAAAGTGATTTCCTGAAGATCTTTGAACATCAGGGTATTTAGTTAACTGTTCCTTTTGTGTTGCTAGGAAGAGACGCTGCCACATGAGCCGAGTTACTCATTCTGATTTTTTTTTTTATCCTGACAGAATTGTTCAGGAGACAACTTTTGATTTAGGAGGAGATATTCATAGTGGAACAGCATTACCAACAAGCAAGGTAGGTAGTCGTATGTTACCGGGTAGGATGTGTGTGTTTAACATTATAGGACATGTTAATGAATGATTGGTAGTGTCCTTGGAAAACTGTTGTACAAACAGACTCCACCGTGGTCTGTACTGAGGGGTGTGTGATCCCCGGTGACACACAGCTCAGCTGGCATGCTGTCTTTTTCCCTAAGGACGGGGGCTGTGCCTTCTCTTCCCTGCTCCATGTGACCAGCCCTGCTCGGCCACGTGATCCCTGAAGCCAGTGGCCTCCTGCTCCCCCGAGTCCCTCTGCTCAGCCCTAGCTGCCACCAGTCAGTGCGCCTCCACGGGCCCTGGGCTCAGCCGTCCCTGAGCTCTGGTGCGATCAGTTGCTCCTCTCCTCATTCCGGTGCCCCGTTGCTGGGAAACACCCCGGAAGGCAGCGGGCTGAACAGCAGGCCTCCGGCATGCAGGCAGTTGTGCAGGCGGCTCAGCCTCCCCCAGGGGTGGGTCTGCCGGTCGCTTGATGGTCACTCGTGTGGCTCTGTTCAGCTGGTGCAGCAGTTTCATCTCACGGCACGTAAATTAATTACTAAAATCCTACAGCACACCAAAAATATATATTTTTGCTGACCTGACAAAAAATTGGTTTAATTTTGATTGGTTTACAAAGATAGTAATCACCTACAGTTTTTGCCCCAGAGTGACTTTTAAAAACATCAGGTACCTGTGCTTGTATATAGGATGTCTGGTACCAAGAATTAACTAGTCAGACGCAACCTTGTTGTGCAACGTGACCAATAAGATGCAGTCTTAATACGTGACCTATATGTTTATGGTTCGAGGCAGGGCAGTCACGCCAGAGGGCTATGGCTGGGTTGGCTGTTGTCATTTTTTCATTTGACATCTAAGGGAAGGGAGATCAGGGCCCCTGACCCAATAGTCAGGTACTGCATGTTGCAGAAGTTCTTGCGCACACCTGGTGAAAATCGCCAAGCCGGCGGGGCTGGCTGGGGGCCAGGCTGTGCGGGGACACGGGGCCTGCTGGGCTGCCCTGTCACCATGCCCCCTCACGCTCTCTCTGTCAGACCTTTCACCCTGGCGTCTCTCCATGGGACAGCCCTGTGTGTAGTATGCTCCTGCAGCTTCAGCTGCTTCCGGAAGACGGCTCCTCGTGCGCCCCGGCAACCGCGTGTTTCTGGCTTCTCGTGCTGCCCGTGCTCCCATCCGACCCCCGTCTTGTCTGCGGGTTGGCTCCAGGGCTCTGCGGAGGGGGGTCCTGCCGGCTCTGCTCGCAGGTGTGCCTGGGGGCACAGAGCGGCGTGTGGTGCTTCGTGGGCTCGGTGTGGAGCGGCGGGACAGTGAGCGAACGTGTGCATGCCCTTGGAGCTGAGGGTTACTGTCTCTGTAAACATTTTAGTTTTTTATGAAATGGGTAGTCAACGTAGAAAACTTGGAAAATTAAAAAAAAGCAAAAATGTGGGAAGTGTTCGTTCACAATTTATGGTCGGCTGTTGGTAACATTTCAGCGGGCCCTTTCCTGAGCTCGCTGCGCATGCTCCTCTGAGGTTCAAACGCCATCGTGCCTCCTCCTGCGTGTGCGCGTGCCTGCGCCCGGCCCTGCTTCCCCAGCTGTTCTTTCGTGAGCATTTCCTTTGAAAGTCATTTGAAAACAAACTAAAATTGTATTGTAATGTGTTAGCACATAAACATGCCATAATTTATCTATTGCCTTATTACGCGCTTAAACTAATTTTTGGTAGTCTAAGTATTGCCATGCACTGGCCAAGCAGTTTTACTCCTGTAAATGAATCTTAGGGACATAACCATCGCGTGTGAATCTGTGTATTCCCAGGCACAGCTGTCATGACACCCTTTGCTGATCAGCATCTTAAACAGCGTGAAGGGTTAGTTCAGTGAATTTTGATGAACGGACAACAAAATGTTAGACATCCATACAATTCCGTAGCATATAAATAATATTGTAAGATGTTTAAAACATATGAAAAGAGTATATTTTTACAAAGGAGGCTGTACAGTCTCATTTGTAGAAAATGAAAAATTGCAAAGATACTTACAGCACAGTATTAATCTCTAGTCGGTGAGACAAGGGTACTTTTCACTCCCTGTCTATACTCAGTCTCCCTAGTAAACTGACATAATGTGAGCTCTTACGTAAAATTTTGCTACAGTGGGCTTCTTTCTGTAAGTTTATTGCTTCTGTTCTGATTGTTTCCTTAACCTAAGTAACTCATCGTCCCTGCCCGCTGTAGGTTGGTTAGGAAGGCGTCCCGCTCAGAAGGGTTTAAATGGTCTGCGCGGGGCTGCTCCGCGGCTGTTTTCACCCTGTGCTGACGAGGGCAAGAAACAAACCAGTTTCTGTACTCAGTTCTTCATTAGGCATCGAGCTACAGCGAGCAGGTTTTTAAACCCTTTTTCAAAACAAACGGTAAACCAGAAGAACCTGACCCCTCATATTATACATATTCTGTCAGCTCTGTCCCGATTTAAGAGAACTTTCTGGGATCAAGTCACTGTTATTCCTGTACTTTTGAAGAACCCTTGTGTGTGTGTACCTGGCGTGCATGCCTCTGTTGTAAGGTGAGCTTCTGGCCTTTGGAAAGGAAGTGGCTGTGTGTCTCATTATTCTTTCATGACGGTGGGCTCCCGGGCATCCACTGTGGACGCGCCATCCTCTGCCTGCGGCGTGTCTCGGCCAGTGCTCTTTCCTGCATCCCTGTCTCACTCCCCTGCTCAGCCGCCTTGCGCCACGTCCACGCCTGCAGCGCTGGGTGTGAAGCTGGCTTGTCCGTGCGGTGCTCATAAGCGCCCTGTGTTTCCCTTGCTTAGAGCTCGACTAGACTGGACAGCGACAGGGTGTCGTCCGCCTGCAGCACCGCCGAGCGGGGGATGGTGAAGCCCATGGTTAGAGTGGAGCAGCAGCCCGAGTTCCGCAGGCAGGAAAGCAGGTAAGACGCCCTCGCTTGTCATTCTGAAGGAGGAGTTTCCCAGAGAGGGTTCGGCGTAAAGGTCAGTGAACCTGTCGCGGCTCAGACGATGTTTCTAGGCTGTTAGCAGTGTTTGTCTTCTCTCTCCCTGTCGTTGGCTTGGAAAAATTGCCTTGTGGGCAGTTCTGGCGCTTGCGCGCACAGGGCTGCACCGCCGAGGCCCGAGGCATGTCAGGGTGCAGGGTTCCTGGGCTAGATGTACTCCTCTGTCGAAATGTGGAAAGGGCTGTTACAGGATTTTAATATTTGGTAATTTTTATATTTCTATAAAACTCATCATGTTACCTGTTTTTAGAAGAAATCCTCACATGTTTAAAAATACACAAAGCCGAAAATGAGTTTGAAGTAGTGTTTCTAAGAATTGTGGCGTGTCACCCGCTTTGTCTCAGGTTCCGACGCAGCGGGTCTCCCTGTTGAGGTAGCCGAAGGGGGAGTCATTTCTCTTCTCACCTTGTTCTTGCCTAGTTTTTTGAACCGAGAACTTCTCTGCCTTTTGTTATTTCCTTTTCTTACTATTTTTAAATTACGTCACCCTAATAAATTGGAATGTTACCTCCTTATGACCTCTACAGTTGTTTAAATGTTGAAGATTAATGTCAGTGCCTGAAACGTGGTGGTTCAGAAGCAGCCGGTGAGCCCCCGAGGCTGGTCCATTTCAGCTGTACTGTGACTGGTGCTGAGCATTCCTGCTGCGTGGCCCCCAATGCACGCAGGCGGCCTGGGGCCCCAGGGACGCCTCACGGTGCTGCCGGGCCAGCAGTGAGACAAGGGTGGTCACCTTCAGGTTCCCAGTGCGTCCATTCCCACCGGCCCCTCTCAGACCCAGTAACTGAGGCCATAGCCGAGGCAGGTGGCTGGCCCAGGGCACTGAGCACTGCGTGGGCAGGCTGGCCCTTTCCCCACATCCAGCAGGGGGCGCCGTGTGTCCTGAGATTTCCGCATCACTCCTCACAGCCCTTATATTGGTAGGTTCACTAGGGACTCTCGGAGTTTCCCTTGATTTATTGTGGGTTTTGGTTATTATCACGGTGTTTGTTGGCTTTGTGAGTGTTTTAAAATGGAACAGTGAACAGTCGCCTTTCCGTGCCTGTGCTCGTTTTCGGTGGTGCCTTCCAGATCAGGACTTCGGAGTGGCGGGTCGGTACTGTGAGGGGGCCTCTGTCTGCCCACAGAGGGACAGTGGGACCTGCGGGCGGGCTCTGAGCCCACAGGTGTTCAAGTGAGCAGGTGTGTCAAGACATGCGGGGGAGGGAAGGCAGATTAGAGAATCGCTTTTCGTGCGACGTTAGGGGGTTTACATTAAAGTAAGTGAAGACAGTGTGACAGCTGCATGGTAGCCAGTTGTGTTAGGAGTTATTTTATTCTGTGAACTTACATATTGATTTTTTCAAGATCAGAGTATTTTGCTTTGCAAAGACTTAATTAAAGGTTTTATTTGAACTGCAAATGTGTGTTGGTAATACCACAGTGATAGAAACAGGTGATTCCTCCCATTTTCAGTGTTCATGTTTTTCACATAGGTGTAAAGTTGGTATAAGTGATACTTAATTGATGCATTTATAAAAACCTAATTTGCTTTAATAAGCATGTTTAAAATTCTAAGTTTAGTCAAGGAAAAAACCATTGAATGACGGGAGTGACTTTAAGTTATCACTGACATTTCATTTTTTCAATGAGAATTTAAATTTCTTATTTATACTAGACTTGTTAAATTGACGAAACAAATAATTGATAAAAGTTTATCTAACATCATTTTATGGATATTAAATTGAAAATAACTGCTTACCTGCAATTTTAGATGTCTATAAATATGGCATTGTAAGAGAGACATATTAAAATAATTGAGTGTTTAAATTATATTGTATTTTTAAGAGTATTTTTATACCTAATTTGTTGAGTTAAACCTAAGTTATTAAGTCATAGACTATATAAACTTCAACACATATAATTTGATGAAGAAAAATGTTTTGTACTTGTAGTGATCATCCTAGTGTGAGTGAACTCACATAGCACCCTCTCCTCACTCGCCTTGGGTGTGCAGGGAGGCTGAAGGTGGGGAGCACGGGGTTGCTGGGAGGGATGGGTGTTTTAGGGTCCTGTCTGCGACCGAATGGATCTCTAATCATCAGAGGTGCGTGTTTTTTGTTTGTGTTTCATTCTTGGAGACATTTTTATTTGAACTATTACGCAGTGAGTGCACGTACGAATGGCTCCAAGTGCTTATTTCTGGCCAGTTTATTGCCGTTTGAGATGAGCAGACTCAAACATTGTTGCTGAAAATGACTGTCATTTTAAACCAGCAACAAATGCAGATATCCTACTAACTGTGACCTTCCATGTCACCAAATAAGATTTATTTGGATCAATATTGACCTCAGCTTGGTTTGAGCCAATATTTAACTCAATAGATACTTCATTCCAATGTAAGTCATTATAATCCCCACTATTTAATTTTCAGTTAACTTTGCAAAAAGGGAAAACACATTTATCTTACACGTTTTTTAAAAATCTTTCCTTACTAATGGCTTTCAAATATTTTTTATCACAATGCACAACACAAAATATGTATGTATTTATGTTTAAAACTGAAAAAAGAATTTCATGTGACAGTGCCCTACCTTAGATCCTACCAGTGGGGGCAGGGTTACCACCATTTGAAGAACTTTTTAATACAGATTACCTAACCCTTGAATTAATTTGATCGTAGATACTTAGAAATATAAAAACATTAGTGCAGTGCTAGTTCTTAGAAATGTTCCAAGTTATAGTTTCTCTTTCTTTATATTTTTGGCCGTTGCTTATTTTTGTCGCATCAGGCTAAGTGATGAAAAGTGCCTCGAATTGCCGTGACTTGAAGGAAAAATGTGAGTGAGTAAGCCGTCTGCCGTAAGGCCTGCATCTCTGTGAGCATCGAAGGTGCCAACCAGGCAGCTGCAGGGAGCCTCCAGGGGCCTCTCGTCCCCCTTTGTCGGGAGGAAGACAAGTGTCTGGCTCTGGGGGGGGGGGGTTTCTCTTCCGTGTACGGGAGCTCAGTTTCGGGCTCGGCATGGTTTAGGTTTTCTTCGTGTCCGCAGCAGTGTTGCTTCATTGTCACTTGAGCCTTGGCTGCAGCAGGTGCACAACGGCCTGGTCTCTGCTCTGCGCGAAGTCTCCATTAATAATAGAGAGTGGCAGTCAGACCTGCTCTCCCAGGGGAAGCGGACGCTTCAGGGCACTGGCCCGTGGCGGCTGGGCAGGACGGCTGCCCGTGCGCCCGCCTCAGTGTTGGCCCATGTGACGTGTGAAAAGAGGGCGGGGGCTGTTTCTTAGGTGAAGAACATGGCACAGAGATTTCTTAGAGCTCCAGAAATCTGCACAGGTTGTTGGGATGTTATAGCTCCATGACCTGATGATGAGCGACGGCACCACTCTTCTTTCAGAGCGCAGGACGCTCCGGGCCCGGAGTTGACGCTGCCCGCCAGTATCGAATTCAGGGAGAGTGGTGAGTATCTCCAGATCCCACTGTTGTGCGATGACTTGTCCCATTTCTCTCCACCTGATTTTCATGGGGTCTTTTTGTTTTGTTTTTTTCTTCTTCCTTCTTTTCTAAAACCTTTTCACAGCTGAAGATTCGTTTTTATCTGCCATTATAAATTATACTAATAGCTCTACAGTCCATTTTAAGTTGTCGCCTACATATGTACTGTATATGGCATGTCGGTATGTACTGTCGAGCCAGTACAGACCTGACGTCGGCCCCGCCGAGCGCACGCACAAGGTGGTCGCCATCGTCAAC
Source organism: Mormoops blainvillei (assembly GCA_004026545.1). Taxonomy (NCBI): domain Eukaryota; kingdom Metazoa; phylum Chordata; class Mammalia; order Chiroptera; family Mormoopidae; genus Mormoops; species Mormoops blainvillei. The sequence continues at coordinate 120,136 of PVJD01002195.1, read as the reverse complement.
AAGATGGTGAGCATGATGGAGGGCGTGATCCAGGTAAGCCCCGCCCACCTGCCTGCGCCGGCATCACGGTGACAGCCGTGATTCCGTTCAGTCTGGTTCTTTCGGGTTTCAGATTCAGTTACATGTTTGACTTTATCTTAAGAGTTTAGGACTTAAGAGTCCTAAAATAAAAGTAATATAAATTGTATTGAAAATTGTATAGCTTTAAAAGTTGAAAAGAAATGTAACCTTTTTCCTGTTCCCACAAACTTGAGAAAAGGCGAGATAAATTGGGCATGGTAATGTAGCTGTCATGAAAAAAACCCTCACAGCAGTTGTTGTGAGAAAATCGTCAGACTCGATGTGGGTTTTTGTAGAATTTTTTACAAAATAAGGTAATGAGATGAAATTTACATGACATAAAATTAGCCATTTTAAAAGGAATGACTTGGTAGCAGTCAGCACGTGCACCGTGTTGTGCAGCCCTGGCTCTGTCAGGTTCCGGAACGTTTCCATCCATGCCCACCCTGGTCCTCCTGAGCTGGGTCTCACCCCCCTCCTCCCATCCCTGGCAGCCACTTCCTAGGATTCCTTAATGGTGTCAAGGGAGCTGGCTCTTCTGCGACGAGCCTCCTGTGGTGCCAACAGTGATTGTCGGGGTTTTTGACAGTGCTGCAGGTGTAATGGTATAATGGACATGTGACATTTCTCATGATGAAACTCGGGTCCAAATTCTTTCCTAAATCAATTTTGAAAATTTGGGGGAGTAAGGGTATTCTCTTTATAGAGTGGTTTGTTTCTTTTAGGTACTCTCTATAGTTGATAAAATTGGCATACCATTTTTCCAAACTTAGTGAGAATCTCAAGATTTAATCCTAAAGTAAAATGTATAGTTTTTTAAAAAAGATTTCCTAAATCACAGTCAGTACGATTTACTCATAGAAAACTCCAGTTGTGAAGCGTTAAGCAACATGATTAGACGGTTAGGGTATTTTTCTCCTGTCAGGGTAGTTGGAGGGAAACTAATCTTTCAATTCCCTCTATTGTTTTTAATGGCCAAAATTTTTTAAAGGCATTTTTCTTTTATCTTTGAGTGATTAGCATGTGCATTTGATGGAGTTACTCTTTTACCCAAGTGAAGATAGAGATTGAAAAGGAAAGTCATTTTATTTGGATACCGTTTTGTTAGTCTTATTATTTTATAAACAGATGTGATTTCCTTTTCAGTTGTCATGCAGAACCATTGTCTGTCTTACATCATGTTTGAATTTGTAAAGCCTGTTTCAAATTATGAGACTCCTGTCATCAGCTACTTTTGATAGACTTTTCTGTATTGAACTTGAACTTCACTGAAATCACCGTTATCAAAACAAGGCTTTTAATTTCAGATTTAGGTTTAGTATATGATTGGAGGAATCTTAACATTTTAGAAACAAACTATGGTAGTGAATAATTTTTTTAAAAAAATAGTTTCTTTAAATTTTTATTTATTTATTTTTAGAAAGATGGGAAGGGAGGGAGAAGGAGAAGGATAGAAACATTGGTGTGCGAGAGAAAAATAGATCGACCACCTCTCGCATGCCCGCACCCAGGGACCTGACCTGCAACACTGGCATGTTCCCTGACCAGGAATCGAACCTGTGTCCCTTTGCTCTGCGGGATAATGCCCAACCCGCTGAGTCACACCTGTCAGGGCTAATTTAAATTTTTTAATTTTGTAAAAATCCACTTCCAAAAACAATTTACTTCTTTTTAGTGTAGGTTTGTTTTTTATATAGTTTTAGATTCTCAGCTTTCTTGACTTTTATTTTTATTGTTTCTGTTGATCTTTCCTGTCTCTTTCATTCTTACTAATTAATCCAGGGGAAGAGACTCATCTTACAGACCTTAAAGCACTCAGACTCATAGTGTCATTAAGATACTCAGGAGTCCTTCCCTTGTAACTCTTTTAAAGGGATCAGTATCTACGTCCATGTGTGTATTACAGCCTCTTCCTAGGCGAACCCCCTAGGAATTCACTTAGTTGCTGGGCCAGTGTTAAAGACACGGCACCAAACCCTTTATGCTGTAGACTTCAAGAGCTGCGTCAGGACGATCAATGAATGTGTAATTTGGGAAGAACGTAACTAAATGTCGCACCGCCATGTCGTACCTTCATAGTAGTGTTTTGATTTTTTTTTTTGAACTGTCATGATTGTTCACAAGTTTCTTTCTCTCGTTCTGCTTGATTTCCCCGCGTCTGTTTTCCTCCAGGAAGTAGACCAGGTGGATCAGGTAGGACCCGCCGCTGGGAGCTGATCCTGGCTGTGTCGGCTGAGCTGAGTTTCTCATGTCGCTTCCATGCCAGACACGGCACCCCACCCACGGGGCTGAGCCGCCATAACACCCATTCAGCCGCTGAGACGCGCACTACTAAACCCTTCGGGCCGTGCGGCCTCTGCCGGCGTTTCATGACTTTTGCTTAGTGCGCTTCAGTGTGGATATGAAATGACAGCAGCTCTGCTCCTCCTCCTTACTGCTCACCCTTGGTCCCTCCTCTCTGGGTCTCATCTGAGGTTGCCTGGCCTGCACATGTGGTCGGGAGAGGATGCGCTAGGTCATCACTCGATACCAAGGGGCTTGCGTCCAAGCCAGCGACTGCGAGTGGCAGGGTGGCTGTGGGTGACCGTGGGTGCGTGTGTGCACACTTGCAGACTACCAGATACTGCACGGCCTCCGACGGGCGCTGCGGCTCGCTGCCCTCGCTTCCCCGTTGACTCACAAATGGCAGCCACTTAGAACCAGGTGTCTCCGTGAATCCGGGGAGGTCGCGGTGGTCGGTTGTTTTCCGCCACTGTGTGTGTTCCAAATTCCTTGGCAGATATCTGGTATCTGTGATAAATACCTTGGCGAAAACGGGAAGGTACTGGCCTACCTTCAGCAGCTTTTCAGGAGCACCCCTTTGTACTGTCGCCGTCTCTGCCCGCCCTGTGGTTGCTTACGGAGGTGTGTTCCGCCTGCAGAAGCAGAAGAACATCGCGGGGGCACTTGCCTTCTGGATGGCGAACGCGTCGGAGCTGCTCAACTTCATCAAGCAGGACCGGGACCTCAGCCGGCTCACGCTGGATGCCCAGGACGTGCTGGCCCACCTGGTTCAGGTGGCCTTCAAGTAAGGGCGGCCGCAAGCCAGGGCGCTGTTCTCTAAGCTCACAGATCTTTATGTGCTGTCCCGCGAAGTTTTCCAGACTGATCTTAAAGGGTTTTATTTACCCTGATTAAATAATGTCAAGAAACGTATAATAACTCTATGCAAAATGTGTTGGCTTAATAAACTGAATTCCGTGAGCTGGGTTTCATGAACCCTGAGAGTAAAGCTATTACATTTTTTTTAAGTGAAAACATTTCCTGAACATCGCAGAGCATTGTGCGCGTGCTGTGCCTGGCCGTCGCAGCTGGTTCGGCGGTGCTCACTGAGCCCACCGGTGCGTTTTCAGGTACCTGGTTCACTGCCTCCAGTCGGAGCTGAGCAGCTGCATGCCGGCCTTCCTGGACGACCCCGAGGAGGACGGCCCGCAGAGGCCGAAGATAGGTGAGGGCGCCCTTTTCCCCGCCTCCCTCCCTCCCGTGTGACTCCATTTTAGTCATTGAATGTAGGTAAGAGGGGGGCGTTTTAAAAGTAAGCGAAATGCCCTGTTGGGCTTGGCATTCTTCCTAATACAGTGAACCGCAATTGCCAGAGTTTTAAGAAAAGCTCTGACTTTGCGTGTCCTGCTGAGCAGGCTTTCCAGGAAGCCTCTCAGGGCTAGCTCAGGTGCTAAGTAAGTAGCCAGTACCCACATGTCGTTTAAAACCACATCACTGTCTCCTGCTTGAATGAGACTGGTGTTGCCAGGACTGCTGGTGTCTAAATGGACTGCCAACCCAGGACTGCGCTCGAGTGACCTCGGGCGCCCTGCCCTCACCCTGTGTCTCTGAACAGACGATGTGCTGCACACGCTCACGGGGGCCATGGCGCTGCTGCGGCGCTGCAGAGTCAACGCGGCCCTGACCATCCAGCTCTTCTCCCAGCTCTTCCACTTCCTCAACATGTGGCTGTTCAACAGGCTGGTGACCGACCCCGAGTCGGGGCTGTGCTCTCACTACTGGGGGGCCATCATCCGCCAGCAGCTGGGGCACGTGGAAGCGTGGGCGGAGAAGCAGGGGCTGGAGCTGGCCGCGGACTGTCACCTCAGCAGGATCGTGCAGGTAGGTAGTGTGCGGCCCGCTGCCCCCAGCCGGCGTCCTTCTTGTTAGTCTCTGATTCTGTCACGGATGGGAACTTGGGCTGAGCAGAACCTAACACTCCCGTGGTGGGGGGGTTTCACGTGCACAGACCATAAGACCATGGTGTGCTCATTTGCCTGGGCCCCTGTGACAAAGTGCGGCAGCCTGGGGGCGGACACCCCAGAAACACCTCTCCATTCGGAGGTTGGAAGTCTAGGGCCAAGATCAGGTGGGGCTGGGCTCCCTAGGCTGTGAGTGGGGCTCGGCTCCAGGCCTCTCTCCGAGCTCTGGGGGATTGTTGGCATTTGGGAGACTTCTAGGGTTAGAGCAGCGTCCCCCAGTCTCGGTCCTCATCTGCACAGGGCCTTCTCCCTATGCACACACCTGCGCCCAGTGTCCCCTTTCCCTGCAGGACCTCGGCCATGTTGGATCTGCTGGCCTCGCTTTAACTTGATTACTCGGTCAAGGCCCTGTCTCCAGATGAAGTCGCGTCCTGGGGTCCGTGGGGCTAGCACTTCAACGTGTGGATTCAGGAGTACAGTGTAGCCCACAGCAGGGGGCAGCCAGTGGAGTAAATACCCTTAAAGGGCCCTTTTTATGGAGATTAGTAAGGCGTTTCTCCTACAGACAGGTTCTAATTTAAAATTGGACAATAGTTAACTCCAAAGAGCACAAAGCCAGGGAACCCCAAGTGGAAGCCTGTACGACCGTGGGCACACAGCAGATAGAAAGAGATGGAAGCGCGCGCGCGCCGCTCCACGGGCCATCTGCACCTGCGCCGCTCCACGGGCCGTCCGCGTGCCCAGGACAGGACAAGAGGCGGAGGGAGCAGAGGGACGCAGGTCAGGCCGCTGTCCTGATGGTTCTGGGGCAGCTCCCGAGAGTCAGAGACTAGAAGCTGACAATTAAGGAAATGAGTGTCTACAGCCGCAAGGCTTGGGACGGTGTCTTTGTTATTACAGTGTGTAGTTTCGTGTTTTTTTCTCAGTTTCTTAATCTGTTCTGAAGAGATTAGCACAGAAAGAGGCTGCTCCCTCCTACTTTGAGTTAGCTTGTTATAAAAAAGGCCATTACAATGAAACTGTATTTAGAGCTAGTGATTGGCCATCTGAATGGTTATGTTTCTGCAAGAGGTTTTTACGTGCTTTATGAATATATACAATTGATTTTCATTATTTATATGTTTTAATAACACGAAGAGACACCTAAGACCTTTCTGAGACAGTCCTTTGGTTTCAGTTTGCCCACATGAATGGAACTGTTTCCTTAAAAGTTTCTTGAATTTCAGAATTAAATCAGCAGGTTATTATAGTGGTGCCTGTGACAGGAAGGGGACGGTTTATGAATGACCATTACATCACACATCGTGCCTTTCCCCCTCTCAACTAGGCCACTACTCTGCTCACCATGGATAAGTACGCCCCTGAAGACGTCCCAAACATCAACAGCACCTGCTTCAAGCTGAACTCACTGCAGCTTCAGGCCTTACTGCAGAACTACCACTGTGCGCCGGATGAGCCTTTCATTCCAGCGGTGAGTGGGTGGCGCTGCAGACCACACGGTGGGGGGGCGCACTGGCACAGGGAAATGAGGGTAATATGACCGTATTCCCTTAAAAATAAGCTTACTTACTTGACCACCTTACAGGATCATTTTTGCTGTTGGTATATGAGTTTGGGCTCAGTGCAAGAAGAAGAAACTACATGAGCATTTTAAGTAGAAAGGCATTTAACTCAGGGAATCAGGTTCTTGGAAAGTCATCGGAAGGCTGATAGGGAGGGTGATAGGCAGCTGCCCTGGAGTCTTCAGTTCATGGGCGCGCCCCTGTGCTTGAGACCCAGGGGCCCTCGAACTACTGCCATAGCCACAGGTGTCCTTGCGTTGCTGGGGCTGAGGGCTTCCTGCACGTCTGCCTCCTGGACCTGTGTAGGGGCGTCTGACTGGTAGATCCAGATTTGCACTAGAAGCTGCCTGGCGTTGTGGCTTCCCTGCTGTGGGGGCTGAAACCCCAGCCCCCAGTGTCCGCTCCAGCTGGTGGCCTGTGAGGTGAGAAATGCCGAAAGGCCTAGTGTCGCAGTTTAAGTAAAAGACTCCTGACACAGGTATCCCGAGACTAGAGAGGTCAGGTCCTTACACGGGCACATCAGCTGACCGACCTCCAGGACTGAGTGATGCCACAATAGACATCCTCAAAAATAGCCCCCAACTGGAAATGACCGACTGCCCATCAGCAGTACCGTGCATAAATAAACCATGTCGTGGTCGTTACAGGAACGCAACACGGGTGACGAAGAACGAGTTACAGCCAGTGACAACTTGGAGGGATATCGTGATGTAAATTGCACGAAAGTCAGAGACAGGCTATAAACAATGTGCTTCTGTCTGTCTGAACTTCAGGAGTGGGTGGGGGACCTGGTGTTAGGAGCCTGGGTAGCAGGGACTCTGGGGAGGGGAAGGGGGAGAGCGCGAGGGGCCGCTTGCCACAGTTGAGCTGGCATGTTCGTTGGTTGCGTTGTAATATAAGGGTATACAGACATTCCAGTGTGTATAATGCATTCGTGGAAACTTAAACAAAATCACGTACAAACCCATAATTCAAAGTTCACCTCTATAAGCTGGAAATAGATATTTTATCTTGATTTTTACGCATTGTGTGAGTTTTTCCCACATCATTAAACATTCTCCAAAAATAGGATAATTGGCACTGGATGCCGAAGAATTGTGCAAGGAAGAAATGATTACTTTTAAAAGAGAGAAAACCTACTTTCTTGTCATTGAACGATTTCTTTTCATTTAAAGCTGCACATCATTTGAAGTTACTCATGACCCTCCCCTCCCATGTGCTGGAGCACGCGCCGTGCTGGCGCGGGGCTGCCGGGCAGGCTGACGTAAACCTGCTGATGCCTGTTGCCCCGTGTGGCCTGCGGGGCGGGGCAGCCCCTGGTCAGCGACTCCCGTTGGTGGGAGGGCGCAGTGGGGGAACCTCTTTGTAACTGTGCGTTTTCCCCTGACCAGGATCTGATAGAAAACGTGGTGGCTGTGGCTGAAAACACGGCCGATGAGCTGGCCCGCAGCGACGGGAGGGAGGTGCAGCTGGAGGAGGACCCCGACCTGCAGTTGCCTTTCCTGCTGCCAGAGGATGGCTACTCCTGTGACGTCGTCAGGAACATTCCAAACGGCTTGCAGGAGTTTCTAGACCCCTTGTGCCAGAGGGGTAAGTACTTTTCACCGTGTCTGCAGTCTGAGCTGTGAGCCCGTTCAGGGAGCATTTTACCAGTTCTCTGTTCTCATGTGGCAGTCCCCTCTCATGGAGGGGGTCCCCACGTACTTCTGAAGAAGTCGGTGTTCTAGGACGGGGAAGGAAGCGTTTCCTGGTAACACGGGGTCGCAGGTGTTCAAAGTTCTTATGGGTGGGATGCGCCCCTCCTGTGAGCCCTGGCTCTGCTCGTTGGGTGTCACGGAGCATGTTGGCCTGGACTGGCAGGAGGCACTCACTGCCCCCTTTCTTGGGGCCGTGGACCTGGTCACTGGGTGCCACCTCTGGAGCTGAAGCTTCACTCTTGGTGCCAGCGTGGCACAGGCTTTGGACCAGACAGCCGAGCCCTGATCCCATCTCCTCCCTCCAGCTCTTTGTGGCACAAGGACCATGGTGATGGCCTGCCTGGTGGGACAGCGCCAGGAGCGGATGGGCCGCCCACGGGTCTGCACAAGTGCTGGCACTGCTGCTGTCCCCGTGCCGGGAAACCCCGACGCCTGCACATTTTGTAGGGTGCGGCTCAGGCCCCTCACTGTGTTGATGCCTTTCCCACGTCTCCTCCTCGACGTCTAGGGATGAACGTGCACAGTGACATCTGAAGTGGGGGCTGTTAAATGAGGCCCAGTATGCGTCCCGGCCCACTGCTACTTTGTGATGTAGAGCTCCGATGAGCAGGAAAACAGATCCCAACTTAGGAGTTCAAACAAAAAGAAGGGCTCGGGCTATGTGTCCATAGGTGTATAAATTTAGCAGGTGTGATGTTTAACCTTCACGAATACTTCACTCACCACAATAGGTTTTTATGTCTTCAAAGAGTTGGACAGTATGAGACGCTGACTGAGGCTGCTCCTGGAAATGAGATGTGAATGTGGCCACAGCCCTCCAGGAGTGCAGGCGAAGTGGTGGGGGGTGTCTCAGGGATAGGAAGGAGGACCAGGCTGTGGTGCGCTTCTCAGGAAGGCACTGAGCACCCCTGGGCCGGTGCCTGTTGGAAGGGCCCTGAGCTGGTCCTGGGTCTGTCCGCCCTGCCCTGCCCTGCCTGCCCACGGAGACCCCAGCACACACAGGTGTGGACTGTGGCCACGGCCCCCGCCGGGCCTCCTGTCCAGCTCTCCCCTTCTCCTTCCGAGCCCCTCATGGCTGGCGGACGTGGCCGCCAGGCACGGTTTCCGAATCCCCTGCTGTGACCGCTCTCCATCCCCCGTGGGGCTGAAGGCCGAACAGCGGGTGCGTCTGTGTTCCCTCTGGGAAGGGCAAGCTGTGCGTGGTCAGTGTTGCGCTGTGCGCCGTGGGCCCTGTGGGGCCAGGGCCTTTGTCCCTGTTCCCCTCCTTTTCCCTTTGTCTGGAGGACCTCAGTCTCTTCCTGAAACTTAAGCCGTCCTCCCTGCGAGGGATACTTTGTGGCAGCACCTGCACACTCGTGTGCAAGCACCAGGGGACAGCTAGGTGTGCCCCTCCTTCCCCTGGCTGCCGGCCTGGGCCCAGGGCTGCACGCAGGAGTCTGGCTCACTTGTGTTACAAGAACTTGTGGCATGTGGTGTGTGCGCAGCTGCTGCGTGGGCACACGGGCCAGGGAGTGGACGTGTGCCCAGGTGGGGATCGTGAGACCTTGACTTGGTGATGAGGTTTCTCTGTGGTGTCCCCTCGGGCATCCTTGAGTGCTTGGTTTCAGGATACATTGATGTGGTCTGGGCTAGGCCACGTTATTTCGTACGCGTGACATGGCAGTGCACACGGGTGCCCTGAAAGGAACCTCTGTGTGCTCCCAACATCCGTTCCTTTTGGGGTTTTGACCCAATACTGTGAGAGAAGGTTGTGAAAGCGGCGTGGGCCGATACCTGACCCAAGACCTTAGTTCAGCAACAGGAGGAGAAAATGCTCGCGGTATGGTCCAGACTTATTGTGGAAACCTGACGTTTGAAAAGATAAAATAAATTACAGTTGTTGAAATTTAAAAACTAAGGTAGTTATGATTCTCCAAAACAGGGAAAAGAGAAATTATAGGCTATATTTTAAAGAAACTTGATTGAAACTGATTTTTTTTAAAGGACTAAAACTAAGTAGAATCACTAAGAATATAATACATCCTTATTTTAACCGAGTGTATTTGTGACTTCTCCTTTTCCCTCTACCACAAATGACCCCATAAATGTCCACATTTAATAGCCACGGTTCTTACTGGTGGACACCACAGTTGGTGGGCGAGGCAGCTGCTGCCTGCCGGCACCCCTGGCCATACCAGTGTCGGGGTCAGCCAGGACAGTGCTCCTGACACACTGTGGGCACACGGTCTGGCCTACAGGGTCCTCTTAGCAGCTGTGAGCTGTGGGCCCCAGTGGAGGCTGCCTAGAGAACAAGACCTGTACAGGACCTGTGTGCGTGGGCGTTGTCAAAAAATTTCTGAGAAACACAAAATCAGATCTGACTACGTGAAGAACAGATTTGGACTATTTCATCATTTGTCCCTGATGAAGATATCAAAGATACTCTTTAAAACATTATAAACTGATTCTAAAATTTATTAGAAACTCAAGTGAGAATGACCTAGAAGAAAGCTGGACGAAGAGTGATGAGAACGGGCCCGTCCTTGCCCAGAATCGCCGTGCCGGGTGCCTGATACCGTGTCGGCCAGGCCACGTGACCAGTTCCTGGCCGTGCAGGTGACGTCATGCCCGCACACGTGGCCCCTCGCCCTCCGGGGGAGAGCGGCTGACACTGCAGAGGCGTTCTCGCTGGAGTGGGGCAGGTAGCCCTGCAGGAACGGAGGTCCGATGTAACCCCACAGCCGCCCCCCGCAGTGGGGAAGGGGGCCCCTTCCACTATTCTGCTTGGTGTCGGCATTGCGTTAGACCCAAACCTAATGTGTGGTGTTGAATGTCCGATGACTCTTATTTTCAGAGGAAGTGAAGGTGTAGACAAGAGTAAGCGTTGTTGTCAGACACTAAGGCCTCGAGGCTTCATGCTGGTTCCCCGTGGACAGTTATAATGGTGTCTGCATGGTGCACTTTTCAGCCCCGTACTTTGCTTCTTTTCTTCTCAGGGTTCTGCAGGTTGATTCCTCATGCACGTTCCCCAGGTACCTGGACGATCTATTTTGAAGGTGCAGATTACGAAAGCCACCTGACACGCGAGAACGCAGAGCTGGCAAGTACCACTGGGGTGGGGGGCGGGTGGGAGGGAGGCACGTGGGCCTCGGCGTCTGGGGATTGGTTGCAGATTCGTTCCTTGCTTACAGTGAGCATCACTGTGATGATGGGAAACTTTTAAAATCTCCTGTAAATACTGATTTTATTTAAAAATCTTGAACCCACAATGTATACATGAAGTTTTTATTCCAGGCCGTGTGTATACGGTTTTGTCAATAAACAAATGGTGCTTTTTGAAATAAAGAATATTTATTCCCACAGCTATACCAGCCTTAATGTCAGTACGTGCTTTAAAAATATATTAGTAGGGTACCCTTAATGGATTTTACTAGAAAATGTTTTTCTTTGCTAAAAACATTTTTTCGTAGTCGATTCTACCATGTCTTACACGCATCTCGCGTCATTCACTAATACTCGCGTCTCCCTGGGGGTCGGTCGGTCCCAGTGCCGACCAACTCCCTGCATTGTAGGACCCTCCTGCTTTACTGCGTGCGGAGGGCCGGAGGATGCCGGCTGCTGGCCTGCGCCTGAGACAGAGAGGCTGGCTCCCAGCCTTCCTGCATGCACACGTTAGCATCTCTGTGTTTGAAATGCCAGTCCTGGAAAGTTCCATTCTGAACTTGCTTAGTTTCGTTTACCTTAAATATTTTTCTATAACTGCCATTTTGATCTCCTGAGCCACTTCAGGAGCAAGCAGATGTGACCTCGCATTTGTCAAGAAGACTGTGGGAGGGGGCACCGTGTTGCGTGGGATTGGCTGTGGCGGTGGCTGTGGCTGCTCAGTCACCCGCACACACGCAGCCCCCGCCAGCGTGGCAGCAGGCGCAGAGCCCGGGCCTGTGAAGCCGCAGCGCGGCTCCTCCACAGCCTCAGAGTTTGCCCATGCTGTGTGTCCTCGGTGACCCGGACAGGTCCCTGCCGCACACTGGCTTCCTCGGGAGACCCAGCACCTGAGGGGGCAGTGCTTAACGTCACAGGAAGGAGGCAATGTGCGTTTTGAACGTTGCATTTAAAGTGGTTAGTTTGTTCGGTTCAGTGACCTGCTTCGGGTCTGAGCGTGTGTGGTACCCGTCTCCAAAGTGAAGTGGCTAGTGATTTCTGCTCCATCAAAGCAACTCCTGCTTGTCGTTAGCTACCAGCCCAGGGAGTGTGCCTCCCGTGCCGATAACTGACTGTGCGAACTGCTTTTTCAAATCCCAAGGGATAGCGATTTCTAATTCGCACATTTTAGAGAAAAACAGGGATCTTTTAGATGGAATTACTGATTCTTTATCTTTCTAGTGTATTCACAGATCCCTCAGGAGATTTCAGATCTTAATTAAAACAAAAAACAAAAAAAAGTCTGTCGTCGCCCACCCTCATGTCCCTTGAGGTGCCCTCGCACAGAGTGTGACTTTCTGCAGGCGAACTAACAACCCATGCACAGCGCCCCCTTCCTGGCGACGGGCCCTCACACTGCGCGTGTTCGTTAGCCTCTCCCTCCCCAGCGCCGTCTGCCCTGTGCTGTGAGCTGCGGTGTGCACGCAGCGCGCCCGTCTGCAGTTGCTTCCCTTCCTCATACATCTGTGGGCCCGCGCGCTCGCTGGCCTGTCCTCCAGGACGTGGCTTCCCGTCACAGCCGAGGGCCGAGCCCGGAACCTGGCCCCAGGGCCGCTGGGGCCCTGCTGCTTCAGGTGGGACAGCTGCTGCGTTGTCCCAAGAGATAAAGATGTTAGGTCACCTTTGTTAGAACTTTTTTCTCTCCTCCCAGTAGACAGTGCACTGTTTCAATTTCTTGTTTAAAAGACACCTAACAATGTAATCTGAAAAGTAATAAAGGAAAATTTTAATTTTGTCATTCTGATCAGGCTCTTGTGACCTGATTGTAGTGGAAGTTTAGCTTTGTTTTATACGTTATAGTCTTCAAAGCATGTCAGTAGCATCCACGACTAGATCACCTTCAGCCCTCAGGTCACGAGTGCTAGTGTTTCCTGCCCTCGCTGCCCGAGCAGGGCCCCCGCACCACTGGACTGGCCGCTGCCCCCTCCCCGCAGGGGCCGTCCTGGACTTCTGCTGCAGCCACGAAATAAGCCTCTCTCTTCATCCTTTAGGCTCAGCCTCTGCGGAAAGAGCCCGAAGTGATCACTGTAACCCTGAAGAAACAGAACGGCATGGGCCTCAGCATCGTGGCGGCAAAGGTAGGGCTGGCCGGCGGCGGGCGGCCTGGGGCTGCAGACGTGTCCAGCTTTGTTTCAGGTGACAAGCCTGGTGTTCTGGGAGTGGAACCCCTGTGCTTGGGCCCAGGTGGCTGAGGCGCAGCCTCCACATGGGAAGCGAAATGACGGGCCCCCGAGGGCGCCCAGGTGGTGCTCCGAAGGAAACTGTCTGGGCAGCAGCAAAACTGGGCTGCCGCGGCGGGCAGGGGGGCCCTGGGGTGGGAGGGAGCTACCACTCCCTCGCACAGTGGGCGGGTCTGTCACCGTGTCTCCACGGCGCCAGCTGGAGTGCAGGTCTGGGTACAAGCAAGGTGGCTGGTCGTGTGGGCAGGCCGAGTCGGGACGGCTCCGTCCCGAGACCGCAGGCACCGGCTGTGCCCTGGTCCGCATCGCAGCGAGGCTGGGGGTGGACAGCTCTCCGGAGGCCTGCCAGGGTCCTCAGCCCTCCCCAGGCCCGGGCTGGCGGGGCTGCTGCCACTGGGCCTTTGTCCACCTTCCTGGCTGCTGGCCACACACCTGTCCACGTCCGCGTCCGTGTGTGCGCCCACTGCACTTGCTCGCCTCTCCACCCCAGCCTCTGCTGGGAGCTCCCCGAGCCGCTGCATGTCTTCTTTCGGACGAGGAAGTGCCCAAAGAGAGGTGGTCTCTCTGTAGTCGAGAGAGCGCGTGTCATTTTGTTGTAAACACAGTAGGTGACTTTGGAGTCCTTGCTGCCACCAAGGGGTTTGGGACCAGAAGTCAGTAGGGCCCGGTTGCTGCTCCCTGCTGGCCCCCCAGGGCCGCGGAGCTGCAGAGGGGGCTCCAGGCTGTGCTGTGCTCTGAGGACACAGCCTTCTGTTGCTTTGACTGTCAGAATAAACTTAATAGGAAAGCAGTAGCTGACTTCGAAAGTGGTGTGTACTCTAGAAGAGAATACTGAGTGTGTGTTGGGTGAAAGTTTTCACTTTTTAATCTATAAATCTCCAGGGTTTTTTTCTTGTTTCCTATATTAATACATTAAAAAAGAGATTTGTACAAAATAACAGTATTAATAATATTTCTAATTAGGATATGGTATCTGTAGAATTGAGGCTTAATGGGGAATAGTAACACAGGAAGTTAGAATATAAAACGAAAAATGAATTTCTTACCAACCACGACTCAAGTGGGGAGCGTGACTGGCATGTGCGTCCACAATGGGACATGTGGTATCTGAATTAAACCTGCTCCCGTTCCGTCCCAGTGTCACTCCCAGGTCTCCACAGGACGGTTTCTCCCCATCTCCCCCATCCACGCGGCGGCCCCAGGAGAGGTGGGAGGGCTGCAAGGCCTGTCCCTTCCAGCCCTGGGGGTGCCCTCATGTGCCTGGGACTTGTGTCGTTTGTGTTTCTGGTCTTTCCGATATTTTCCACAGTAAGTAGTATATATACACACACGCACCCTTAGAACTAGAAGAAAAATAATAGTAAAAGAGTCGTTTGAAAAGAGAGTGCAGATTTAGCCCTGCCTAAGAACGTTAACCCACCAGCTTAGGAAGCATGTTTGATGAGACTGAGGACGCCTCTGGCTCTCACGAAGTTTTCTTCTCCTGCCAAGAATATCTGTGCTCTAGGCGGCCCCACCATTAGTGCTGTGATCCCTCGGGGAACAAGGCAAAGACATGTGAGGGAGCACATGACATCAGAGGCCGTTGCTGATTCGGGGGGTGTTTATTGTGTGTCCCCCCTGGCAGTGTAGACCGGGGGCTGGGGGAGATGCCTTTCCAAGAGAAAGCCGAGGGAGAGCAGGTAGGAGCCAAGTCAGGGCGGTGGGCCGGTCCCAGCACGGGGACGGCGGCATGGCTGCAGCTCGACCGGAGTCCTGGGAGGCAAGGGGGGGCGACCCGGACGCTGGCTGCTGAGAGCAGGATAGCATGGCTCTTCTGCTGGGGCGGGCCCTGCGTCCTGGCCGGAAGTCAGCCTATGAGGTGTGGCTAGGTCTGCCCCCAAGTGACATGCCCCTCGCCCCCTACCCCAGGGCGCGATGGGGGCTGGGAGACAAGCAGCAAGGAAGGGGTTCATGTGAAGCTGTAAGGTGACCAGAGTGTGGCTCTGAAAGGTCATTCTTGCAGTGTTTTGGAGTATGGGTTGGAGGGCTGCAGGTTTTGTTGGTTGGAGGGCCAGTGGGTTAGCTCTTCCTAGTTTTCCAGAGGAGATGACAGAGGCTTCACAGGGGCCGTGGGTGGGGAGGTCAGGTGACACTGAGGAGAGCAGACACCCTCTGAGGCCAGGCATGCTCTGGGCACTGCTACCGGGCTGGTCCCTCTCACGGGCACCTTCAGGTCAGTGGGTGAAACAGAGAGCGGCCCCCTTGCATCCCAGTGGTGTCTCCTGCACTGGGGCGTGCGGGACTGTCATTTACAGAGAGTGTGTTGCAGCCCAGGAAGCTTGAGCGTAGTGTTGAATGTGTTCCCCTGAGATTTGGGCGGTGTCCCGGGGCGTGGTCTCTAGTGGGAAGGTAAGCCAGCCGGCGAGTGCGGGGCTCCCAAGGCCAGAGCCAGCGGTGGAGCTGGGGTGGGGGCCGCCGCCAGATGCTGTGGAGGAGGTAACGCCGAGGGAACCGTCTGGGAATGCAGGTCTGCCCCTGCCGCACGGCCAGCACGCCTCTTCCTCCTGCAGGGGGGTGGGTGGGGGGCAGCTCTGCCCGGGCTGTTGGGAGCCTGGAGCTCCGAGCAGCCCCTCCAGGCCTCGCCCAGCACGCCAGCGGGAGCGGAAGGGTGGCGGAGGGAGGATGGTGGCCTCCCGTGTCCGGTGAGGGAGCCTCGGGGGAGAGATCGGACGGCCCGTCCTCTGTCGCTCGCGTCTGCCACACACGCTGTGTGTGCCCCTCCCGGCCTCGGCCGGAGTGCACCCTGCATCTGGGGCTTCGATTTTCCCTCCCTGCTGTGGTGGCCCAGGCCTCTGTCCTGCCTCCCTCATGAGCGTGTGGCCCGGCTGCCGGGAGCCTGGGCCCTGTTCTGGTGCTCAGCTCCCTGACGCCCCGTCCACGCTGCGGTTCCGCTTGATGAGATCCAGATGATTTGGAACGGTTGTGTATGCAGTTTACTTTTTAAAACGTTGCTTCGGGAAGTTGAGCATGCTACTTCTTACTCATCTGTGGCACAACACGGTGCTTCCTGTTTGGGTTTCTAGCACACAAACAGTTCCATCCTTTTCACTTTTCTGGCTCTTCTGAAGCTTAGTGTTTCTGTACAAAGTGAACAGAAATCAGAGCTGACTGGTTACGTAAGAGTTTGGAGGTTGGTATCGCTAAATGCCGTGCGGCGTTGGTGCGCCCAGTGCAGGGCTGTGGCGGCCCAGTCCCGCCCGGCCCGCTGGGTGGGCGGCCGTGGAAGCTGTGCGGGGCAGGCAGAGGCCTCCGGCTAGAGAACGGGCTGTCACCTGGCGTCGGAATGTGGTTCTCCGTGGTCGGGAAAGCTGGCCCGCTGGTGAGTGTCCTTGGTGTGTGGGTGGGGGGTGTTCCCGTGCCTGCTCCAGCTGCAATCTTTAAAGAATGTTTTTTCTTCCATTGTGACTTGTTTAAACCTGTCACTAATTAATGCTCGTGAAGCAGCCATTTAATGTAGCTTGTAATTACACACCCAGATGTTTGTTGCTTTTCGTTTTAATGCTGCAGGTTCTTAAGATTCATGAAAATACAAGGCTCTTGCATGCTTTTTATACAAGAAAAAACAAATTTAATCCTGCTGGTTATAATATGGTGAAAATTGCTCGACATAATTGCAACTACAGCCATATAATTTGCTGAGGACATACGCAGGAATATCCGTGCCCTCACTTTGTTTTGGCTACAAAGGTGGTTTTTACTGTAGGCTTTTTCTTAAACCCGTTTTTTCTAAAAGCAAGCATAAAATGACAATTTAAAAAGCACTTAGAATATTTCACTATTTTATTTAAAAATACATGGCTAATTCAGTAGTTTTTAAAGATAGTTTCAGTGTGTGGTTTTAGACTGTAGACTGATTGTAAGTTTTTAAGTTTGATTTATCAGCAGTTAGTCTAAAACACATGATCCACCATCCCTGCCTTCGAGTGGAGGGCGAGAGCGTGGACTGGCGCCGTACCTCCCCGCGTCCCAGGAGCAGCTCCTCACGGGGCTGTGGTGCCGCCAGCAGACCTGAGACCCCCCCCCCCCCTTGTGTTCTTGCCTGTCCTCACTGTGACCACAGGGGCAAGACCTTGTCCAAAAAGTGGAGTCAGGAGATCCTTGGTCCCTTAGTAAAATTGTTGCCAACGCACTCTGTGTGATCGCAGAGCTTCTTTGTGGAAATGCCAGAAATAACTTCCCATTGAGTTGTGTAAAATGACCCAGTGCCCTGCATGACTCTTGGTTATGAGTTTGAAAATAATACATATTTTAGCCCTAAAAGCAAAATAGTAAACTGGATAAAAGAAAATTTTTTTCCTTTTTATGATACTGTCCTAAGTGTTCAGGCCTAGGATGGACCGAAGTGTGAAATTCGATCACAGTGTTGAAAGAGGGGCACAGGGTGAAGTAGCTTCACCCCCACACGGCAGTCCTCTGGGAAGACGGCGCTTCTGTAGGGTCCATGCTGTGAAGGGCACCTTCAGGCCACCCTGGCCTCTCCCAGCCAGCCTCAGCCAAGGCTTGGGGACAGGGAGCACCCGCGCCCAGGGCACGCCTGTGAGCTGTGGGTGGAAGCGTGGGAGAACCATGGGGCCGTGTGCGTCAGTCTCCCCCCTTTGACTCAGAGGTCACCTTGAGAATCTCGGGAGAGCCCTGCACCTTCACCCTGGTGACCTCCCCACACGGCACAGTCTGCGTGGCTGTCAGGGGCCCCTGGACCTGCGGCCCATGTGGGACCCAGCTTAAAAATATCCTGTCTAACTCATTTCCTTCATTTCACGGAGAAGGAAAAGATTGATGTTGTCTGTCTTTTGTTTCGTAATTTATGCAAAGAGTAAACAAAGGAACAGGGCTGGGCCTGGAGCCCCGCCTCCAGAAATCCAGCCTGACGTGCCCCCTCTGCATCTGGCAGGCCGCCTCCCGTGTCCCTTCACACCGTGCTGAGCCTTGCGTGTATCTAGAATGAGTTTTAAAACTGATTATTTGAGAGTTAAGGTAATTCCTACCAAAAAGAAAGAGCACTGCGATGTTGTTAAGCCCTAGTCCGAATTGTAACAGTCAGTGAGTCAGAGCTCGCTGACTGACCAGAAAGTCCATCTCAGACCCTGAGGACGGAGCAGCGGGCAGAGCTTCGTGCTGAGTGTAGCTGGGAAGTCACAGGTGCCCGGGTCCCCGGCCCACTGGCTGTTCTAGAAGCCGCGGCAGGAGCCAGGACCGCCCCCCATGCCTGGGAGCAGCCGGGCGAGCTCATGCTGCTCGGGCGCGCGCTTTTCTTCCTCCTGCCGCCTTTCTCTGGGTTGTATTCTGATGATGTTTCTGTGCCGTCAATCATTCCCTGCTCCCACGCTCACTCGGAGCTTTCCCCTGGCGTGCTGGGCGCCCGCGCTCCTCTCGCCGAGTCTTGCTGTGCGGGAACGGAGGGCCTGTGCTTGGGGGTCTTCCCGCGAGGTGCCTCCGGAGAGCCAGAGATGTGCGGGCGGCCGACTGAGAGGTGCGTTTCCTTCTGGGCTTCGGGGGCAGTCTGGAGCGCAGCCTCTCCGGCCCTTGAGCTTGGGAGCCCTTTTTTGTTAGCTTAGGCCGCCCTCGTTCCGACCTTCTTGCTTTGCCCTCCCTCCTCCTGCCCGGCCTTCCTCTCCGCCTCCCAGTCCCCCTCCCTCTCAGGGTCCCTTCTTCTCAAACCCCTTCCTTCACTTTTGAAGGAAAGAAAAGTGGTTGCAAGAGGCACTGTGCGGTTAACACCAGGATCGCAGGTGTAGTAACTGTCGTTCCTTTGCTTCAGTTGCCTTTTTTAAGGATAAAGACCTAGGTCTTTGCGTTCTTTGCACTGCCTGGCGCACGTGGCTGGTCCTCGTTCCCCCGCCATCTGAAACGGCGAGGCCAGGGGCCGCCCGGCAGCCTGGAGCTGACCGCCCAGGGACTCTCACCCCGAAGTTTAGTTCGAGTGCAGGAGTGTAGCAGAAGTGTAGCTCGGGACCTTCAGGGTTCCCGATGCCTTCGGGGCGTGGGATTGCTTTTGGCATGACCTTTCGTCAAGTGAGGAATGGGTAATTTTGAATGGTTATGCTTGTTCTTTTAATTTTACAAATGATACACTAAAAATACAGTAGGTTTTTTCAATCCCAGTGTAGGTGCCGTTAGGCGAGTAATTCTTTAAATTATTTAGCCTTAATATGTATTTTTTATGTTGTGTTTTCTGTGGTTAGCCTTTCTGGGCTTGGAAATTGGGACGTATGTCTCATGATGGCATATACTGTATTCTGGTAAGATCTTCTTTTTTACCCAGTTACCTACAAAATCACAAATTTATCGCTGGTGCCAGTGCTGGGTGCAACACCCAGGGCGAACGGCCTGCCGCCGTAGAGCAGCGCCGTCCGGGGGGACGGGACGTGCGGGCCACGTGGGCAGCTTTGCATTTTCCAGTGGCCGCCTTAGGGAAAAGGAAACAGTGAAATTAACTTTAATAACGTTTTATGCATTATGTTCAAAATGTTGTGATTTCAGCATTTAGCTAATGTGTATTAACGAGGTAGTTTAGATTCTTTTTTCCACACTAAGTCTGTGAAACCTGGGCCTATTTTATACTTACTTATACACACCTCGCGCTTTGGACATGTGTCCCCATAGCTGCCACAGCGGACGGCACAGCCTGCGTCCCCTCACCAGTGTCTGAAAGCTGTGTCCTCATCTCCTGTCGGCTTTGGCCGGCGCTCCCATAGCTTGCGTTTCCATTCTTTGAGTGATAGGTGAGATGTGTTGATGCGCGGCAGCAAAGAGCCACCACTTGGGGACCCACGTTCCTTTCTGAATTAGAAAAGGAGAGCAGAGGTACCATAAGATGAATTTAATTGTGTGCATATATAAATAAATAGGAACTAATAGAATTATTTTTATGTTATTTTTAAGTTCAGTCTAGATCAGTGTGTGCGTTATTGTTAAATATGACATAAGCAATTTGCTATTTCTGAAATTAATACACTTTGTTTATACATTTTTTATCATAGTCCACAGCGTTCTGATTGGTATTCAGACTGAGCAGGGCAGGCAGTGAGAGAGTTGTGTGACGCTAGGGAATTGTAGTGGCTTGAAGCTGACAGTGGTCTGCTGGGTGCCCGACGAGAGCCGACCTGAGCCCAGGCTGGCGGCAGTCGGCAGACGCGAGGCAGCACTCACGGGCGCCGTGTCCCCCGTCAGGCGGGCATCCCAGCCAGGGCTGCCGTGGCCAGACTGACACTGGATGGCCTCTGAGCTGGTTGGAGTACATGGTGTTTTGGGTTGAAAATACTCGCCTGCGTTGACTGGAGACAGACACACAGAGTGGTCTGACACCCTTAGCACCGCGTCTCCAAGTGCCCACCTGCGGCTTTGTTTGCTGAGACAGTCGCCAGTGAAGCCGTGAGTTTTCTGTACGGCAGTCCTGTGTTCAGCTGCTGGTGGCCGGTTTGTCAGTCCGAGTGACCCGGGAAGCACAGGTAGGATTCGAGTGACTGGTGGAGAGGGGGTTCTGGAGTGGGGAAGGGCGCCTATTCCCACAGAGGCAGCTGGGCTGGGGAAAGGGTGTGTGTTTGCGGGAAGGAAGGTGGTCATGGGACGGCAGCGCTCCTGCAGAGTGGGAGCAGAGCAGCCCGTCGGGGAGACAGAGCAGCCTAGGGAAGTGGTGCCGGCTGAGACCACATTTGCGAGATTCCGTGCCAGCCAAAGTTTGGATATCTCTTAGGATATTCTAGATCCATGTCCTTTACTTTCATTGTCCCCACCACCACCACTGCTGCCAAGTGCTTTTTAAAAATAGATTTCACGATGCTTTGTCGATGGCCTTCGCAATGCTCATGCGTCTTTTGCATTGCGGCCTCTGCTTCCTTGGACCTCTTTTTGCGATGAGTACATACACTGCTTACAAATGGAACTGACCTGGAATTAAAAGACATGGTTGTAACTGAGGATTAAGGTCAGTTCCCCTCATGTAAGAAAATAATGCCTGTGACTTCAGTGTTATGCCCTTCTCATCACACATCACCTGATAGTCATGGGTGTGGGTGTCCCTTCCGAAAAGAACACATCTGGTGCCAGAATCCTGAATGCTTAGGGTCTCTAACTTTTTAAACTAGCAATTTTACAATGTTATCACTGTTATCTTACCAACTCACATAATGAGTATAGCAGCTGCTTCCTAACCTACTAATGTGTTCCTTGCAACTCTGGACTTCCTCATAAGAAATTGTTTTCAAAATAAGGAATTGACCACATTCTAGTGGCCTTATAAGGAAGCCGCTCTGGAAGGGGGTTGGGGAAGAGCCTTCTGTCTAAGTAGCTAGAATACAGGACACAGTGACTGTTCAGAGGGAGCAAAGCAAATCTTGTCTGACGTGGGAAGGTGAGTGAGTTGGCGGGTAGTGGCAGGTAAGCCTGGGAGTCGGATGATAAAGGATTTGGGCAGACGCAGTCCATCAGAAAGAGGTTTCGTGCGAAGAGGACAGGGAAACGGTGGCCTCGGGGTCATGCAGCCCGGCCCGGCTCATGCCCATGTGCTGCGGGAAGCTTGCACCTGAGCTGGGGTCCCAGGGGCACAGTGCTCTGTGCAGGGGGCCGCCGCACAGTCACAGGCCTGGGTGGCAGGGAGGGGCGTTTCCTAAGGCAGGTGGGACCCTCAAGCGACCAGCAGGCCTGTCCTGGGGACAGGGTCCACATTGTGCCGGAAGTTTTCTAAAATTTATACTGTCAGATGCCTGTCTTATGTGGTCAGTTTCACTTGAATATTTCACTTAGACTTACTAAATTTTGTGTTGCGTATAGTATAATGGATTACCCGTTTAAAAATGTTTTAGGACTTCATGTAATTTAAATAGGGATCCTGCTGAATTTAAGTTTATGTATTAAGTTGTCTAAAATATAGAGTGGTTATGAAATCAGAGAGCCCAGGATTTACCCTTGGGTATGAGATTAATGGTTTAGAAGAAAGGGTTGAAACATAAGGTAACAGTCCAGGGAAGCGAGACCTGACAGGGAGTGGGCCGCACAGACGTCTTCCTGCAGTGGAGCTGTGACAGAAGAGCTCACCGATACCAACAAAATGTGTGTGTGCAGGTTTTCAAAGTGTTAGGGGGAGGAAGAGTGTTTTCCTCATTTTCTTGTAGCATTCTGTTTTGTGATTTTTAGAAAGAAAGAGTTCTGCTGTAATTTGTCCAAATAAATGAGTTTTTTCCTTTATCAATAGTAATTTTATACAGAAATGGGGAGTGGAGGAGGGCTTGCTTTGTTGTTTTTATCATATAAATTACAAGAACCCTGTTACATTACCAAAAAGTAATTCTGTGTGAAGATACAGGTAAGTGCCCATTCCCACTAAAAACCAGTGCAGCCACCCTCACTTACGGGGGGACACATGCTGAGACCCCCGCAGATGCCTGAAACCAAGGACAGTCCCGGACCCTGTATTGTGTTTTTCCTAGACATAGACACCTGTGGCAAAGTTGAATTCATAAGTGAGGCAGAGGAGGAGGTTAACAATGGTAGTGACATAGAACAAGGTACTGTGATCACGGGAACGTGGTCTCTCACAACCGATGTGCTAATGGCGGTGACGGCTGCGACACATCCGTGGGGGTGGAGCACACACCTGAGATGCCGGACGAGGGGCGAGCCCTGGCCCAGGGAGGGCAAGGCGGGCACCTAGAGAGCTCGTCGCGCTGCTCAGAATGGCGCATGTTGAAACCTTTGCTTTGTTTATTTCTGAAATTTTCCATATAATAGTCTCAGATCTGGTTGAACCTGGGGAACTGAAACTGCGGAAAGCGAAGCCACAGAGGGGGGACTGCTGTATGCCGAAATTCAGCAGGCATTGTCTTATATCGGTCAGACAGGGAGCAGGAAAGAAAAGGATGCTTTTAGAACCTTTTTTAAAACTCTGGCCCAGGGAACTAGCTGTAGGGAAGCATCAGGTAGTATTTGCATAAAAAGACGAAGAGGGATTTTCAGTGCCCCAAGCGGAATTATTACTTGACAACTACGGAGAGGACTATTCTAGAATATAAACCCTGCGAGAGCAGGGGCGTTTTGTCCATGGTCATGGATGTACGCACAGACAGTTAGTGAATGATTGTGGGGTGAATGAAGTTGTCATTGAAACAGCCGAGTTGTTGGCATTAAGCAGTTAATTGTAGATTACATAAAACATAGAATTTTTAAAACTCATTTAACAGAGTATATGCAGAAATACCCACTTCAACAAGTGGGA
This sequence comes from Mormoops blainvillei, assembly GCA_004026545.1. Lineage (NCBI taxonomy): Eukaryota > Metazoa > Chordata > Mammalia > Chiroptera > Mormoopidae > Mormoops > Mormoops blainvillei. The sequence continues at coordinate 96,982 of PVJD01002195.1, read as the reverse complement.
ACAGTGAGGGGTGTCCTAAAGTAATTTCCCGAAGCGTGTCCTGGTCCCTGCGTTCCAGGAAACCCAGCATGGGCGGACGTGAAGTCAGGTGAAAGATGTGTTTATTGCCCTTTGCTAAGTGACATGATAAATTCAAAAAGTTGCTGCTTAGTAAGTGCCTCCTATGTGTTTTTAATAGTGAAGTTTCACTTTTACCAAAAAGTGCAGTGTTTGAATTCTCCGATTAAAATTTTTGATTTGTTTTTTGTTTTTAATTTTATGGCAGAGGAACCCAGGCGAGGACTCTGGGTCGCAGTTGGTTGTCACGTTGTGCTGCGAGTGCTGCGTGGCTTCTGAGGGCGTCTCGTGGGCATCGGGGTGTCTGGGACCAGGCAGGTCCGCAGCGTAGACATGGAGAGAGAAAGGTATTGCAGCGAACAGTTCGGAAGCCTGGGAGTCAGGTGTGCGATGGCTGTTGCTCAGCTCACAAAACAGGGCATGCTGTGTGCTGGGTCTCCCCGGAGGGGAGAGCAGGGCACCGCCCCGGCTCGCTCACTGGTGAGACTCCTCTTCGGACCTGCTCTGCGGCCTAATGGGAAGGGGGAGGAGTTTTCGGGTGGAAATTCAGTAGTTTGAGCACGGCAGGAAAATTGTTTCCGTCGAATCATTTGTGGAAGTCGCCGTCTTCATAGCTTTCTGTGTTGCCGCCTTCTGTTGCTGCTTCCGTGACAGTGTCTCACAGCCCTTGGGGCGGGCGTGACTAGGAAGCACGCACGCCACTGCAGGGCGTGGGCAGTAAAGATCCAGGCGAGATTTCATGTGTGAGCTTGCCTCCTCTGGGCCACAGCAAGTAGTCCGGAATTTGATTTGTGGGTCCTGGCTGTGCCGTCCAACAGAACGTCGGCCGTTCTCTGCGTCAGTGGTGTCTGTTGCTGACATCTGTCTCGCTGAAGCTGCTCACGCTCCGTGACAGGACACGTGCGGAGCTCATGCGTGTGCCGTGTGGACTGGGGCCTGTGGCCTCCCAGTTCGTGTGCCGTCCCAGCGCCTGTCCCCTAAATGGAGCCGCGCAGAGCGTTTGCTGCATAAGCTCACCGAAGGCCCTCTTCTCGTTTGCCACAAGTTTTTTCTTGTTTTAAATTCTTAAGTAAGGGTGTAAGGGGGTATAGGCAAATACCGGAATGTAAAAGTGCTGTGGTTGTTTGCTTTTATATTAAAGTGATTAATAGTATATGTCATGAGAGTGGGTTTTAGTTCACTTATCTTTGTGGCTGTTCACAACCAGCCTTCAATTACCTGTAGTTTTCGACCTATTTCAGTCTTAGCAATAACTGATTTTTCAGAAGCAATTTTTCTTAATTTGGAAACAAAATAGATACATTTCCTGTTAGTTTCTTTGTGTCTACCAAAGAGAGTGTTAATTTTATTAATATAGTTTTTATAGTCCTAATTCTCATGTAAAAACAAGAGCCAGAACTTTTATCGCTGTTCCCTGCGCACGTGTCTGTCAGGTGGTGCTCCCCAGAGCAGCATGTTTCTGACCGTTGTGGTGCCGTGTTTCTTTCCTTGTTTCTGCCCAGGGCGCTGGTCAAGACAAGCTCGGGATCTACGTCAAGTCCGTGGTGAAAGGCGGTGCCGCGGACGTGGTGAGTGTGCTTGTTAAAGACATGCATTTCCCCATGTCTCCCTCTAATGCGTGATAGCAGCTGCTCCCCGATGTTCTTAGTTATGAAGCACTACACCCTGTTCGTTGAAGACACGCAGATAGGAAGTGTCCTTACCTGACTTTCCTCCCTCCCTCTCCCCCCACCCCCCGCCCCCGCCCACCCTGGACCTGCTGGGCCACGGGGTGTGCACAGGACGGACGGTTGGCGGCCGGGGACCAGCTGCTCAGCGTGGACGGCCGGAGTCTGGTGGGGCTCTCTCAGGAAAGGTATTGTTTGCCTGTTTGCTTCGAGCTTCGTGGTGGCCTTCGTAGGGATATTTCCCAGTAAAGGCTGGGGCTGGGGGACGGACCAACGCTAAGAAACTGCGTCCTGCTCTTCCCTCTGTGAGTGTGAGACTCGGTGTTCGTGACCTTTTGCTTGTGCGTCTGCGGCGGCGTCCTCACCGTGTCAGCGAGCACCGTGAGCGCTCCCTGAGCTGCTGTCGCCCTGCACTCCTCCCGCGGGCACAGGATGGGTGTGTGGTTCCTCGGTTAGGGAGGGCAGTGGGCAGTATGTCTCAGCAGCAGGGGCGCTGCTCGGGTCCCAGGCTCCCGTGGGGACAGAGCGGGTGGTGCATCTCCTCTTTCTTACCTTTGTGATCCTCTCTTCCTAGGGCAGCGGAGCTCATGACAAGGACCAGCTCTGTGGTGACGCTGGAAGTAGCAAAGCAAGGAGCCATCTATCACGGTCTTGCCACCCTGCTCAATCAGCCGTCCCCGATGATGCAGAGATGTAAGCGAGGCCTGTGGGGGGGGCGGGCGGCGTCCGTTCCACTGACCAGGGCCGGCGGCAGGCTCGCCGACGCCTTTCATATCCAAGCGTTGCATGGCCAGGATCGCCTGCGATGCCCACGAAAACCCCACGCAGCCAGGACTGCCATGTTTCCTGTCCTAGTACTAAAGATAAGAAACTTGAGGGCACGACTTGCTGTAGCCAGGATTTAGTGTGGCCCTTCAAACCACAATGGTAATTCGTTAGATCACTTGTCCCCTAAGGGCCACTGAACCTCACTTCCACAGGCCTGGCTCCCTGCTAGAAGCTTCCAGAGGCCCAGCGCAGAGGGGTGCTCCGTCAGTAGTGAGTGCATGAATGGATTTTCGTTTTCATAGCAAACGCAGGATGTAGTCTTTAAGGAACAGACAGAATTCTCCGCCGAAGGATGATTAATGTGTGTGCATGGTTACGCTAGCCCTGTGGGTGCTGAAATGAGACAGAGTGTCCTGTGATTTAGTAGAACTCACTTTTAATAAAAAGCGCAATTATTTTAGTAAAGTAGTTTATAGGTGGGAACCACGGTTTTGTAGCTACATCAAAAATCTCAGAATAAAAATCCATATAAACTTAGGACTTTTTAAAGAAATTACTTCAGAAACCACAGGGAGAAAAGATTATGACTCACATCATGTTTTAAATCATTATGTACTTTCCATCTCAGTCGTCATAACCCGTCTCTCTGTGCACGGCCGCTAAGTCTGGCGGCCAGCGTAGGGTTCTCTTCTCCAGGGGCCACTCTGGGGACTTCAGGCCCAGACTCAAAGCCCGGATGGCAGAGAGACCCAAGAGCCCGGGCCTCCTGCTTCCTGGGACAAAAACAAGGATGCCTCAAAAACGCATGCCTGACTGAGCCTGCGTTTTACTTTTTTCATAACGTAATATTCAAGATACTGGTTGTGTGATTTCTACGTTTACAGTCATTTCAAAGAAGCAAACTAGACAGAGTTTGAGAAAAAAGAGGGAAACTTAAAAGTCGATGATAAATCAGGGTTAACAAGCAAGAAGCTAACAAAACTAAAAAGTAAAGACCCAGTAGTGCATCAGCCTGTGATGAGCACCCGGAACGACTGAAAGAAGGAATGTGTTCAGGAAGCAAGGGGAGTGTATTTATTTTCTAAAAGTTACTTGAAAACAGGTTTTGTAACTTTTGTTACTTAAAACAGGTAAGTTGATGAGAAAATCAGCTTGGAAAGAACACCTTTTTCCATTAATGCCCGCTCGGTGTTGCTTTATTTGAAAACCTTTTAACGGTCCTCTGGGAAGATTTTACCCTCTCTAAAAATCACCATATTTTCTGCTGGAAACAAGTTTTCCTTAGGGAGTTTTAAATATTTGTAGATTTATCTTTCTCTTAGAAATAATCAGGCGTTTAGAGAAACCTTTGGACACACGGTAACCTTCTGCACATGTTTTGATCACAGTGTCCGATCGCCGGGGCTCAGGCAAGCCCCGGCCGAAGAGTGAAGGCTTTGAGCTCTATCATAACTCAGCTCCAAGCGGGTCCCCCGAAAGCCCTCAGCTGCCGTGGGCGGAGTACAGTGAACCAAAGAAGTTAGCCAGCGACGACAGGCTGCTGAAGAACAGAGTGGACCACCGGTCCAGCCCCAACGTAGCAAGTAAGACAGCCCCTGCAGCCTGTCCTCTCTCACCCCGCGCCCTCCGCCAGGTCCCTGCGCAGCTGCAGCGTGTGCACGAGTAACACGGAACTGCAGACTGCATGCGCGGGCCTGTTTTTCATGAGGGCTGTCAGAGTGAATGTCCTTGTAACAGGAAGTCGGAGCTGCGTAGGAAACCCTCTGATTCCGCTGCTGCTCTGGACAGGTGCACTGACATGCCGCCGGCAGGGCTGGCGGGAGACCGGCAGGAGTGCGAATGGCTCGCACCCGTGTGCAGGGTCGCTAGCAAGGACAGGGAGCAGCACACGAGTGTGCAACCCGTAGGGTTTGCCGACTGTCAGAGACAGTTCGCAACCACAGTCTGCAGGTGGACCTTGTGGCCCTGGCTCGGGTGGTTCAGATCTGGGAAGGGGCGTGGGGCGCCCAGGCCCTACCATGCCTTACACTCCCCTCTGAGCTAGGCCCCTTGCAGGCGGAGTGTGGGGCGGGGGGTACTGCCCTCTGGGCTTCTTGTTAGGTGGTGTCTTGTCGTGGAATGTGATGTTCCTGTCCTTGATTCTCCCTGCCAGATCAGCCTCCGAGTCCCGGAGGGAAGAGCGCGCATGTCCCTGGAGCAGCTGCGAAGATCACGTCCGTGTCCACGGGGAACCTCTGCGCTGAGGTCCGAGCCCTTAGCTTCTCCGCAGAGCCGAGCTGAGAGGGATGCCACAGGCTAGGCTAGCCTTGTTGAGAGCTTGGGGATTTAAGTTTTTTCTTTTTAACAGAATAGATAAAGGAGCTGTAGATTAATAAGTCTGGGCCAAATAAACTGTTTTTCATTATTTGCAATATATAGGATCAAACACTTCTAATTTTTAACACGGTTTTCAAATAAACATACTGTATGATAAAAGAGACCACTGGAAATTAAATTAGCCCACCGTACAGAACATAGAGCTCACTCGTCTGTCTTCATCATGGTTCACAGGAGCAGACCCCGCCCCCAAGACCAGAGGCCTACCCCATCCCCACGCAGACGTACACCCGGGAGTACTTCACCTTCCCTGCCTCCAAGTCCCAGGACCGGGCGGCCCCTCCTCCTCCTCCTCACAGCCAGTGGCCCACGTATGAGGAAGAGCCGCAGGTGCGCTCGGACAGCAGCCATCCCAGTGCTGCCATGCAGGTTAGCGGGGGGCTTGCACGCACACTACGCCCCCAGCAGGGTGAACCGTCTCCGGGACATGGCCATTTTCTGTCCACCAGACTTGCTGACAGCATCCTTCGGTTTCTTCTTTGGTGTTGTGGTTAGCTGGGAAGAAGGGACAGATAGGGTAGGGTGCTGAGCGTGGGGAGGGATGCTTTGCCGTCACACTGTTGAGTTAACGAGAGGTTAGCAATGGGAAGCCCTGTTTGCAGCCTTCAGAGCCAGGTGTGCGGCCGCCTCCGGGAGTGAGAAGCAGGGACCAAGGACAGTTGGGGCTCTGTCTCCACCCGGAGCTGCCCAGGCCCTGGGAACGCACGGGTCCCGGAGCCCTGCCCGTGATGCTGCTGGCATGGCCAGGGGTGAGATGCGAGTGTAATATGGTGTAGAGAGCCAGTCCCCGGGCAGTGGAGCTGTCTCTCCTCCAGATGTTACTAGACGGTGGCTCCCAGGTGACATCACAGCCACCTGGGCTGAGAAGCACTTCAGAGCATGGGGAAAGGCCTGGGGCCACGCAGAGGAGCAGGGAGGCCTCCGGGGGCAGCCCTGGGTGGGGCGGGGCAGCTGCATTCCAGGCTTGCAGAGGCAGCTGGAACAGCACGGAGGGGCCTCGGAGGGGCCTCGAGCGGCGAGCTAAGGGTTTGGGTTCTGTCTGAGTTAGTGAGAATGGTGTGGGTATCAGTCTTGGCGGTTAATTCAGTTAGGGCACACCGTTAGATGCGTTTCTCTTTTTAGAAAGGTAGCTGTGCCTTGTGAAATACTGGGGGAAGAAAGTGAACGTGTGCTTAAAAACGGGCGCGTCTGCGCTGTGCAGCAAGTACATGTCCTGGGTCGTGAATCCCGAGTCGGTCAGCCTCGGGTTAGGGGGGTCGAGGTGCTTGACAGTTGTGATGGGATTGGAGTTGCACCCAGAAGGACAACACAGCAGAGAGGAGAAGAGTGTGAGAGAGGGTGAGAAAGGGCCTGGCTTCTGAGGGTGTAAAGGGACTCTGAGGGCGCAGGCCACGCGTGTGCACAGGACTGCCCTTCTCTCGTGCTTGGGTCTGTCCTGCCCGTTTCCTTACCAGGCCTGATGGCCCCCACCCCCCCAGCCTTGTCACTGGGGGGTAGTTGGCTATGAGCGGAGGCCTTCTCCAAATTCCTCCTTAACAACAAAGTAGTTTTATACCCCATTGCCTCTGCCATATTTTGTGAACCCATAGGGAGACCTGCTTGCCATACATGGAAGCAGCCTACCCAGTATTGCATTCGTAGTTGACACCTGCCACTTGCTTCTGCCTCGCAACGTGGGCAAATGGTACTGAGAGGACAGGACGAGGGGTGGGGGTGGGGGGCAGGGTGTCGCAGGGCTCTAGGGTATTGAAACAACTGAGAATTACAATGGACTCGCAGGAAGGGAGGGGATGGAGCTGGGAATAAGCCCCAGGGGCCTAAAGGGGTCTTCACAGTGCGGAGCAGTGACCGGGAGTCGCCAGCGGGCAGCTCTGAGGCAGGACCCATAAGGCTCCTGGCAGTGCCGTGCCTGCGTGGACGGGGCACTGCTGCCGTCACCCGCCAGCCGCCCGTGGGCCATGGCTCCCGAGTCTTGCTTTTTAAGTGGCGCTTTGCCATCGTGCTTTTTCAAGAAATAGTTCATATTTCATATTGTTTGTTTGTTTTTTAGGGAGAGGAAAACAGTTTATTTTCCAGGTTTGCATCTTCAGTTTCTACTCATTAACAGGGTAGGGGGACAGTGTTTACCTCGGGCATCATAACAAATCATTTTTATTTTAGACATGCAATTTTTTAGATATCAGACTAGCCTTTGAGAAAAGTGTATTTATTTCTGTCTCTGGTGCACTCACAGAATTTGTACCCAGCGGGGTGCACTGCTGTAGCCCCGCTGAGGCAGGGCCCAGGCCGGCCCGGCGCATGGGGCCTGCTGCACTGTGCACGTGGCTGTCGGGGCCGGCACGAAGCCAGGCGTCAGCAGCGGTGGCGTTCAGAAACCCATGGACGATCGCGTGGTTGAGATTTGATGATTGCTCTTAGGACGAATTAGAGTGTCACTGCAGAGAAGTGGTTTTTCTTGCTATTCCCATAATTAGGTTAAACATCCATCCTTTCAAAGTCAGTCCTGTGACTGGTCCTGCAGTGGGAGGTGTACAGGGGCCGAGGAAAATGCGGGTAGACACTGTGCTGAAGTAGCTGAGTCTGCGTGCGCTTCAGCTCCCCCCGGTGACACAGAGGGAGCATGAAGAAAGCCCCCGGAGCACACAGCTGGTGCGCACGGCGCCCGACCCAGGGCAGGCTCAGCCTCTGCTCTGCAAACTTACTCTTCTGGCAGCTTGTCTCCTGGGGATGAGATGTTTATGAATTTCCAGTAACTCCTGATGAGCGCCTGAAACGTGACGTCTCCCTTTGTCTCTCCCCAGCGTGCAGCCCGCTCCCAAGAGGAGCTTCGGGAGGACGATGTTTACCACCTGCAGCGCCATCGAGTGGAGTCCGTGCTGGACCGCAAGTCCGACAGCGACATGTGGGTCAGCCAGAGCTCCTCGGTGGGCTCCCGTGCGTCCAGCCAAGAGCACCTGGACCACGTGTCCAAGGCAGGCACTCCCGCATCCACTTTGACCAAAAGCGGCCCTGGTCGCTGGAAGACACCGGCCGCCGGGCAGCCCGCACCAGCCACAGCCCCCCAGCCTGGCCGCACGGACCTGCCCCCGCCCCCGCCTCCGCCTCCCGCGCACTATGCCAGCGATTTTGACGGAGTCCCGATGGAGTTGCCTCTCCCACCACCCCCCGCCAGCCAGGTGGGCCCTCAGTCTGCGCAGGTGGCTGCTGCGGAGCGGAAGAAGAGGGAGGAGCACCAGCGCTGGTACGAGAAGGAGAAGGCCCGGCTGGAGGAGGAGCGGGAGAGGAAGCGCCGGGAGCAGGAGAGGAAGCTGGGCCAGATGCGCACGCAGCCGCCGAGCCCCGCGCCCTTTTCTCCTGTGGCCGTGCCGCCCGTGCCGCCGGAAAAGCCGGCCACGCTGCAGAGACCCCCAGACACGGTCATCCGAGAGCTGCGGCCCCAGCAGCAGCCCCGCACGATCGAGCGCAGAGACCTGCAGTACATCACCGTTAGCAAAGAGGAGCTGTCCTCCGGGGACAGCCTGTCCCCGGACCCGTGGAAGCGGGACGCCAGGGAGAAGCTGGAGAAGCAGCAGCAGCTGCACATTGTGGACATGCTGAGCAGGGAGATCCAGGAGCTGCAGAGCAAGGCTGCGCGCACCGCCGAGGACAGCGACCGCCTGCGCAAGCTCATGCTCGAGTGGCAGTTCCAGAAGCGGCTGCAGGAGTCCAAGCAGAAGGACGAGGATGACGAGGAGGAGGAGGACGACGACGTGGACACCCTGCTGCTCATGCAGCGTCTGGAGGCGGAGCGCAGAGCCAGGGTAAAGGGGGCACGGGCGTGCTTGCCGCTGCTCCTCACGGGGGTGGGGTGGGGGTGGTGTCTGGCGAGGACTCTGAGTCGAGGCCCCTAGAAGTGAACCCGTGACAAGGCTGAGCGTTTTCCAGACACGCCCAGTCCAAGTGGAACTGGGCTGTTTCAGCCAACAAGCTCACCGTCATCCTTCTCCAGCACTTCAGTTAAGGAAGGAATAGTCTTGATCGGAGGCTGGCAAAATTTTTTTTCTTACACAGACAGGTAGTAAATATCTTGGACCTCGCGGGCCGCGCAGACTCGGCCTTCCTGCCCAGCTCTGCAGCTGGCGCGGGGATGTGCGGAGTGCTGGCCCGACTGTGCACAGAGGGTGCAGGCCACTGCCTGGCACGGCTCTCGGCGGTCGACCCTGGGTGGTGGGGGGCACAGCCACCATGTTTCCATGGTGGTCAAAAGGCACCGAGAACTTAAGGTTTTCTTCATTTCTCTGGTTACAACAAATAACTTCTGGTTCTTTTGTATCAAATAAAAGAAGTAAAATTTATATTAGGATAATGCAATAGATCGTTACAGTGCCAAATTTAAGATTTTTGTTAGCCTCTAGAGAAATGTTGACAGGCATTTGTCAGTATTAATTTGAAGAGAGTGCTATTGACCATTTAGTGATTTTTTTTTTTTAACAGAATACAGGATTCTGAGAAAAGACAGCAGGAGCATGTCCTTTTGTCTTTTGGGTTTGTTTCTATTCCAGCTTTTGTCTGATGCTCTCTGTCCCTGCCGACCGAACCACGGGGCGGTGCAGGTGGGCACGGAGCTGGCGGGCAGCCTGTGTGGTCCGCTCCGCAGCTGTTTCCCCGAGACATCTCACGCACACACGCACACGCCTCTTGCTGCGTACGTGTGCTCCGCACACGTACAGCTGTGCCCCAGATCCAGGTGGAATTCCTCCTGCGTGCCAACACTTAAGTTTCTGAGGTGGAGGCCGAAATGTTAACTATCCCATTGCTTTGTCGGCACTTTCTGCCTCGCCAGGAGCGAACCTCCTTCAGAATGACTGTCTGTCATCGCTGCTACCTTATTGGAAAGGACAGCTGCTTGGTCAGAGCCAGCGACCTTTGGCGTAAGCACTCTGGCCCCTGTTATGAGCTGTTAGCCACGCGCTTGCCCTTGGCTGGCCACTGTCACCAGCGGACACGCCGCAGGCAGGTCATTAAAAAGCTGAACGTGTCTGTGGCCTGTGCCTCTCACCCCCCAAAATGCACAGGTCGCACGGCTTTGCCTTCCCTGCAGTGCCAGCTCTGACCGTAAACCCACGTTGACGGTAAACGAGTAATACCCATTGTTACAACTGCATCCCAGTCACAGTGACGGGAGCGACTGCGCTGTGACATTTCTGTGGGTGCCCATTTCTGTGAAGATTGAATTTTTGGAGGCTCGTCCATTTTAAGCCTCTCAGTATAAACTATGATATTTAGAAGGTTTTTATGATGATTTAGTTAAAAGCACCTGTATTTACCATTAAATATATATGAAATTAATATCTTTATCTCCAAATAAGAGAGCTGAGGGTGAGTCTGCCTTGTTTAGTTTCCACGTGTCTCAATCACGAAGCTCCGTGTTGACTTTCGGAGGGCCAGGCGTCAGCCTGCACAGCACCCCCCCCACCCCCCCCACTGGGCCCTTCAGAGGCAGGAGAGCAACAGACGGGCTGGTGGCAGAATACAGGTCGGACCTAACTTTTCACACTTCCTCTTTCTTTTTTCTCCTTCTGTCACCTGCAGCAGACTGCTATGCCAGCAATCTCTGTTCTAGATTTGGTATGTTCTTGTTTCTTTCCCTTTGGTACGTTTTCCTGTCTTGATTTTCCTTTTCTTCAGTGGTGGTTTGTGTCTCAGTAGCTGCAGCTTTCATGGCCCCAGATCGGCATCTGTGGCCTGTGACTCTAGAGCATGCCTTTGACTGTCGCCACACGTAGTGTCCCTTTGCTCTTCTCCTGTAACGTTTAAGTGTCCTGTTCACAGTTCTCACCTCTTCTCAGTTTTAGTTGTAAATCGATTGTGTGTGTTCTTATTAGTTACAAATACATGAGCAAATGAAATTTGGAAGAGTAATAATCCACTTCACTGTTGTCCCATTAGAAATAGATTTAGATACTCAGCCATTAGATGTGCAGTTGAACCAATGCTGGCGTCGGTTGCCACTTAGATGGAGCCGTCTGGGATGTAACAGTTGACGGCTAGAGTGGGCGTTCCAGAAACACGTCCTCTGTGTTCCCCGGCGCCGCCGCCTGGATTTCAATTTTATCAGCCACGCCAGTGTAGTGTCTCCTCCAAGAGGCTTGAGGTCACCTTCTGTTGTGAATGTCATGTGTTCAGGGTCATTGTTAAAATCCTTTGTTGACCACTTGGTGACTGTGTCGTCTGCCAGACGTTTCCAGTCCAGCCTCAGTTCTTGAGCTTTGGTTGTCGCAAAACTTTTGTTCTCCACCCAACGACCCTTTCGTGCTAATACCTGTGTGATCAGTCACGTTTCCCTCAGGTGACAAATGGGGGGGTTTGGTGTTTGAAAACATCGCTTCTCAAACAGCCTTTCTGACCAAATTAAGCTTGAACACCAAGGTCCCACTTATATTCTGACTGATGTAGTGACTTTAAGGTACATTTGGGAGTCGGCTTTTAAATGATAGGCCAGTGTCAGACCACACTTTTTAAAAAAAATCCCTGAATTCAGGTTTGACCTGAATGGCCTTTCACCAAGTAACAGCCTGCCTTTTGTAAAAATGTAAACAGCAGAGGGGACGATGCCCGCTCTAGGGAGAAACCTCTCCTGAACGCCGCCCCTCCAGGACGGCAGCAAGGCCTGTTTCCTGAACTTCACATTTGTTCTAAAGAGAAATAGGACAGACCTGTGTGCCTCTCCCTGCTCTGCGCATGAAGGCACGCGGGCAGCGGGCAGCGGGCAGCGGGCGCGCAGGGCTGCTGCCGCCCTGCAGGTGCTCGCAGCCCTGCGGTGGGCCCAGCCCCGCCTGGAGGCCTGGCCTCCAGGGCCCAGCTGACTCTGCAGGCCCAGGGAGACCCTTCATACCACCCAGGTTACAGTAAATGTCAATGAAACTTTAGGAGAAGGGCTACAGGAAGATTCTTTCAAAGAAGTATTGAGTTTTTCTTCCTTTGAAAGATAATTAAGTGTTAATGTTAACCGCCCTGTTTCTGAGCATTTTATAGCCTAATTCCGCAATAAATATCAATGTTATTATCCAGGCAGTTCTCTCAGGCATTGCTGCAGGGTCTGTGTGGGGAGCGGGATATAGGGGGGCAGCCGAGTGTCAGCGGGGGCGGAGGGTGCCCGGCTGGTTTCTGCTCCTCTGGTCCTCGCCCTCTGCCTGTGCCTGCCGCCTCCAGTCTGTGACCTGTGCTGATGCCAGCGACCCCCCACTCACACGTGTAGCGCAGGCCTCTCCCCCGCCCGGGCCCACAGACCTTTTGGGTCTCCGTCTCCTTGCCCACCGGCCGCACTGTCGGCCTCCCCTCCGCAGAGGTTCTCTGGGTGCTCCCTCTGGACCCTTCGTGGCCACAGCCCTGATTTTCTCTCCGTCAAGAAACTGTGCTGCGTGTTTGCCCATGCCTGGCTGCCTCTCCACCCACGGCGGCCCGAGCCGCAGCCTCTCCCGCCCGAGTGACTGCAGGAGAGCCCGCAGAGGCCGTCTTCAGTGGGCGGCTGTAGGGAGACTGAGAAATACATCGGACGGCAGAGTCCTCAGGGCCCTGGGGTGTCTTCTGGGGGCCTCCAAGGTGCTATGTTCCGTCCACACCTCCCAGGCCCCACCCCGGGGGGGCATGTGGTGGCTGTCACTGTAGCTCCACCTGTCTCAAGTCTGACGGGCACCCAGCCCATCTCCCCCACGTCAGAGCATGTGGTCCGAGGTCACCAAAGAATTGCACAGACTACCCTCTTCTTCCCTCATGACAACCCTGTGACGTGGGTGGACCAGAGGGGCGGCCAGAGGTTCAGGACTGGCCCAGCCTGAAGGAGTTGAGACTTGCCGAGTTCGTGTTTGGTGCTCCTGCTGCTGCACGAAGTCCCCTGCCCCCAGACGCTATCGCTAGGAACCGTCTTCCACCGGGAGCTCCCAGGACCCGCCCATCCCCCTTGGCCGGTCCCGACTTCGACCTGTCGCCATGTAGATGGTTTCTTCGCTGGCACCGGTGACCCAACAGCTGCTCCAGCCCCGGTGATTTTTTCAGAGCTGTCAGGGCTCTTCCACGGTCCTCCGTGAAGACCCCAGGGCAGCCTCCTCAGAGGCTGCTGTCGCATCTGCTCCTTGCGTGGGACTGGAGAAGTCAGGCATCCTGGCACAGAGGGGCTTGAGCTCAGTTACAGAAGTTTGGAGCAGGAGGAGGCAGACAGGCACTTTCCTGAGAGCTGGCCCCGAGGGTGGGAGCAACAGGCTGCCCTCTTGCCTGTTCAGATGCAGGGGCTCGGAGATGGGCCCTGATCTTGCCGGGACATCAGAACCAAAGGGCAGATGTGCTGCCCTTCAGGAAAGGCTGGTGGGACCCGAGGAACTGGGAGAAGAAGGATGCTCACCTGGGAACCAACACGTTTCAGAGTTGGGACCCAAAACCACTGAGTGCAGAGCACCCAGTCTCCCTAAAAGCACCGTAAAGGGACGCAGCGGGCACGGGCCCTGCCCCCCACCACCCCCACTTGGGGATCCTCTGATTCCTCTCTGCCACGAGAAGATTTCGGCAGCCATACCTCAGATCTGACCACTCCTGATAAAAGTCGTTTTCTCCATAGTTTAAACAAAGGGGCGTGGCCCCTGCCCAGGGAGGGGCCCTCATTCACTGAGAGCCAGCCCTGCGGTGGGAGGCTCTGCACACGGCTGCGCACGCGCTCTGGTGGCAGCAAGCTTTGTTTCCCCGGCAACGCAGCCACGGCCTCCGTGGCGGGGCTTCCTCGTGCGGGGCCTAGACCTTCGCCGGGTGAGTGCTCTCGGTGACTGGGCACAGCAGGGAGGGCTGCAGAGAGAGGGTCCTGCGGATCGCGCCCTCAAAGGCTCAGTGGTCTCCTCAGTACAAGCGTCAGCGAGGGAAGCACCAGTTACAGACACAGTTCACGTATTTTTTGGTACAGAATTATAAACATGCAGGTCTCAACTCACCACATGCTTTTTTTTTATAACTTTGAAAATAACCGTTTTAGAAATGTGGACGCCAGTATACCAGAACCTTGGGTCAAGCTTACATACCAGCTTTTGAAAGTCAGCATAATTCTTGGTTCAGAATAGTTTTGGTCTGGGCTGTCTTCATTCGTTCTGTATGAATTATATCTATTTATATCTGTCCCCTCAAATAGAACTTCCTACAGGACTACTTTGATCTATGTAACTTTTCATTCTTGAGCTGTTATTTAAAGGAAATTAAGAGATTAGATTGTTTTTTCCCCTCTCATTAGTGGGTTTGGGTTTTTTTGTTTTTTTGGTAAAGAAGCATATCTTTGAGGAAAAACTAGCCTGAGTTTTGAAACACAGACACTGTGTTAAACAGCTTACGGGACTGGGGGAAGAGACGGCCTGCACCCCGGATGGTCCTTGGCCTCTGCACAGAGACGGGGAGCCGAGCTTGGGGCAGCTCCCCACCCCGCCAGCCGGGCTGGGGGGGCGGGGAGGGCATTGAAGGAGAGCGCCTGTTTAAAGGGTTACGGGATAGCGTCCTCTACCGGTCGTTAGAACTACAGTTGTTTGATGCCTACCTGCCGCACTCCTGTTTAAAAGAACGAGCTGGTGGCTCTTTTGGTGTGTGCGGTCTCTCTTGCTCATCCCTTGTTCTTACGTAGGTCCAGGGAGGCGACAGCCTGGAGTGAGCTGGCGCCTCCCTCGGGCAGCAGAAGCCCTGCCGCTGCTTTACTGCGGTCGCAGCCTTCCAGCGGTTACCTTCCTGTCGCGTGGTTAATACTGTCCACTGCTGTTTCGTTGTTTTTGTTTGGCTGCCGATTCTCATCATTTGTGCCGACGGATCTAGAAGCCCCCTGTTGGCCGTGCGGCCCCCCTGCAGCACCTGCCTCTTCCCCTTCGTGACCCCTTCAGTGCTTCGTCCGCAGCTCCGGGTCCTGCTGCAGACCCCCTGACGCCCCCAGGGCTCCCACCCAGCCCGTGCTGACGAGGAGCAGGGCCCGCCTGACTTGTCTTCCTGAGAGGGCAATGTCGTTCTTTCCTAAAACATTTTACTGTGTGTACTGACTAGAGGAGGCCTCCTGGCTGAGCTCATGTCATCAAAACACAGTGCCTGTTCCACAGAAATTAACGAGAGCCACATTGTTAGGGGTTTTGTTTTTATTGTGGAAAAAACACGCAATTCTAATGAGCAGTTAACGGAATAACTAGGAACTCTGTAGACACTGAAGCACACCCTGCGGGGCTTGACGCGAGGACTCCTGCCGTGAAAGGAGACCAAGCAGGAGGCATCAGCTCTGGGCTGACGTGCAGCGTGCCGAGCCCCCTCCTCGGCGGGGGTGTCCGGAGCCGTGGGCGCTGCTCTGGCCCAGGCCTTGGACAGAGGGGAGTGAAGGAAGGTGCAGGGTTTTCAGAGCTGCCCTCATGACAGAAGCAGCTGTCTTACATTGTGGTGCAGAAGGAGAACCTCGCTCTGTCCTCTCCTGGCTGGGTGCACTTTTAACTCAGGACGCGTTTAGAAAAGGTGGTTTCAACCGGGAGCGAGTGCGTGGAGGAATGTGACCGGGAGAACAGAGGAGCTGAAACCCGAAGGAAAGATTTGTGCTAGGCTTTTTAAGGAGTCCTCGAGTGTTTGAATGGCGTGGGGGCAATGTAAGAGGTGACAAGCAGGTGACGTGTTTTGGAGTGGCAGAAGAACTTGGTGGCACCAGTGGCCTAGACCAGGATGTGCTGTTGTAGGAGGTTAGTCCCCTGCTGGCGGGTCTCAGTAGCGTGGGGAGTTACTTGGCAGACAAGTAGCCGAAGAGTGTTTGAAGAAGGTTCTCCCACAGTTCCGGTTCTGTGACTCAGGGTTTTGGGGTCTCCCTGAGCAGACAGGTCTGGAGGGGACTGGTGGCAGAGGGCCAGGGCGGGAAGATACGAGGAACCTGGTCCCCAGGACCGAGTTCCCCCGTAAACCAGCTCATGGCTTCCTGTGCTGCCCACCCAGAGGCTCGCCTGTGTCCGCACCTCCCGGGGGGTATGGGCTGCTTTCCTCACCCGCAGAGGGAACCGGAACGTGTGCGGAGAGGTGGTTGGGGATGCCTTTTGTTTGCACAGTCCGTTCACATGAGCTGGCTAACAAATAATCATGCTTGTTTGATGCGTGAGTGTGCGAGTGAAATGCGTTCTCCTGGGCACCACGATCCGTGGAGGGTGATTTTGGGACTGGGGACAGCACTTTCAGGCGACTCGGTGGCCCCAGCGGAGCTCTTGGTCGCACCGTCTTCCGGCCGTGCTTTGCGCCTGTGTTCTGTGCTGAGCTTCGTGTGCGTGTGTCTGCTCGTCTCCGTGTGCTGCTGCTCCTGTGCCAGTGGGGCTGCCGGGCGACAGTTAAGGTCACTCTGCTGTCAGTTACAGGACGAGGAGCGCAGGCGGCAGCAGCAGCTGGAGGAGATGAGGCAGCGCGAGGCCGAGGAGCGCGCCCTGCAGGAGGAGCAGCGGCGGCGGCAGGAGGAGGAGCGAGGCCGGCGGGACGCTGAAGCAAAGGTTCGGGTCCTGTAGGGCGCGACGGGGCTGGCACTGGCATGTGGCTCGAGGCGCTCAGGGCAGAGCAGGGCCTGTCCCCCAGCTTCTGTTCCTGGACCAAAAACTTGAGCCCGGCTGGCCCCCCTGCCGCCCTTCTGAACCGTCTCCAGACCCCTGTCTTCTGCCTGTCTCTCCCTGACTTCTGAACTCTGGGGCCTGGCCAGCACGAGCCTCTCTGCCTCGAGGCTGCCGGCCCAGCTCTGTCCGTCCTGGACGCGGCCCGGAGGTTGCTGGGGAGCCGCTGGTGGCTCCGTAACTGTTCAACTTGAGTTTGAGCTGTGGGAAGCCACAGGAACCTAGGAAGACAGTCTGTTAACACTTAAGTATTTTCAGTAGATTATTTACTGAAATGACTCTATTCCAGTTCATGGTAAAGAGAGCCCATGGCTTACAAAAAACGAGAAACGGGAAAATGTAACTTGGTGTGTAACCCGGTGGACTTCTGAGCCATTGCTTTGTTCCCACGCGTGGGCTTTTTATCCAAGTAACCCTTTCAGTTACGTTTTCACGGGACGGCTAGTTTGGCCTGTGCTGGGGACGGAACCATGCGATGCTGTCCCTCTCCACCCTGTGTGCGGCGAGGCCCTTGCTGGCACTGCCGGGCGTCCCCGGGCTCGCGGGCCCCGCACGTGCTGGCGCTTCCCTTCTGTGATGGCGGAAGCCCGAGGACCACCGCCTGTTAAAAATTCCTTCTGTGAGGGTCCAGGGACAGTAGTGACAGAACACCCCCTGGCCCGGAGAGAGGACTTGGAGGAGGCCCTTTATGGTGCTTCCAGGACCGCCCTGGAGTAAGGTCCACAGAAAGGGTGTGACCCACTTAAATGACAGCAGGGCAGACGGGAGGACGTGGGCCTGTATGGAAACTGCCAGTCTCAATGTTTCATGGTCCTGTCCCTTTCCTTAAAGCCTGTCCTCCTGTCACCTGTCATGTCGGACAGCTTTGAACTCTCCTTAGAGCGTCTGAGATTGAGGTGTGGCTCACCCCGGGTCTTTCCCCGTGTGGGGAAGTTACCACCGATGGTCTCTCCGGGTCCCAGGCCCCCTCGTCACCACGGTCCGTGCGGTGCGTGAGGTCTGCCTGCCCTGGGCTGCCGAGGGAGTGCTTGCTCCCTGGGTGCCTGCCTGCTCAGCTGCCACAGGGTGCGTGACCCGCAGCCTGGGGCCCCGCCGGCGCGAGCCGGCGGTCACCCCGGGGCCCGCGTGCCCGGCGTGGAGACCATGGGGCCCTGTGCGTTCCTGCTGTGCGCCCTCGGCACGCGTGAGCAGGGCAGAGGCCCTTTGCGTTCGGCGACCACGTCTGTGGCTGGGTCGTCAGTGCAAAAAGAAGCTGAGTGACCTGCTGCTTTATGCAGGATGTCCAAAGCTGGTGGGTTGGCTTTGTCCTGGAGAAATGTTGGGTGGAACAGAGGCTTCTTGGGCCCTGTCACTGGATCTGCTTAGCCCAAGGAGGCCATGCCAGTCCCCCTGGACGGGCCCCCAGCCACCGCTCTCGGCTAAGACCCAGGCTCCTGACGGCGGCTGGGGCGGCCACAGAAGCGCACTCCGGATTTTGAGTCCACACCCCAAGAGGGCACTTATTTGGTGTAGAAAATAAGAAAGGAAAGTTTCCCCTTCAGGATGTCTCAGTGTAGAGTAAGAGGGCAGAAGGGGTAATCGGGTCCGGGCCGCAGCCGGGCCTGGCGCCCGCTCTCAGGGCTTTTCTGCCCGATGGCGGCGCTTTGGCTGTTGCGTGTTCACTGGCTCCGTGTGCGCGCGCAGGTGTGTGCGTGTGTGTGGGCCTCTGCCTAGAGGCCACAGGGAGAAAGCACAGGCGCGCAACTTGAAGTGGGACCAAAACCTTAAGCCCTCACGCCAGCAAGGTCCCTAACCTTAGCACTCCCTCCCTGGCAGGGGGGATTTGAAACGCACCGCGCTGCGTTCTGCAGTGTTACCTCGCTCTTGTTAAGGCTGGTCACTTACTGTTTGATCTCTCATCCCCTTATTTGCTTTTTTCTTGTGCTCTAAAACTTCTGTCAATCTTTAACAACATCGTGCTGTTAACCTTTTTCAATGTTAAAATAATTTTAACACTGTCAACTGGAGTTTTTGCGGATGTATGTCGGAAAAATGTATGGTATGTGTCACAATATATCTTGTGGAATATCTTGTTGCTGTTGCTCTAACTTTCTGTCTGACAGGGAGTTGAAGATTTGATGTGCAAATCAAGGACTGTGGGAAGCACACTAGAGTGTTGCTTTGGGAAAACGAGTACTGTTTTCACAGTTGGTGGCGTCCTGTTAATCTCCCCCTGAGTGACTGGGAGTGAACCAGGCGACTTAATCATGCCCTCCTTTGGGGGGTGGGTACTGCTCTTGGGCAGCCGTGGGCACAGTGGGGAAGCAGGTCTACCCCTGGGCGTGCCAGCTGCAGGAAGCCAGTTAGAGCCTGTCTGGGGCTTTGTTTTGCCTTTAAACTCGGCAATAGCAGGTAAGTTAACATCGTAACAAGAAACAGGAGAGAGACAGAGACCCGGAGAGCAGGGGAGGGCTAGCGGGGGTCTGGTGGGAGCACACGCTGCACTAACTGCACTGGGGGCCCACTCACTGGTGCTTGCGGCAGCTCTATGCCACGTGATGCCAGAACACACGGCGGGGCGTACGAGTCTCAAGAAGCCGGTCTCTGCCGCTGCGGCTGGGATGTCAGACCCCAGGTTCATTACCAGTGTGGCTGTGGGCCCAGGGGAGGCCTATCCTTTGCTGCCTGCGAGCCCCTGGGGTTGGCTACGGCCCCTTCCAGACCTCCTCTGACCTTTGCCATTTTGTCTCTCCGCCCACAGAGGCGCCAGGAGGAAGGGTACTACAGCCGCCTGGAGGCAGAGCGGCGCAGACTGCACGAGGAGGCAGAGCGCAGGCTGTTGGGGCCCGAGGAGCCAGAGCCGGGGCTGGGCAGGCCGCCGCTGCCCCGGGGCTATGCGCCCACGGCCCTGCCCCCGGCGGCCGGCACGCCGCCCCCGCCCCCGCAGCGCACCGCCTCCTCCCTCCAGGCCCAGGCCCTCTCCCCCGACTCCCTGTACACCGCCAAGTACGTTGCCTACAACGAGGAGGAGGAGGAGGAGGACTGCGGCCCAGCAGGTCAGGACGCGAGCACCGGCCCGAGGACGCCTCCCGGGCCCCGCCCTCCTGCCGCCCTTCCGCCACAGCGGCGCCCCCGCCAGCCGCGCCCGGCCTCCGATGGCATCTTTCTCTCCAGCTCATTCCAGCCGCCCTCGGCCAGTGCCGACAGTACTGCCCGCAAAGCAGGCCTGCCCCCGCCCCCTCCAAAAACCGCCAGCTTGTACCACCTCGGCCCCTCCCGAGGTAGAGGTAACCAGCAGCGCCGCCCGCCCACCGGCCCTCTGCTTCCGGATCGGATCACGGCATTTGCCTGCACTACCCGTGGGGCGCGGCCCTCTCGGCCACCCTCGCTGGGGAGTCTGGGTCGGGCTTGATCAAGGGGCTCTGTGGGGACCTCCCTCTCCCTCAATCGCAGTGTCTGCCGGACGCTCTCCACGTGATTGGCACTCGGAGGCGCCCTCTCCCACTGGCCCAGCCGGCCGCAGTCGGTCCTTCCCTCTCCCCTCATTCTCAAGTACTGTTGGTCTCGGCCTTCGCGCTCTGCCGCTTCAGATGATTCCTGCACTCGGTTCCCTGTGTGCCCTTTCCCACGTTTTGGTTTCTAAACATAAGTGTCTGCGTATTAACAGCATCACAGCACATGTCAGCTTTCTCCATTTCCCCGAAGTGGGGCTTTCCGTGCGGCTCACGCCCCCCGTGGTGGTGGTGCAGCAGGGACCCCGAGTGGCTGCAGCCCTTGCTAAGCCGGGCAGGGGGAACGCCTGGGGGCCAGCTGCCCCTGCCATGCGCCCGAGACTGGGTCACCGCGGGCTTGACCACCCCACGTGCCTTCCCCCCGCCCCGTTGCCTTCCCTCTGCCAAGTACCGCAGCGCCGGCAGCCAGGCCTCGTGCTGTAACCCCTCAGGCTCTGACCCGGCCCACGGCCCCTACCTGTGCCAGGGCCGGGCCGCTGCAGGTGCCTGGTCTGTGCTGCTTCTGGGACAGCCCTGGCAGTTACATTGAAAATATAAGTGACGAGTCGGATTTCAGACTAACGTCCTAGTGCTTTCCACCAAACCGGAGTGCTGGCAGTGTAGGCTCCAATGTCATAGCATTGCTTTCAATAAGTACGAGACTCTTCTAAATCCTCCCCAGTGCAGGGCATGGGAGCTTGTCGCCGTTCCGCGAGAGCTCAGTCCTCAGAGCCACGTGACGGGGCCTCATGCCACCGGAGTCAGAGCAGTGGTCAGAGCTGGGGGTTTCTGCTGTAAATGTCCAGAATGGCTTATCTTTAGACTTTTATGGCATACCGGTAATTTTTGCAGCAGGGTGCCATCTGTGTCCCCACAGCAAAGTGCCAGCTGAACATGAGATACTTTGTAAATGTCACTATAGATAAGCCTGAGGCTTGGTGACAGTCTTCTAGCAGGCGCTCCACCCACCTTGGCGTTCCACCCCACCACAGACCCTGTCCTGTCTCACATCTGAGGCCCACGTAACAGCAGGTCCCACCCTGGCACCCCACTCTTTCAAGACTCTCTTCCTCTGCAGATTGCAAAGCTGGCGCCCCTCGGTCACCTCCCTCACATTGTGGCCCCCCGTTCAGCTCTGTCCTGTCGTGAGCGCGCTGGCAAAGCACGGTTCTTCAGCCTGGGCGGGTTTCTTCCACTGGGCACTGCATGCGCAGGCAGGGTGTCAGCCGCCCGCCTGCCGGCCAGCGTGCTATGAGTGCCCTTCCCGAGCCCTCCGTGGGGCGCCTCTGGCACGCGTGGTCGTGAGTCACAGGTCACGGTGGAGAGTGTTTGACCCGCTGATTAACTGGAAATTTTCAAAAAGTGATTTTTACCAGTGGAAGAAACAAGTATCATTCTGAAAACAAAGCTCAAAAGATAGAACATTTTTCCAAAACAAAATAAAAAATTCAAAATTAAAATTGAAAAGTTTTATGCAAGTAATTCATCTAAAGACCTGCCCTGGCTCACCTTCAGTTAGAGATGGGTTTCTGTTTGATCTTTTGAGCCTTTGTTGAGGGGACTTTCTATACGTGGTGACGGGAGGCGTGCACTGAGCCATGAGGAAGGATGCAGCACACGGGGGAATCGCGCCCGCGGCGACCGAGCCGTCTCTGCCCCATCAGACACGGCTCTGCACAGGGGACCCTGTGCCTGGGCGCACAGAGGTCAAGCTGGAGTGGCCCGCCTGACAGGATTCCGGTGTTGCCGTGCCGCCATCGTCCTGTGGCCCGTTGCCTCCAGTCCGCCGCCCTGTCAGTGCGCTGGGCGTGTCTGGTGTGCCTCGCTCTGGCCTGGGTTGCTGTGAGCAGGAGGCTTCCTCGGGGTGGAATTTTCTTTTTCCTGCTGAGTGAAAATTAAATTAGCACGGCTTTGGTGCATTAGGATTTTGATGCTGTACCATTAGAGGCAAGAGAAGCTTATCTGGATGCATTTAAAGCTTTTGTCTGCATCCTGTCTTTGGACGCCCCACAGCCCGGGGGCAGACAGCAGGTCTCAGGCTCCCAGATTGGCGGTCCCCTGCACTAGCACCAGCGCTGGGGGGCTGAGTAGCTCATTTGTTTAAAGAGTTTTGTTTTAACAATTACAGCCATTTATTTTGAAAAAACTCAGTAGCTGTCACGAAGATTTTCAGCCATGGGGTTACTTTTTAACCTGTGGGTTACATTTGCTCTCAGCAGTTTTGTAGGAAGAATCTCAGTGTCAGGAGCACCTGACAAGTTCCTGTCTCCGCATTGAAACCAGTCTTCTGGGGATTTTTGTGGCAAATTTATGACATTTATGAATCTTATCTGATCAGAAATTTTGGGGTGTCTCCCGAAGGCCTGTGTGCCTGCTCCCTGACACGCGCTGCGGGGGGCTGCCGGTTGATGGAGCACCTGACAGGGCAGCATTTGGATGGCTCAGGCTACGAAGACTTGGGAGCTTCACATTGAAGAGCCCTGGTTTTCTTCTTTATTTAGTCATTAAAAACGTCTTATTTTTCTACGGGTGCTGCATCCTTCTCATGAGTGATGTTTTACAAATAATGTAAATGCTTTAACTTCGGCTTTCTCTTTTATGGAAAAGGACCAAACTGTTTCACGGGATCTTCTGGGACACTGGCCGGTGCCCATGAGGCTTACCCAGACCCAAGAGAGAAACCAGCTAAAAGGTAGTGCATTTGCGCCGTACGGCACCTCCATCGGGACCCCCTCCCTCCCTCCCTTCCCCCCACTCCGTGTGCATGGGGCTGTGCTGGCGCTTCAAAGGCTCAGACGCAGCCCAGGTGTCTGCCGTCGCCCAGAGAGGCGCCTGAGCTCGCTCCGCACGTTGACCGCTCAGAGCACGAGGCGGGGGTGGGGGGCGGTCCCTGGCAGCGGCGTGGGCATGGGCTAATGGGTCAGGACTGCAGGAGCCCTTGGACGCGCTGCTCTGTGCGTCCCCTCCCCCCAGGAGCTGGTGGGTTCGAGGGCAGTGCCCTGGTGGGCCCCCTGCCCTCCCCAGACGTCCTCCCCAGGGCCCTGGTCAGGAACTCTGTCGCCCACACGGCTCTCAAAACATTGAACTAATAAGCGAGGCGGCTCCAGTGCCCTACCCTAACTTTCTGTTCAGCAAGGAGGTTGACGTGCCTTTCGGATGCATGTTAGGGCAATATAGTGAAATGCTGTGTTTTACAACTGTACCTCTTTAGTTAAACTTGGCTGTTAAGAATTACCTGCTTGATACAACTGAGGTTAATAATGAATTTTGAGAGTTGGATGTGACTGGAGAAAGTTAACGTATTTAGGAAGGAGAATGTTTTGCCCTTTTTTCTAATGCGTTTAAAGACAGCCTCAATGCCTTTAACTGTAGGAGTGGTAACGGCGAGAGCTGACAAAAAATGAGACTCACTCTCACTGAAATGCCCCTGAGTCGCCCACTGACACCAACGGACCTGCCTGGGGATGGCTGTTGCCCTTTTGACCAGCACTGTTTGCGTTTCCCTCTCTCGCAGCCAGGAGTCCGACGTCCCTGCAGGTTCGGGAGCCCCTGAGAACTTGACATTCAAGGAGCGCCAGCGTCTCTTTTCGCAAGGTCAAGACGTGTCCAATAAAATAAAAGCCTCTCGTAAATTAACAGAACTGGAAAACGAACTGAACACAAAGTGAAAGAGGGAAGGGGCGCCTTCTGTCTGCCCCCAAACCCCCGCAGCGCGGCTCTGCCGGAGCGAGCTTGGGGGAGGGTGGGAGGCGCTATTTCCGGGTCGCTTAGGGTCGGTCTCTGAGACGGTGGGGATTTAGAGATGTTCCAGACCCAAGAAACTCTATTTTATTGTACCAAGAGATTGTCATGTATGCAATTTAAACACTGTCTGATTTCTTAATTATCCGGCTCACATGAAGACCTTCCCCATTAGTCTCTTTCGGAGAGGGGGACAGGAGGAAGGGAGCATCTCTTCTCTCCTGCCCTCCCTGAGGAGCCCAGAGCAGGCCAGTCTCCCTTCTTTTTCACACACTTGGTTTGCTCTCTCAGAGAATAGCTTGAACTGCCCGGACTGTTGTTTGCACTACTGAGCGGCAACTCTGGACCGTTGGACAGGAGAGTCGGTGACTTTCCAGGAGAGGGGATGGGGGAGGTGTGGCCCCTGCGCGTGGGCCAGCGCTGCCACGTGGTCGTGGCCCAGCGTTGCCCCCAGTCCGGGGCAGGGAGGACCCGCGCTCCCGGAAGCAGGTGATGCGCGCCGGCGGCCGGTCCCCCTTGTGCCTTCCCAGGACGCGCCCTCTGGATCAGGTCTACGTGTTTGATTGGAAAGATTTTTCCAACAGATAATTTTGAGGCTTTAAGCTTAGGAAATTTTATTTCTATAAATACTAGATGATTATTATAATAAATCATGGGTGGTTTTGAAGGTGGCAGTTAACGTTAGAAAGTTAATTATTTCAGACATTCAGGGGACCTATGAGAGGCTGTGCCAGCTGCACAGTGTCGACGGGAACGGGCACAGCATCCGAGCGGAATGTGAGGCGAGTAGGTGGCGCCTGGGCACCGCCGGGCTCGGGCACCTGCCGTCTGCGGGGAGAGGTGCGCGCCTGTGTGCTGTCGACGCGGGGCTCCCGTGCAGCTTCTGTAGTTTAAGTTTGTAGGAGTAACTCGTGGGCAGTTCAAGCTATTTTTGTACACTCTTAATAGAATTATTTAATTTTCATTTGTTGAATTATTAGTTACCACTGTCATTTTTTCAGCTGTGGATACATGGCTGATGCTGGGGAGACGGACCTCGCTTTGTTTTGTATTGTGTGATGTTAATGGTAAACCGCTCTGTGATTGTGAGCCGATTTTCTGTTTGACAAGGCCCTGGGGTGGGATCCGGGAGGTTTCTGTGCGTTAGGAGGGTGTGCACACTTCCAGACCGGAGCGGGAGGGGCTCTCCAGCCCAAGGGATCGCCCTAGCAGAGCCCCACCGTAAGCCATTGAAGTGCGAGTGTGAATACTCCCCCTCGGCCGGGCTCTTGGCTGCAAGTGTGTGCTGCCCCGGCTCTGGCGTGAGGGAGGGCGCGGGTGGGCCTCGGGAAAAAGGGCTCGCGTGCGGCTCCCAAGCGCTGGGCCGGGCAGGCCCGACCCTCCCGGGCAGCCTGTCGGGGTGAGGCCCACACTGCCTCTCAAAGGAGATGACGCAGATGAACCACTGTTCTGCTGACGTACAGAAAAAGTGGAGACACGTAAACACACGCACACGCGTGTATGTGCCTGCACATGGGGCTGTTTGGATGCGAGGCCCTCAGACTCCGGAGCCGGTGGGAGCGGCCGTCCCGGGTGGTGGGGCAGGCGCGGGCGGAAGAGCTTCCGTAGCCACGTCGCTGCGGAGAGTTGCCAGAACTGCTGTAGTTTCCATTTCTACTGTATTTCACTTGCAACCTATTTTTAATAAACTTTGTATGTATTTAAGTGTGTTTGCTGTTATTTTCAGTGCTGACAGAGACTATATTGGAGTATCAGCCTCCCCCTCCCATCGTCCCCGCCACGCGTTCAGACGGTGATCACCTCCTGGCGTCACCCTGTCAGGCACTGTTCTCCGTGTGTCCCGTGGCGCAGACTGATGCGGCGACGGGCCCCGGGCTTTCCTCGTGGGCGCGGAGGCCAGGTCTCAGGGATGCTCCCCCAACCCCCGCCCCGGTGCCTCTGAATTCTGCGGCATCACCATCGTCCGTGCCCCGGGAGGCGTGTTGGGGCGCGATGGCCATGGGGCGCCCAGGCACTGCCCTGCAAGGATGCGTTGGCCCTGCAGCCGCTTGGGACTCCCTGTTTCTCGTCGGGCCTCTGAGCGGGCGCACTGGGCGGGGGCAGGCGTGTCTTCGGGCTGTGGTGGGTGGGACCAGGTGCTCACATTGCAGCGGTGGTATTCGCTTTTGGCGTATTCTGATGGCCTGAAAGGGGCGGGCAGTTTGGCAAGACGGGACTCGGAGTGGTTGATGTCGATGGGCGTCGGGCCCCGCCCCCAGCGCTGGCGCCCTTGGTGGCGGCGCGGCTTCTGACCTGCGGGAGCAGCAGAGCCCCTCCGCCCGGGCTTCCTGCGTGGGAAGCAGACTCTGAGACTTCGCTGCACAGCGAGGGTAACGTTAGGCTACAGGAGACTCTTAAGTGGAATGACTTCCAGAAGGGAAGCAGGTGCCTTCCGGAATTGTCCGGTGCGTTCACGTAGCGCCGAACGGTGTTCAACGAGCGCAGTTTACGGTACCTGCTCTGCTGTTAGCTGGCAGACACGGCAGGGGCTCCACGCCTCCCGCAGCAGGTCCGGGAAGAGAGATGCACAGCGTGTTTATGTGGATGCAGTGCCTTCTCGTGTGTAGGGAGGAGGCCCGGGCACTTGGGGGGTTCATAGAACCCCCAGCTGAAGTCATGGAGAGTGGTTACCTTTTTCAAGAAATGAATTCCCTTCTTAGAGAAAAGGCTAGGGGCAGGTGGGAGGCAGTGGGGGACCTGGTGCAGGAGGGGGAGAAGCAGCTTCAGGCGGGTCTCGCCAGGTACTGGATGGGAAGGTGTGGGAAGCAAACCAGCCCCTTCTCTCCAGGCGGCCGCGGTGGGTGCCTGTGTTCACAGGTCTCGGGCCCACCATGCCTTATTTTTTTCGGCTCTTACGAAGCACAGGCTGCAGGTACAGATGGCCCAAGTGTAGGTCAGGGACAGTGATTCCAACTTCAACTTGGAATTTTAAAAATAAAACGTTAAGTAATGTAACAACAACGAAGACCTGGGCGCTGCCAAGGTTAACTGTATAACCTCAGAAGACAGACTCCAAAACACAAGGGCAACCTGAGGGCAGCAAAGTGCCGACCTGACACGCTGCGAGCCAGGTCCGAGAGGAGGAGGAGGAGAGGAGTGAGACGTGTGGCCGGGGAGTTTGGGGGCTTTTCGTTGGTTGCTCTTGATTTTCTTCTTTTTTGTTTGCCTTGATTTCTATTAAGTATAACCTGAGTACTTGACAATTGCTAACATGGAAGTAGTCATGGAAACTGCCCAAAATCCCCTAAATCTTTGTGGACACGGAGTTTGACGTATTTACATGGATCTTGTCTCTCCTGGTGAAATTTGCGGTGGTTCTTGCTCATTCTGTCACATGGGCTAATGCATCTGTAACCCCCCACCCCCACCCCCCAGACGCGGCCCATTCCCAGCGAGGCCGCGGCCTTAACGGAGAAAAAGAGAAAGGTCTGGCAGTTCTCGCCCGAGGAGGGGTTCAGGGTTCAGGGAACCTTCCGCCCTTAGAAAGCGTTCCCCTCCCCCAGCCAGCACCACGGGCACCGCACACCCGGTGCGGACGCAGCCCCAGACCCCCAGGCAGCGGTGCCCGCAGGTGGCCGGCAGCAGGGCGGCTTCCAGGAGCGGTGGGTGCAGGTGAGGGGCAGCGGGGCGGCATCTGTGGGCTCCCTGGCCTTGAGCACCAGGGGCTGGAGGGCAGTGCCGGTGGGTTTGCGGGTGGCGCCTAGGTAAGGAGAGAGCTGGCCCACAAGGGCAGGGACCCCAAAGAGTGCCCCCCCATGCCACACCAATGGCTTCTGGGTACCCCTGCCTCCTGTGTGAACGGCTAGTGCCTGCAGCGCTGGGGGAGGGGTGGATGCGGGAGGGGACGGCCCAGCCGCCGCAGGCGCAGGGTAGGCAGGAAGGGGCGCCCTGGCCTGGCCCTCTCTGAGGCTCTGCTGAGCACAGGGCGCAGATTCACAGCCAACCGCATGTGAGCGCGGACGGGGGCAGGGTTCTGATGCTGGGGATGCGAGGCCAGCGCCTTCAGCGCAGCGGGGAGGGACTCTGCGGCCTTAGGGCTGGGGCCCAGCAGCTGGGCCGGCAGCCCGCGAATGTGGCAGGGCCGGGGGGAGGTCGGCCAGCGCCGCCAACGGGACTATGAGGGCCGCCTCGCCTCGCTGCCCTGGGCAAGGAGGGGCCCTAGGAGACGCGGAGAAGGGAGGCGGGCCGTTTGGGCGTATGTTGGAAACAGCGGGCAGCGCAGGACGGGGGCCTCGGGGAGGGGGCGCAGGGTGGGGACCGCTGTGCGCCTGCTCTGAGCCAAACAAGCAACTTTGGTTAGAGATTTAAGGCCTCCGGAAACTGCCCTGTGGACACATCATGTGGGAAAACTGCTGTCCAAGAAAACCTACTGAACCTCTAAGAACACCGGCGGACGGTGCTGCCTCCACTAGGCTCGGGCCCCGGGCTCACCAGGAAGGATGACCACCGGCGCACAGGCCAGCAGGCTGGGCTCCCGGTGAGCGCCTTGGTGGCCTGGGGATACCCCTCCTCCACCCGCAGGACGGAGGCTTCACCCTAAAACGGAGGCTGAGAATCCAGCCCCCGCCTACGGCTGCTGCCCAGTTCGATGCTTGCAGACGTCGCCTATCACGGGAGTGAGCCAGTGGGCCGGAAGCCTCCGTCTGAAGGGTGGCGGAGGGATCCGCCCAGGACAGCGCCACCCACCGGCGAGAGAGTCCCTCCGGAAAGGAGCGGACTTTATTCACAACGCAGCAGTGGGAAAGTTCAAAACCAATAGCT
Organism: Mormoops blainvillei; assembly: GCA_004026545.1. Lineage (NCBI taxonomy): Eukaryota > Metazoa > Chordata > Mammalia > Chiroptera > Mormoopidae > Mormoops > Mormoops blainvillei. The sequence continues at coordinate 68,497 of PVJD01002195.1, read as the reverse complement.
CTTCTCGATGAGGAGTGATTTTCGGTCAGCTCTGGCCACTGCTGCGGCAGCTGAAGACAGACGCCTGTCCGCACGGTGCTGGAGCCTGAGTGTCCAAGGTCGAGGTGTGGGCAGAGCTGGTCTCTCCTGAGGGTCCCCTGCGTGGCCTTCAGATGCCACCTCCCCTCCTGGGCTGCAGGGCCCTCCTGCCACCTCTTCCTGGAAGACCCCTTTGGATGAGAGTCCGTCCCGATCACCTTACCTTAAGTACCTCTTTAAAAGGCCCGTCTCCAAAAATGGGCACATTCTGAGGTTTGGGGGGGTGCAGTGCCGCCCAGAACCAGCAACAAACCAAACCGCAGGCCACCTCCTTCTCTGGAGGGAACCCCGAGGCTGCTGCGCGGAGGCCCCCTGGGGTCAGGACAAACCTCCAACTGTTCCATGACAGGACCCCTGTCCCAGTTTAACCGGACCAGACGCTGGGGAGCTGGATGCCCCAGGCCCGTCATTAAACAGGAGAGCAGCCCATCGGTCACTAGTGGGCCTAACAGTTTGGCCCGCAGCCTGACAGGGGGATCGGGGAAAGAGAGCCAACACAAGCCCTGCCCAAACCACTGTCCCCAGGTGCCCATGTGTGCCCACAGCAGGATCCTTCTGGGAGCCACAGGCACCGAAGACTCCAGCGGGAACAGACCACCCCCACCGAGTGTCCAGCAGAGCCCATCGGCAAAGCAGGCGAGGGACCGCAGCACAGACTGCGCACTGCAGGAGGGGAGAGGCGATCCGGGACCCGGGTTCCCCAGGACATTGCCTAAGATGCCCAGTTTCCAACAAGATGTTATGGGACGTGAAAAGAAAAAGGAGAGTGAGATTCTCACCAGGGGGAACGCCGGGCAGTGTCTGCGTGGGGGAGCGAGCGCCCGGGTGTGACCTCACCGGGCGAAGACCGCAAAGCAGCCAGTGGGAATGTGTTCAAAGACACAAACCAGGCCGTGCCTGCGGGCGGAGAGGGATGTGGGATCCCGTCGTACCTGCCGCTGCCTCAGTTCCAGGGTGGGCCCTGCGGCCGCATCTGCTCACTTATCGGCGTCTCCCACCCGCTGTGAACCCGGTGTCTGAGGTGCTGTGTCTGCAGCCTGGACAGGTGCCTGGCCCGGAACAGATTTCTGACAAATACGTTTTGAATAAATGAGTAAATAAAAGGGAAAAAATGGTGATTTTGATGAGCAGGGGCCTCTGAGCAGCGCCTTCCTAAATTGCACGTGCACGTAAGTTACCCAGACTGGTCGGCTGGGGAGCGAGTGCCCAGGTGCTGCCGGCCGGGGCCCTTGGATGAGGGTCGTGGACACAGCCGCGGCCGGGCAGGGCGGCCCCTGCACACAGCTCTGTGCCGCGGTGTGCCTGCGTCCTTCCTCAGGGACTCCGTCCTGAGGACGGAAATGATCCGACCTCTGACACTGGCACTTTTCCTTGGTCCCTGGTTGTAGGCCAAAGACAACAGAGTAGCTGAACTGGAAACGGAAAACACCATGCTTCACCTGAAGCTGGCAGAGGTGACACTGCACGCGTCCTGTGGGCTGAGGAGGAGGACGCCCAGGGTGTGGGTCTCAGAGAAAGGAGGTGGACATAGCCAGGCTCCCGCCACCCCGTATTGCTGCCCGGTCTGCAGCCCGAGGCCCCGCGGCTCTGGGTCCCGCCCCGTGAGCACTGGCGGTCAGCCTGCTCCCCGCCATCCCACCCACGAGCAGCTCTCTCCCGGGCTTCCCCTTCTTCTTCTTCTGAAAAGTTTCCCATCAAAAGGGCGCCCTGCCCCCCAACCCCCAGCCCTTCCTGGCAGCAGTTTGGCTCCCCGACCAGCCTCCGGGAGGAGCCCACCGCCCCCAGCCAGGAGCAGAGCAGCTCCCCGAGTGAGGCCCAGAGGAGGCTCTCCTGCTAGGTGCCTGGCGTCCAGGGACCGCGTGGGTTCCGGCGCGCGTGAGCTCGGGGCACCCGCCCTGGTCAGTAGTGACAAGAGGGCGTGGGCTCAGCAGGGACCTTGTTTAGCTTCTGCCCCGAGGACTGGGAGGACTTCACGTGCTTTGTAACGGGCACCCACGTTTTGTGCACTGACACACGGGGGTTATGCCCACTGTTACACCCATGGTGTGGCAACGTCATACCCATGGATAACGCGCATCCTTATTTTCTCCTCGAAAAGCTGGGCAAAAAGCCGCACGTTACACACGGCAAAACACAGGCACGTCAAAGAGACGGAGCAGGTCCTGCCTGACTGGCTCTCGCTGTGGCGCCCGTGAGGGAAGGAAACCGCATGTTGAAAGCTGACAAACCCTCTCTGCCTCCCTCCCCTCACCAGATCATGGTGACAGAATCCTGGCCTGTAGCAACCCGGTTGCTGTCCTGCCTCTAAGGTACGGGTGCAGCATGGCACAGGTGAGCCAAATTAAATGGAATTACTACCCAGTTCATTCTAGTTCTCTCTGTCGCCGGGGGAGTAATCTACACCTGCACGCTGCCTGCTGTCGCATCAGCGTGACGACAGCCGTGCCTGGAGTGTCCGCGTCGTGTTTCTCCCAAGCTCACGTGCGTGAGAGAGGCTTTATGGCTCCCTCTTGGGTCTGGAGGCCAAGCCCAGGGCTGTGGTTTCAGAACCGCGGTCCCCAACAAAGGCTCCCGCCGGGACCGGGATGCCGCCACTCTTGGTCCGGCCAACTGTCAGGTTGTCTCCACCCATGACCTGTTTTACGATAGGGTCGAAAATTAGCCAAGAACATTCAAATGCCAGTGAAATGGTGTTGGCAGCAGGAAGGGGCCTGAATGAAAGTCTAAGCAAAAATGCCAGTAGGCTCATTAGGACAGAGAGGCAGGGCCGAGGTGGCTGTGCGCGCTGTTCCAGTCAGGACAGGCCTGTCCCAGCCGCGGTGGGGCAGGCAGGACAAGGTGGCTTCGTGCGAAGCAGGAAGCCTGGAGTGGGCTGCCCTCGGCCGAACGGCATGCCGGCACGTGCCCATGGCCGACCACTCCACGCATCAGTGCTGTCTGTTCCACAGACAGAGGAGCTATTCTTGTCTCATGTGCGTCCAGTGTCTCGTGCTGCCAAGGTGGCTGCTGGGGCTCCAGGCATCACACCCATGTGCCAGGTGGGGGAAGGGAGGAAGGTCAAGGAGACGAGGGAACATGCCTGCCAAGCCCGTCCCTGTTAAGTCATTAGCTCAGAAATCCTAGCCCAGGACTCCTGCCAACACCTCACTGGCCAGAACATAGTTGCATGGCCCCTACCTGTGGGAGCGGCTGGGAAGTGCAGGGGTCGGCAGGGACACGGGGAATGGGTTCTGAGAGTAGGGAAGAGGGGCCAATAACCAGTCATCTCTGCCGCCCTAACAGCAGATGCCAGCACAGAAATGCCACCAGCCCTGGAATTGGTTTCCCCCAGAGAAATAAATATGGTGCCACCCTCCCTTGGGAAAGAGCACAAGGACATGCGGTCGGAGCCAGGCGCTGTGGCATCCGGGGGTGTTTCTGCTTCTCAGTGTTAACCGTGGTGGGGACGGTGGCTTCAAGGTTTCTGTCACAGAGCTTTGGCCATGGTGCCCACTCTCCCTTTGCAGGGCTCCCTTTCCCAGATGCCAGAATTTGGTCTTGTTACGCTCTTTTGTTTTTAAAGATGGTCACATTGTGACATTAAAATGTACAGACTTCCCCTTTCCTAACGAGCCTTGTCTTGAGCCGTAGGCTGGAGCAAAGTCTGGCTCACCCCCTCCCGCTGTCTCTCTGGGCCACCAGCACTGCCTGACGATGCCCGGTGTCCCTGGGCCCACAGGAGCCTCTGTGCCCTCCCTGGCACCCCTGTTCCTCTCACGCTGTTCTTCCCGATGCGGGAACCCGCCCCTCCCCTTCTGGGCCCATGCAGATGCCACTTCCACAGCCTCCCTCACCCTTCCTCGCACCCATGGGGTCTCCCGTTCCAGACACCACCCCCCAGAGTCGCACCCGTTCTTGCACCCCACACGTGGGCCTCCTTCGTGGCCAGTTCCCGCACAGGTGCAATGGCATGGGCTGGGTGTGTGTCGTCTTATGCACCAGCTCAGCACCCAGACCTGAAGATGTGGCCACATCCTGTCTTTTCTCTACAACAAGAGTACCAAGGGACGACGGGGACGAGGAGGTGTGAGGGCCACCTGCAGAGGACACGCGTGCCATTGCTGCAGCTCCAGCACACGGCTCAGGTAGGAGAGAGAGGGGCAGACTTCCGCCACAGTGGGCATCTGCGTTTGGCGACCCGGTGCTCACTTTCTGATCAATCATGCGAGACCTGCCCATCAAAGTAGTTCCCGTCTTGCAGGGAGAGGGACCTGATTTTGGAGCAGAGCTCCTTGCGGGCACCGGACCACAGCGTTCCCGGTTCAGCGCCCTGGCCCGCTCCCCCCAGACTGTAGTCGTCACCGTGGTTTTAGCTGGTTACATACAGTCTTGACTTTGGGCGTCCTGCCTTCTCACACTTACTGAATGGAAGACCACTCCTCAGAAACCACCTGTGCCCCGAACCAGGGACAAAGGTAGGAAGGAGAGGGCCTGGCCTGGTGTGCTCGCTTCAAGTTGCGGGCTGCGTTCACCCGGAGGTGGCCCCGCTTAACATCACGCGGCGGAAACCCGGTTTGAACTTGTCCGGTTACCTAAGCTGCTACGGTGTGGCATCCATGAGGGGCAGCCCCTTCACACGCCGGGGGTCCCAGAAAGACAGGTCGGGAAGTAGTTACCCCACCTAGACGTTTGGCCGTCCCCCGGACGACGGGGTGGGAGTTTTTATACGCAAGGAACTGTGTCTCTCAGTCCTGACGAAGACCGCTGCTCCCTTTTGTTTTAAGTGGTGCGGCCAGTGAGGAAATCAGAAAGTAAGTCAGCGACAGCGACAAAAGCGCTGTCTACCCGCAGGGTCTGTCCCCGTGAGCCGCTCGAGTGCCTTTAGGGTGGATTTGTATGCAACAGAATTAATTCTTTATTCTCTTCCAACGGAGTGAAATTGATTCAGCTTGGAATAAACTGCAGAACTGCCTCTGTGTAGTAAAAATACTTTAAGTCAGTTTAGTTTTGATACTCTATTAAAATGTTGCCCGAACGTGGCAATAATGTCCATTTTATAGGGAAACGAGCTTTAGCAAATGCCCATTGGAGTCTGCATTCAGTCCTGTGGTTTAATGTTCGGTATCAGACGTGACACCATGATGCCTCCGTGGGCCAGGCCATGTGTCCAGGGGTAAAGAGTGCGTTGCACACGGGGTCCTGTCGGTCACTGTCCTTGTCCCCAGGGTTCTGGAAACACCCAGTGGGTGTACCTGGGGTTTCAGGGTGACTTTCCCGTGGTGAGCAGGCTGCCGGGCCGGCCTGCATTGTTTCCCGGTGAGCCCCGGACAGCCCAGCTTCCTGCGGCGGGCCTGGAGAACAGATCAGAGCTCGGTTCCCACGTCAGCGGGGCGGCCGGGCCAGCACCTCAGGAAGGCAGCGGTGTGGGCTGCTTCCCAGAGGACCCGGTGCAGAGCTGGACTTTGTAAGTGCGGCACCTGCACAAGCGCAAAGCCACACTGCGGCCCCGCAAAGGGCAGCCCACGGGACAGGCTGCGGATGGAGCGTGGGCTTGAGTTCCACGTTGACACCCCAGGCAGCAGTGACCAGGGTCCGGGGTGCGATTGGGTTTGAAACAGATTTAGTTCCCGAACAGAAGAACGTACAGCTGTGCTAACCGACGTGTGCTTGTGTTACACTTACGTCATCGTCACGTAGCGGTGCTCTGGTGACTGAGATGACTGTGTTAACTGCGCACGTTCTCGCTTTTCAGGAGCGGAAGCAGGCTGTCGGGGGGCTTCAGTTCTCTTCGGCAGAGCTTTTCAGAAGCTGCCGGCAGCAGCGTCGGGACTGTCTCTCTGAAATCGTCACGGTCGCCCAGAGAGCTCGGCTGCCCGGCCAGGCTCCGCCTTGTAAGTGGGCCCCCGCCCCGCCCCTGCAGGCATGGGACCCAGGGGGTGGTGGGGTCTGCAGGCTGCCCCGGGCAGCGCCACTGCCCCCAGATCATACCTGACATTCCAGTGTCCGGTGCCCGTCAGTCCTACATGGTCACTTCAGTTGACATGTCATTGTCCTCACTTGTCAGCTAAGGACATGGCAACCCAGCAGTCAACACAGGGTTGTCCCTGCAGCCCAGACTCCTCCCACTCGAGGTCTCCATGGAAACCTCTGGGCGTAGGGGCGGCCACCATGGCTACCATGTGTCACCGGGTCACCGCACAGCAGCCTGCGAGCCCGTGGCAGGCCAGCGCCCCGGTGGTTTCCTGAACGTCCTGCACGCGGAGGAGGTGGGTGGAATGAGTGGGTGGCTCCCTCCCAGAAACCTAGTCGTGACCTGGGTGCCACCCGCTCCCAGGGTGGCCGACCAGGGCTGCGCGCCTGGAGCAGTCCTTGTGGGAGTGGAGTGAGCACCAGCATCGTGAGAGGCAGAGGCGGCGGCGGCACAACCGCCTGGTGGTGAGTGACCGGGGCCTTCTCATGTTCCTGCCGGTGGCCTCGGCGCAGTGGGGGACAGCCAGTGCAGGACCAGGCCACGTGGGCTTCGCACTGCCCACCCAGCGGAGGGCGGGAGCGGCAGCGGCAGGACCTGACTGCGGTTGGGACGGGCAGCCCTGCCAAGGGGCTGAGGCCTGGGCCAGGCTGGTGGTAGGGCGGGGGGCGGGGGGCACTGATCAGAGCAGGCAACACGTCTGCAGCCTCCTGACGGGGCACACTGGACTGTGGCCCTGGAAGCGAGGGGTCAGGGACGGATGGGGTGGGGGGAGCAGCGGTCATATGTCACCGGAGGCCCCAGAGGCGTGGAGGACGTGCCCCAGCCCCTCATGGGCCCCTCTTCCCGCCGCCTGCGGACGAGACGGCATCAGTGTGCAAGTGCCCGCTCCTTCGGGGCGGCGTGTGGCGGTGGGGGAAGGGAGGGCAATGGCCCGGGGGACAGAGGGATGGGGAGGTCAGGGATGTCCTCTGGGCTCTGACTCCTGGGTCCTGATTCTTACGAGCGATTGGACGGAGACCTAAGAGCACGTGAATTGCCCTTGAGGACACACACTTGAAAGCGGTGGACAGCAGATACGCTGAGTGGCAGGGAGTACCCCAAAGTGTCTCAGTGGGCGCTAGCCACGGGCCCGGCCTGTGGGGGGCACAGAGAGCGGCGCGGGGTGAAGCGACAGGAGGAGAGAGATGGATCGCAGGGGCGCGAGTGGCGCTGGGGGTAGGTGGACGTTAGCCGCAGCGTCACCCGAGCCACTTCCGTGGCCACACTCAGCCCTGACGACTTCGGTGTGTGCTCCTGACGTCATACAGGCCTCAGCTCTGTCAGCCGTGGCGTGCAGTGCCCGTGTGGTGGGTGGGCTGAGGCCCTGTTCCCGTCTCTGCCGTGTCATGTTGTGCCGCCGTTGGCAGGGACCCCTTGGAGGGTCCAGATGAGGGGTAGAGCTACCAAATTTCAGAAGGCCCTTCTCAAATGCCCAAGAGGCTTAGCCCAGGGACCAGTAAAAGGTATTTTTTTGATACTTGCTACTAAGTGATGATCGTTTTCCATTTTAAAAATGAACTTTAAGTATGAGTTTTTTAAAAGTTAGTAACACCGACCCCTCAGTTACCCGTGGGGTCTCCCCCAAAGCCGCGGTGCGGGTGAAGCGGCCCCGGCCCGCGGGCCTGCCTGCGCACGGCACCAGGCCTCTGCTGTCCCCGGCGCGGAAGGCGATCATCACGGTCCACTACCGGGTCCGCCCCGCGCTGCCATGGACAGACAGTCCGACGTGCCCGGTTCCCGCAACAGGCAACTTGCTCCTGCATGGTGTGCGCACCTGTCTGCGTGCCTGTGTCCACATGTGTGTTCATGTATGTTCACACGTATGTTCACACGTGCATTGTGTGCATGTGCGCACACGTGCATGTTGTAAGGGAAAACCGTAGAAGCAGCCATGAAACTACACGCCTCCCACCTCCCTGGCCGTGGTCCCAAAGCGGCATGTCCCTGTGCTCGGGGCGGTAGGGGTCCCCCCCGAGGGAGCAGCCTCGCTGGTGATGCACGGCCAGTGGGCCCTCTGGGGTGTGGCTCCTGCGTGGCAAAGCACCCGAGCAAGCAGGCGAGGGTCATGGGCCCCGCTGCCCACCCACGGGCCCCGCTACCCGCCCACAGGCCCCGCGTCTCCCAGCGCTGGCGGCAGAGCTTGTACCACCTCTTCCCTGCACGTCCCTTCCAGTGGGGGGTAGGGGGGTGCAGGCTGTGTCTTTATTACTCCAGAGACCCCTCCTGGGGGACCCAGCTGATACCTCTGACTTGGGGCTTTGATGGTATTAATTAATACACAGATTTATCTGAAATACGTTTGCATGAACGTTTACTTGAAGACCATACTCGACATGGCCTTTCCCCAATGGAACAAATGCCCCCCGGGAACCTTCCCTGTGGTCTGCCACAGCGATCCCAATGCTAGACCCCCACCCGCATGGTGGCCGCCGCCCCCCAAGGCTCCCTGTTTGCTTTAGGTCGGTCTCCTCGGGGGGTGGGGGGCTTGCAGGGAACGCTCATGACTCCTTCCTGCCCCTGTAACTTTGCTCCCGCTGCTCTTCTTACCTTGGGGTCCTCCCTTCTCCTGTCCTAACTTGTCTAAGAGCCCTGCCCAAGCCCCGCCTACATGAATAGAATGCAATTCAGCGCTTGCCTTTGAAAGCCTTTGCCCACCCCTTGGTCAGTCCCGCAGCGTGAACCAACAGCTGGCGTCTTTGTGACGGTGACTGAAATTTTTTCCTTTGAGACTTTTATTTTGCCTGCATTGTGCTTACCGTCCATTGCAGACGGGCAGGCGCTGACCTGCGTCCCGGGCACGGCAGTGCGGGGCAGCCCCCCACGGGACGCCTCCATGAGTGTGCTTGTCCTGGGGTGTCTCCATGCAGCTCTTGTCACCTTACTGACCTGTTTTCCTGCCCCGCGAGACCATGCGCCGTTGAATGAATGAATGTGAAATGAGATTAGAAATGTAGCCCTCCCGGCGCAGCCGTCGGACAGCCCACAGAGGCATTGCCACCCGCAAGAGCTCCGAGGAGACTTTGCGGACTCTGGTTTATACTCTCGCATCACTTACGTTCTCCACATCTTTGTTTTGAAATGTGTCACTTTTCTTCTTTATTTTCTTTGCCTTCCTTGGGTTGGTCACCCCTGGGTCTCCAGCCCGAGGCTATAGGTAGGAGACATTCAGATACAGGCCCCTGTGCCCTCCGAAGCACATGGGGTGTGAAGATGGGAACCAGAGTGGAGGTGCGTGAGAAGAAATCTCCAGAGAGAGAAAAAGGGAGGGCGGGGCGATGGCAATCAGAAAAGGAGAGAAAAATAGCGATGTGGACACAAGGAGAAGCCAGGGGACAGAAGACGGGGCACGAGAGGTGACCCTGCAGCTGGGGGACAGAGGGACAGCGGGGAGGACAGAGACAAGCAGGAGTGAGGTGTCAGGCATGGGAGGGAACCGGCTGTGACACGTGGTTGAAACGCCGTCTCCCACCTCAGCGCTGTGTCTGGAGAAGCGGCCCCGCCGTTGACGACGCGAGTGGTGTTTCCTGCTAATCGCGTTGGGAGTTTTCTGTGGGCGGGTACGAACGTTCCCCAGAGAGATCCACCACGGAGGGGACCCCCAAGATGGAGTGCGTGGAAACCGATCCCCACTTCAGTTCCCGCTTGCTTAGTAATGGGAGGCCGCCTCCTCCTTGGTCCCTGCTGCCCTTTCGTCCCATGGAACCACGGGGCTCCCGGGCTGTCGGCCTGTGCGGGGCAAGTCGCTCCAGGCCGTCAGCGCCCCAACCCCCACTGGGTCCGTGCACAGGAGAGCGGGGTAAGGACAGAGATGGCGTACAGCACAGTGGAGCGTGGACTTTGGAGTGTTACACCTGAAACAGACATAGCTGCTGTTGAAAGACACACTGAGGCATAGGTAACACATTGAGAGTCGACCTGGGCCAACGTGAGGTCAGACAGGGCAGCCCGGACGGGAGGTGGTTAGAGGGCTGCACACCGGCGGGGAGAGACACGAAGAAGGGACAGCAGCAGAGAACGGAGCTCACTGGCTGACCGCGCTGGGCAGCTTCTGGGCTCCGTGACGGACTGTCCTCAGGGTTTCCATGCACTGACCTTGAGGCTGTGCCCACCTGGGCCACCGGGGCAGTGAGGCCGCCCCAGTCTGATCAGGATGATCCCCAATTTTGTTTTCTCTTTAAAACTCAACTATTTCTTAGTTTTATCTACCAAAAAGTCCCAGAAGTGGCAGCGAGAAGCCCAGCACCCAGGCCATGGTCTCTGAGCACCCGGTGGGCCCCTTACATGACCGCAGGTCCAGGTGTGCAGGATGGACAGCGATCCCCGGGGAGCCTCAGACAGTGAGGTCGTGTCCACAGCACGCGGAACCCACTCATCGGGATTCCACGGAGGGTGGAAGATGGAGAAACGGAGCTTAAGACCTGACTGAGTCCATCCCTTATTCTGAAAAGTGACGAGGACAAAGAATCAAACATTCCGACGCCCTCGGGATGGAATGTGTTTTCAGGGTAAACACAGTTGACGAGGCAAAGCTTCCAGGTACAGGGTCTAGCTAATAAATTCAGACTAAACGGTAACATTAGGGAGTCGCCCTTTGAAGCCTGCCGTGGCTGTGGTATCGGCCATCCGTGGCGCCGGCCAGCAGGGAATGCACGGTCTCTTTGGTGGAAGGCTCGGGGCCCCGCAGACATTAGGACCTGGAGGCGGGGAGTGCGCGGCCTCCCGCGGAGGAACCTGGGCTGCGCAGGCTAAACCCGCGTCTCATCGAGTCTCAGGGCCCATCTTTTCACAGGCAGAGAAAGGGCTGGCTCGGGGTGTGGGACAGGTCACGGGCAGACGACCTTGAAATCAACTTGAGAAGCCGGCGTGCTGCTGCCCATCACCACCAGACCCAACGAGCAGAGACCGGGATTGATTGAATCTGTTATGGGAGCTTCATTCAGGTGGCGGGGGTCTGAGAAGACGGCTGTTTGTACCCTAAGGGACCGTCCTGCATTCCATTTTAAACCGACCCTTTTTATGAGGGGAAGAAAAGTGTAGGGAAGGGGTTTGGAATTCAGGGGAAAAGTTAATCAGATAACAGCCGCAGCATTCTTTCCTCTGTGCCCTGGGTGATGGACTTTATCTTGTCCTGGGTGGTGGGTGTCTCACCCTGGAGCACAGTGGCTCAGATACCATCTTGATGGCTTGCAGTCCTCCTGGGACACAGAGGTGGAACTGCTTAGGGTCTCCCGGAGTCGGGGTGGGTCATACCTTCCGTTCCTGACACAATAGCTTCTTACTGCATTGATCACTAAGCGTTTTAGCGGTCACCTGAAACTCAGCCCCAGCCTGGCCTCTCCGACACGGCAGTGCCGCTTACGGCAGAGAGCCAGGGCCCCAGAGGACGCGGACCGTGGCCGCAGCCCTAGTGAGGGGCCCAGCCCGGGCCAGACACTGCAGAGACATTTTGGGGACGGCCAGGGAAAGTAGACCGTGTACTGGGCGATACTGACTTGATAAAGCGAGATTCAAAATGGCACAGTGGTTATGTTTAAAAAGTCCTCGTCGGCTAACTATACAGACTAAAATCAAATATGTGGTCTCACAGTCCGTTGAAAACATGCCCGAGAAATGGGAGGCAGGTCGGGCGGTGGTGCTTGTGAAGCAGGACGGGCCAGACGCTGGAAAGGCCGGTGAGGGCTCGCGACGCCCCTTCCTCCTTCTTGGCGCGTCTGGGGGTCCCCGTAGGTGAGGTTGCCGTGTGCCGGCTTACGCTTCACTTGGCGTGGCCGCCGCAGAATGAGCTTAGAGAGCCCCTGCGGTGCTCAGGTTCCAGCTGGTAGTAGTCATTTTGGATTTACCGTGGAAGCCCCATGCCGCCGAGGTCACGGCAGCCCAGGTCGTGGTGACGCGTTGACGTTTCGTGTTGTGGGGTCTGAGTGCCACTCTCCCATGCCTGTCTGATGTCGTCACATTCCCGAAGCTTGAAAGCAGTTACAGTTAATGGGCGGATGGCTTTGTTTCTCACACAGAAGCCGAGGAAGTTTCTGGTGCCGTATTTTAAAAAGTCCACTGACAAAGTCTCTGGAAGTGAGCACTTTAAAAATTCCTCATTTTGGAGTATTTTTCTTCTGTCATTTGACGCACCATATTACCGAGTCAGGCAAAGGGAAGCCCGCTAGACCCTTCTTACTAGGAATTTGAGTTGAGAGGCGCCCCCCGACCCCCTTGGTCACCCCTCCTCCTGTGCGGGAAGCCCTGAGCCTTTGCCACGCGACCGCCTTCTGTGCGCTTTCCGGGCCTGAGGGCGCGCTGGTGAACTCGGGTTTCGGTGGGACCATAACCAGAGCCCGAGGCCTGGCCCCGCCCCACCGAAGGCTCCTTATTGTCACTGTCACCGTCGTCCTTTGTCACTCTGTGGGCAGTTCTCCAGCCCTCCTCCAGATTCCACTGACGCTTCAAATTCAGCAGTTGGTTTTCAAAATATGTTACTTACCAAGATCAGATCAATTTTTTTTGATTGGGACATTTTGGATGATGTTTTTAAAAATCAGCAGAATTCAAGTTGTTTCTTAATCTGACAGGCCTGCTTGTGGAAGGACTGGGATCGGTGAAGCCGCGAACACGCCCATGGTCGGTGTTGGCCGGGACGTTGTCACTCGTGGTCCCCTCAGTCTGTTTGCATTTCCAGCCGAAGCGAGTCTGAGCTTGCAGTGGAGGCGCCACGTGGCGTGGCATGGCAGCTTGCGACCTCAGTCAACAGCCGAGCGCCTTGGGATTCAGCCGGCGAATAAAGGCGGCCTCGGAGAGCCTTGTGCAGGCGCCGTTTTGGTTATTTATTCGTGTCTCTCGCCCGACCCGCATCTCGTGTTTGATGCCTGCTTTCCAGCTGTGCTGGCCCGGCCGGGCCCTGGGCTTCCCTCGGTTTCTCACTCTCGCAAAACCGTTTGGTCTCGCTGTTCTGACCCGAGCGTCCGGATGTGGCCCACGGAACCTGCAGGGCGGGTGATTCTCACAGAGTCGAGGTCAAGACTGTTTTTAGGGACGTGCTTGACAAAGACGGAGAGTCTTGGCGCAGCCAGGGAGATTCGCAGTGATGCAGTTTCGTGGGATCTGTAGCACGTGGCTGGTTCATTAACTCAGGTTCGTGGGCCGAGCTGGGTCAGGACCCAGGTGGGTGAGTGTGTGGCTCACCCAGAGGCAGGGCTGCAGCCTGCCCGTGAGGGCCCCTGCCGCGTGGGACAGCGGCAGCTGTCACACAGACCGGGAGTGAGTGACCCGCTCGCTTTTCAGGTCTAAACATGCAGCCACATGCTGGGTGCAGGGTGGCCTCAGGGCCTCACACCTGAACTTCTGAAATGGGGTCCTCGATTCCCCTCCAGGCCCCTCGCTCCTTGTCTCACCCCTCTCGTGTCTGACGCCAGGGGCGCAGCAGCTGCCTGTCCACGCACGTGTGTCGCACAAGTGAGCAGACACACGAAGTGCACGCCTGTCTTCGTTCCACACGTGGCCTTTCGTGCCCGGTCTGGGACAGAATATGACATAAGCAGGAACACCTGAGTCGCAGGCTTGGGTGGCCTCGGTCCTGTTACGCCACGTCCGGGGCCTGTTGGAAATTTCTCTTTTCTGATGTAAATTCTGGGACCAAAAGGGCTTTTCTAGTATCAAGGTGTCGTTTCTCAAATGTGGACCAATTCTGAAGAATTAAAAGTTACTGTAATGCCAGACGTGACTTTTATGGACTGCTGGTCAGAGACTGTCGGGTTTTCTTGAGGAGTTATAAAGATGTAAGGAAGAACTGGAGATGTTATATGCATATAACTGTTCCATGTGTGCTCCTAAAAAGCCACTGTTTGCTGCCGTTGCGTCTGGCAGGCCGAGTGTGTGCCCTGCTGGGCCCTGGCCAGGCCGGCCCCATCGGCGCCGGCAGCTCCGCAGAGGCGGTCGTGAGGCCCCGCGGCCACGCTGATGGCAGCTGCAGCGGTGTGCGCAGGCGGCCTTGGTCCTCGGCCCTGGAGCCCAAGCACCGCCCCCTGGGAGGCCACGGCCACTCCCGAAACCTGAGCCCAAGGCCTGGACCTGCGGCAGCTTTTCAGAAACAGGAGGCGACTCCCCCCAGAGCTGGTGTGGAGAGCCACCCCCCACGAGCAAGGAGGACCCTGCTGCGTGTGGTCCGAGCCCCTCCCCACGCCCGCCGGCTTCCTCTGCCCCCGCCGGGACATGCTGGCTGGCCCGCTCCTGTGACATAGAGTTAGGACTGATGGAAGGACCGCTGACCTCGGCGAGGGTCCCCGAAGCTCAGGGACACCAGGCAGCAGGACATGACACGGCGGCACGGGTGGGCAGGCGATGGGCAGAGGCAGAGGCCCGGCCTTGGCGCCAAGGGCCCCTCGCTTACCCCCGCTTGGCCTCGGCTCTGTCTCTGGAAACTCTGGGGGGTGGAGTAACATTTACTCTTGGCTCTGAATTTGTGGCAAAGATTGGATGCCCTCAGCGTTCGCAAGGCTGTTCTAGGGAACGGATGCAGTTAGGAGAGTAGGCGATAAAGCCGCTGGATGTGAGGACAGTGACGCTTCTCAGTTACCGACCCAGAGCCGGACGCCTGTCACGCGTGGTTCCATGTGGGTCTCGTGAAGTCACGGGGCAGGGCTCACCGTGTCTGTCCTGCAGGGGGACCCCGGGGCCCACTGCCTCTGCCAGTCGTGTCCTGGAAGGAAGGGTGTCGTCAGGGTCAAGAGCTTGAAGGATCAGATCAAAGGAAATCGTTCAGAAAGGCCAAGGGAAATGCATCGGGCCTGGGAGAAGAAAGGCCACGGCGCCGGGATGAGGCGGCATTTGCTTGGGGTGGGGGGGGCGGGGCACGGGGCGCTGGGCGGCGGGAAGGTTCGAGAGCTGCGTCTGGAAAAGTTAAGCTTGGCTCCTAGAGGCATTTCGGGGGGGGGGCACCCTAAAGGGCCCGGGCTCTTTTGGATCCCAGCTTGTTTTTGTGGCTTTTTGGGCTCCTTATATGGTGTCCCTGGAGCTTTTGGGCGAGACATTGTGAACCTTGGCATTTTTCGTTTGTTGGTCTTTATGGTTAAAGCTCCGGCCTTTGAAGAGAACAGCAAAACACTTGGGGGGTGCGTTTCTGTGCCGCCCCTCCTGGGGCACTAGGGTTACATTTTGGCACAACTTTAGAGGGACGCCACCAAAATCCAGCAACAGGGGCACAAAGCTCTGCCCCAGGGAGGGAGGGGGGGGGCGGCCCCGGGCGGGCAGTCGGACGCAGGGCTTGGAGCCAGCGACCTGGGGTTGTGCCCTTAAGACGGGGTCGGCGCCCCCATCCTGGCGGGAGCTGGGCCTGTGTCCTGCGTCGTCTTCAGAGTTGGGGGGGTGAAGAGGATCGGAGCCCCTTGTGCCGCAGTGGACAACGCTACTGTCATCACTTCAGGACGCACGTCCCCCGAAGCCGTTTGCGGCACACAGCAGGTGCTCAGTCATACCCGCTTGAGAAACGTGCACCCCGTGAGTGGCCCCCGAGAATGAGACTTCTTCCTCGGGGCCAAGCTGAGGCGGGCACACGCAGGTCTTCCCGGGACTCCGAGGGGCAGCGGCAGTCCTGGGGCCGAGCAGGGGGCCCTCCCGCGGACCCGGCGCCTCTCTCTGCCATGGTCACGTGCGGGCCGGCCTTGTCCCTGTCCGCTCTGCTCAGACTTCTTTTGATGGAAGCCCGGGCCCCCCAGTCACCAGACCCGACTGGTAACTGGCGTGCAGACCTGGGGGCCACCCACACTCACCGTCGCCTGCTCGCCGCCTCTAAAACACCCTCCTTTGGCTTCGGCGACGTGTCTGAGGGGTGCTGCAGAAACGTGTCTGCGGCGGTGCTGTGAAGAGCCGACGGGAAGGGCGGTGGGCTGAGGGGGGCTCCAGACCAAGTATCGAGCACGAAACCGTAGAGCCCCTGCAGGAAAACCCAGGAGAAAGCCTTGTGGCCTGGGTCGGGCCGCGCCTTCCTGGAAACGCCACCTCCAGTGTGACCCCAACAGGAGCCGAGAGAAGTTGGACTTCACCGAAATTTAAAATTTGGTTTTTTACGTCAGCTTGTGATCCGCTCGGAGTGTGTTCCAGCACATCGTTTAAGGAAGGGGTCCGGCCCCGCCCTCCGCCTCCTCGGCTCCCTGCCCCGCCGACCAAAGCGCCCCGCGCCTGCTGCCCGGCGGCGCCTGTACCGTGCGGCGCGTCGCCACGCGCAGTCACACTGTTTCTGGGTTTTCTTTCTAGTCCCCGGGGGTCTTCCTCCCTTCCTGTGACCGGGAAACACCGCCTGGGCTCTAGAGCCTTCGTAGTTTGTCTAACATCAGAACCAGCCCCACCAGTTCTCCTTTATTCTCACGCTTCTGTGTGGTCAAACAAATTTATTGTCCAGCTCCAGAAAAAAACACCTGATGGTCTGCATGACATTTGGGGGGGATTCGGGTAAGTTTATAAATTACCAGCTTTAGAAAAACTAACACCTTCGTGGAGTTCAGTCTTCGCATCCAAGAACACGGCATATCTTTTCATTCACTGGAATTTAATGATGTGCCTTCAGGACTGTCCTGTCGTTGTCTCCATAAAGGGTTCGGACACTCTTACCGAGTTCCTGCCTGGGTCCTTTACTTCCTTTTTGTTCTGTCCTTCGTGGGATCTTTTGCCATGACCTCGTCCGACTCGTTGGGTCTGCGCGAGTGAGCGCCGTAGAACACGGCGCAGGCACGTTACGGACTGCCGCCGTCTCAGCTCTGTCACTGCGCTGCCGTTTCCTCCGTCACTGGGTGCTGACCGTCCGGCCCCACGGCACTGGGCTGTCCAGCCGCTTTCTTCGTCAGCGAACAATGACCGGATGCATGTAGAGCAGCTGGTGGGGAGGCAGCGGGGGGAGTGAAGCGGGGGCAGGCCTTGTCCCTTCCTCACGCTGGCGGGAAAGACTGCTGTGTTTCTCATTAAGATGTTTACAAAGCCTAAAATACTTGCTATTCAGAAAAAGCCTGCCGCCCCACCCTGGACCGGGAGCCGTGGAAGACGCCCAGGCGGCTCACTGCGTGTGCCTGGTCTGCATCGCGATTTTGAACAATCCGTGGGAAAATGAACTTGCTAGAGAACAGGAGGGCTGTGGCCATTGGCCTTTGCAGGGATGACACTAAGGAGCGACTGTTTGCTTTAAAAGTGTGCCGCTCGTGGCGATGTTACGGTTTTTAAAAGGGCCACCCATTGGAGACGCGCGCCAGACGGGACAGTGAAACGCACGTGAGGTCAGCTGCCAAGGCTGCGGCCGCGGGGCACGGCCGGGTCAGGCCCAGGGCGGTCGAGCGCCCGGTGGGAGCCAGGCAGGGCCCACCCTGGGCCCCTCACACTTGTTTCTGCTTCTGCATTTTGATTGATTGGGGGGAACCGTTGAAACAGCACAGAAGAGCTAGGCCTCCCTCGCTTGCCCTCAGTGGGCCCCCCGGGTGCCTGACAACAGCCTTGGGGAGGGTGGGTGCCGAGGTCAGAGGTCCTCCCACTTCTCCAGGTGAGGCAGCCAGCTTGGTGCAGCTGCGTGGGAACCTGTGTTTCAGGAAACTAAGCTTAAAACCGGAGCACGTTCGATTCCCACACACCAACCCCTAGCGTTTCTTTTGGGCACTTGGTTGCCTGACCTCCGTCCCGCTTAGTCGCACCCTGAGGGGGGTGGGCCCAGCTGTACGGGGGCGGGGGGTGCTGCGACCGCATGTCCACCCCTCAGCCCCACCGGCCCTCTCGTTGCCGACAGCCTGGTCCCTTACGCGGTCCCCATCCTGCTGAGCTAACCGGGGCGGGAGGACGGTCCCGGGCGGAGCTTGAGCCCCGAGTGAGCCTTTACGCCCTGCGAGCGCTGCCCAGCGCACGGCCTCGGCACCGTTGCTGCCGGACCCACGTCAGTAGAGCCGAGTGACTCGGCCTCGTTACGTGGTGTCCTTGTTTCTTTTCTTCTTGCTTACGTTCTTTCTGCTTCGCCAGCATTTGTAACTTTGCTTCTGCTTCTTAACATTTTTATAACAGAGGAAACAAATCCTCTCTCTTCCTTAGCCCTGGTTCCCACGGGGAGGCGTTGACGCCATGGAGAAGCAGGCATCGGCGAGACGCGCGTGTGTGGCTGTGAACGGGGCTTGACCTGCGGTGGGGCCCGCGGGCAGCAGCAGGGCCGGACGAGCCCAGAGGGGCTGCAGTCACCTGAGAGCACAGTGTATGAGGACAGCTGTCCCACTGGGCCACACGGAGATGCGGGTGAGCCTGTCATCCGACTCCAGTGACGGCCCGGCACCAGGCATCTCTGCCCTACCGACCGCTGTGTCGGATCCCAGGTACAACGTCTGCATCGTGGCTTACGGACAGATGGACAGCGGGAAGACTGACACCATGCTCGGCCTGCACCCTGTGGAAGCATCTCAGGACGACTTGGGATTATCCCCAGAGCCTCTGAGAAACTCTTCAGGTAGCCAGGTGGCGGTGGGAGGGGCAAGGAGACCCGCTGTGCAGGGAGCGGGGGCTGGGCTGCCAGACGCCCCTGCCTGTGTTGTCACCCGGGGGCCCAGTGGATGGTGACACCAAGTGCCTGCATGGATCTAGAGGCTGTGCCCTGGCTGTCGGCACTGCTCGCAGGGCACAGGAGGGGAGGGCGGACGCCTGGTGGGCGCACTCGGTGTTCACTTGCAGGGGGCCACCGTCCCAGGGCAGCCCCCCGGAGTCCTCGTCGGCAGTTATTTTTACCAGAGAATGTAACGCATTTTTCCTTCCATCTTAGTTGTTTATCATGACAGGACGGTAACCGCTCCTTTCGTTTATAGCTCCGTGGTGAGAAACTCGACTGCGGTGCTTGAGGGGCACACACCAGCCCTGAGTGCAGACCAGCCCCACAGCCCACGGGGCTTCCGCCGGCACTGGGCCCTCTGTGTGGGCACGGACAGCCCGCCGGCTGACACTGACTGGGGGGGCAGGGGCGGCTGAGGGATGAGGCTGGACCAAGAGGGCGGGGGTGGCAGGCCTGTCCCAGCTGCTCTGCCCTTAGCCTGGGCTCTGCGTGCTCAGTGTTTGGTTTTAGACTCTGCGCAGTCAGCACGAAGCCTTTTAAGGGACGAGCCAAAATGAGACGTTGCTGTTTTGGGGGCCGGGGGCTGAGTGGGGGCACTTAGGGGAACTGGGTTGAGAGCTGGGGACTCAGTCTCCCCGAAAAGGAACAAGTTTTCAAATCAAGAAGCCGCGTGGCTGGCCAAGTGCCGCCGTCCTGCCGCCTCCACTCTGGCTCCGCGCGGTGCCCGGGTCGTGGGAGGGTGGCAGCGTCAGGGCCGCGTCCTCATGTTTCTCTGGCCGCCGCGCTCAGGAATCAGAGCGGACTGGGGGCTGGACGAGCCGGCTTAGGTACAGCTCAGGCACAGGGACGTCGTAGCCCAGGCAGCTCTGACCCTCCAGGGTGAGCGCGGTGGGAATATGTTGCGGCCCTGAGCTCACGGCCCGGGAGAGCTGCCCGCGAGCATGGCCGCCCGGGCAGCCGTCCGTGCACTGCCTTCTTTAACGGGGTGTCTGTGCTCCCCTGTGGTTTGGTCTTGTGTGCCCCTCGGCCCCCCCACCAGGCTGATTTCAGAAGACCCGTCAGAGAGCCCAGAGGCTGGTATCTCCATTGTGGAAATTTACAATGGCATTTTTGACCTTCTGACCAAAGACAGTGGCACAGCGACGCCTGGGGTCAGGTGTGAGGTGCTGACCGCTGAGGTGGTGAGGAGGGAGGTGTCCCTGCGCATCTGTGTGAGAGTATTTTACAAGCTTCCGCCTGTGCACCGGGCCTTCACGGTGACCCCGTGTCACCGGGTCAGCTGTCCCCTCAGCGACGTGGCTCCTGGTGTGTTTTGGTGCTTAGTACCTGTCACCCAGTTTTTTCTGTGCTTTAGAATCAAGTTTTAAAGTCACGATAAATAAAACAGCAAATCCGTCAGTAAGTGAGAGCCCCGAGGAGACCTCGCCTGAGCCCGGACACCAGGCCACCGGTGTTGACCTTTTGGCCACGAGACGGGGACGGAAAAGCCTCCTGCAGATCAAAAGCTCTAATCCCTGCTCCGGCTCGTTAATTAAAGCGGTGAAATGAATTAAACTTTGATTTCATAGCCTTGGTTTCATAGACAAATATTTTAAAATCTTGGGTCCTTGAGTGCGTAACGAAGAAAAGAACGCCTGAGGCGGAAAGGAGAGGGGCCCCTACCGCCTCCGGGGAGCTGGGTGTTTGGGGGGCAGGCACGGGGGCACTGGAAGGGAAAAACTTGCTTTTTAAGAAGTTTTGAGTAAGATTTGCTGCTTTCTTGAAACAGGTACAGTTGGTTTAGATAAGAGGGTTTTGCGTCACCTGAAGCGTCCTGGGGGTTGCCTAGCATGCACGCTGGGGCCCCGCACCCCCTGACACCTGCCGCACCCGCAGGTCCATCCAGAGCGCCGGGGAGCTGCTGGAGCTTGTGGGTGCCGGGCGGCAGCACTGGGCGAGACGCGGCACGTCAGTGCACACAGACTCCTCTGGGTCCCACCTGGTAGTGACGGTGACCCTGCAGCGCTTGTGACCCCGACACATGGCAGGACACCACCCGCCGCCGGCCCACGGGCAGGGCCAGGCCAGCCTCCTGTGCAGTGACGAAGCAGCAGCCTGTCTGAGGGGCTGACACTCGAAAGGGGATTTCTCACTGAGGTCCCAGACCAGCGGGGGCCGGGTGCTCCTGACGCATCTCGTCACGAGGCCTGCAAGGTGGCCCAGCAAGGGAGGGAGCGGTGGGGGGACCCGCAGGGGCGTGCGGGGCATGGGTGGGGTCGGGAGCCACGGCCCGTGCCCCAGGGTCAGCGTCCACGCCGAGAACGTTGGCCACTTGCGGGCAGTGGAGACGAGTGGATTTTATGTTCTTTTAAAAATTCTTACGTGCGTTTTCAACATTTTCCACGAATACCGTGCACGATTTAGGTTTTTTAAAAAGCTTTTTAATTAGCCTGTTCAGACCACATGTAATTAAACTGGCATCTGCACTGAATGCAGGGCCAGGCCAGGACCCCCACGGAGGGTCAAGCAGGAGCCGAAGGGTCTCTTTCTGTAACGGCGCACAGGTTGTCCGAGTGGAGCTGTAACTCCTGGCGTCACCAAACCTCCCTAAGAAGCCATGCTCAGTGGCCTGGGGCCCAGGAAGCGTTCACTTTCCACAGCAAACGTGCCCCCTTCTTCTGTCCAGAGAAG
The DNA here is from genome assembly GCA_004026545.1 of Mormoops blainvillei. Taxonomy (NCBI): domain Eukaryota; kingdom Metazoa; phylum Chordata; class Mammalia; order Chiroptera; family Mormoopidae; genus Mormoops; species Mormoops blainvillei. The sequence goes on along the minus strand of PVJD01002195.1, from coordinate 47,213 downwards.
CCACTCTTGGCCTCTCCCGTCCGCGTGAGGGGGAGGTGCACTTAGCACAGGCAGAGGGTCAGGGAAGCTTCTGGAACACCTATCGTTGTCTCTGTCCTTGCAGCAGAGCCACGGTCAAGCCCCTCACTGCTCCAGCCGCCCGCCTGCCCCACGTCCCCACTGCCCGTGACAGGGAGGGGGCAGGGTGTACCCCCCAGAGCCCCGCCCAGGCCCCCAGGGCTCAGTGGCAGGTGCTCTCCAAGCTGCAGCTGGTGGACCTGGCGGGCAGCGAGTGCGCAGGTGAGTGACCGCCCGCGTGGAGAGCACCCCGCTTCCCGAGGGGAGCGGGGGTGGGACCCCGGCAGGGCAGCCTGTGAGCAGCCACCAGGGGTGGGGGTCCAAGCATGAGGTCCGCCTGCAGGTGACATTCGGTCCCTGTTACCATGGCACTTGTCCGGGTCAGTCCAGAAACAAAGGCCATCATTCCCCGTAAGAGCGGCTCCTGTCGGTGGCCATGTCAGTGGCCTGCGTGCCGCCCCCAGGGTGGCCTCTGCGTGTGCTCGTCCTGTGACGTCCCCGCCTTGCCCCCCTGGCTCATGCTGTCCGCCCCCAGAGCCTGGTCTCTGGCCCCCCCGGGCGTGTCTGGGGTGCGGGGACTGGCCCTGAGGGAGGCGTCCTGCATTAGCCCGGAGCCTGGCGGCCCTGCTGACGTTCAGGGGGCCGTCGGAGTGCAGGGGCCACGTCCCCCCAAGCTCACCCACCTGCTGCAGGACACTCTTGGTAACGAGTGTCCCCCAAGCGTCCCCCGTCCCCCGGGGGGAGGCAGCTGCTGCCCCCTGTTCCCGTGGGGACGGAGCTCCTGGCTCTCGGGCCGGTTTTCCCCCGTCAGTATTCCTCACGCTGTGTTAACTGTCCCACACCCCTGGGTGGGCCGGGGGGCGGCTAGTGCCTTGGGGGCGTTGCGGGGGGAGGGGACAGGACCCAAACGTGGGTGTGCTCTGTGCCGAGCTGCAGCTCATTCTGGGGTAACTGCACGGAGCCGGTCCCCAGTTTTACAAGCTTGGCTTCTGCCCTGAGAGACCCCCTGGCACTCGGACCCCAGCGCCAGGGTCCCCACAAGGAGTGCGGCCACTGTGGGAGCCTCCCCCATCCCGGCTGGGCCGTGGGCGCTGCCCTCCAGGCCCCTCAGCTCGGCGTCCGTCCCTGGCCTCCCGGGGCCCTGCGCTGCTCTCGCGCCCTGCCAGTCCCTGAGGCAAAGGGGGACCTGGGTGTCCCCCTGCCGCCAGGGCAGCGGCAGGGAGCACTCACCCGGGCACACGGCCCGACAGGTGTCGCTCCGGCTGCTGCCCCCAGGGCTGGTGGGGGGAGGGTGCTGTTGCCTCCGGGCGCCGGGCCCCGCAGCCCACCGACGGCCCTCCCGTGGCGCCTGGGCATCCAGGCGGGCCTTGCCTCTTGGATCCCCACCACCGGCACCTGGCCTCCTCTCTCTTAACAGGAGGCGATGCAGAGCTGCCGGGGGTTCTCTGCCAGGAGCAGGCACAGGGACGCGGGGCCCGGGCGCGGTGGGTGGAGCGGGGCCGCCCAGCTCCCGGCCGCCCCGGCCGCGCACGTGCGCACGGGCTTCTTACCTCCTTAAATGTGTTTCCTGCCACGACTGTGCATGTGACGTGCCCCCAAAACAAACTCATTTACTTTAGACGCGATAACCCTTGGTTTTTCCGTGTTAAGGGCCATGCACGTTGACAGGGGCCCAAACGCAAGCCGGGCCATGTGGCTGCGGCCACGGGGAGCTCTGGGGCCGGCCGGGAGCCCGGGAGCGGCCCGGGAGCTGGGCTGTCCCGCACGGGAGGAGGGCAGGGGCCGGCAGAGCCCGTGGTGCCAGCTGCCACCAGCACAGAGCGGGCCGAGGCCTCTGGGCCGGGCTCGGGGTCCAGAGCCCGACTGGGCCCTTGCGGTGGCCGCGTCCCCCGCAAATTCCTTAGCCTGCAGCCCAGGGTCCTCTCCTGCAGAGCGGGGTCCCAACAGGACAGGCGAGCTGGTGGCTGCAGGGGCTCTCCAGAGAGCCACTGCTGTCCCTTGTCCGGGAACCTCATAGCCCCTCCCCTGACCCGACGGATCGGCCCCCCAGCTCCGCCCCCCGGGGGGGACCCCTGCAGGCCTGCAGGCTCCAGCCCCGCCTGGACAGGAAGGGGAGGGGCAAGGCTGACGGAGACGCCGCGGCTGCTCGAGGGTAGAATTGGTTTCGTTTTGCTAATTCTACAGAACCCTGTGGTCGCCCGCCCACGGAGGGGCTTGAGGCTTAATCCTCCTGGGCCTCCAGTCACTCTGCTGCTTCGTGGTGGGGTCAGGAGTCGGGAGGGCGCCCTGGCCGCCGGGCTGGGGGGCGGGCTGCCTGCCGGCTCTGGATGAGGCTGCAGGCCCAGCAAGTTGGCTTTTCTGGGGAGAGTCTGTCTGTCTAGAGAGCAGTTGGGTGGGTGACCCAGGCCCACAGGACATGGGGGACAAGGTCACAAAATGAGGTGACTGGTCCAAGGTGTACCCTGCATCCGTAGGCTTGTGGCTGTGACGCTGGGAGTGTCCTGGGGGCGGTTAACAGGCCATCCCACAAGGTCGCCCTGGCAGGTGCCCCAAATAAAACGCCCACGGGGTCCCCTCGTGAAGTCCCACATTCCAGTGGGACGTTGGGGACAGCAGTGTCCCCAGGGCAGCTCCCCGGGCATCAGCAAACCTGCGGCCGGCCCGGGAGTGGGTGCTGAACTAGTCCTCGGGCATCCTTGCACCTAGACCCACTAGTTTGATCTCTGACCTCCGCCCACACCTGGCAGTCGCGCTTGAATGGCGGCGGTGGTCATTCTGGCCAGCCCTTTCCTGAGCCATCACTGGCTCCTTGGGTCTAGAAGAACCTGGGTGGCCTTCCTGCCGCGCTGACGGTATGAGGGAGACGGGGCTCTGCCCAGAGCACCCACCGCCCGGGCTGGGGCCCTCGTCGCTGAGCGGCCACCCACCCGCTCCTACCAGTTCGGACCTGGTTTCCCAGAAAGCACCTGCTTTGCCTCCCAGACCTTCGGTGCTTATCTGCGGTGCAGGAGAAGGCGGCGTTCTGACTTCCCGAGGGCATCCCCGCCGCTGCCATGAGCTTGGCTGGGAGGGGAGCGGGGAGGCCATGGCCGTGGGAGGGGTTAGGGGCCACGGCCAGGGCCCCTCTTTGCCCGACTGTCTCCCCGCTCCCTTAACCACCAGAGGGTCCCCGGCGCTGAGCGGGTGCTTGCCGCCACTTCCCACGTCCGTCCGCAAGGCCCAGGGGAAGGGCTGGAATAGGAAGCCTGGCAGCGGCCCCTCAGGGTCACCGCGGGTCCCGGCCCCTCACGCCTGCCGAGTACACAGGGCGCCGGTCCTGGCCTCCCGCGGCCCTCGGCGCCGGCCACCTTCAAGTTAGGGCAGGGCTGGATCAGGAATGACGGGGGTAGGGGGTGGTTTGGGGAGGGCGGCCCGCCAGTGAGGCTCTGTCCTGCAGACAGAGACGGGTCAGAAACCACACAGGGCCCTGGGCGGCCAGGCCTGCCCCCCACGGGCCCAGCCCACCAGGTTCAGGGCGGGGCCGGCGCCGCCAGGGCCCCCACGGCAGGCTGCCAGCGCCCTCTTGTGGCAATCAGGACCAGCGCGGCCAGAAGCCTCAGGGTCGGGGCCGCGTGGGCCGGGAGCTCCCTAGAGTCCCTGCTGGCTGGGGGGCGGTGGGGGGGGGGTCCCGTGGGCGCAGGTGCCAACCGCCCCCCAGGTCGCTGCCCAGACCACGCTCACCCCGTGTGGCCGTGCCGCCCAGCCCCGCCCACCCGCCCAGGTGCAAACGCAGGCACAGGTGAACGTGCGTTCGGGTCTTTATTACACGCGCCCGGTGCGCACACTCTCACCGTCCTTTCACGGGGCGGGGCGAGGCCGGGCCCTGCAGCCTGCGCACAGGGAGCTGCAGTGAGGGGGGAGACATCACGGACGGGGCTGTGTGGGGACGGGCTCACAGCGGGACACTGGGGGCTTCCGCAGCAGAGCGCCCCACAGGGCACGCGTGCGGTCCTGTGCGAGGGGCGAGGCCGAGGGGCCTGCGGGTAAAACGAGCCGCACTACAGCTGGGGGCCGGGTGGGCGGAGAGGCGCTGCCCACCAGTGCCGCCTGTCGTGGGCAGGCCAGAGCCCAGGGCTGTCGGGGTGGGCGAGGGGACACGGCGGCCAGCTGCTGCGGCCTGCGCCCTCGACCTGCGTGACCTGCCCAGCACCTCAGCGCTGTCCAGCCGGCGGGGCCCCGCAGACGGGCAGGGGCGTGCGGGGGCCCAGCCGGCTGCCCTGGCAGGTGCTGAAGGGAAACGGCCCGTAGCCACAGCCAGCGTTCCTGGTCCACGGACACTGCCACAGTTCGACTGTGCGGGCCCAGTGTCCACCGCACAGGCGCAGAGCCCGGTGCCACGCTCCCGCCACCATGCAGCCTGCTCACTGGGCCTGAGTGAAGGCCCGTGGCCCCTTAAGGACATACTTCCCAGGAACCTGGTCTGCGTGAGCTGTGGGCCGGCACCCGGGCACCCAGCCGTGAGGACCAGGGGAAGCTGGACCATCCGTGCCCCCTCCTCTCGCCCAACCTGCCGGTGGAGCTGGGGCGAGGTCACAGCCCCAGGGCCTGGAGGGGGGCGGGCTCTCCATCCTGTCCCTGCGAGCAGTGGACTCAGGCTCTGGCGCACGTGTTAGCTCCCTGCCGGGGACTCCGGGAGCTGTGGGGACCAGGCATCCACACGGCTGTGTGGCGGGGGCACCTGCCCGCGGGGTCTGGGCCACACCTTGGAAGGGCCTCCACCCGCGGGCCCCGGGCGCCAAGCAGCAGGAACTGCAGGGGGTGGACCAGGGAAGCCCGGGGCCTGGCCGGCCGGGACCTTGGGCACGAGGGCCCCCGGGAGGCCTGTGTGCTTGTCGACCGTTCGGGTGGACGGGGCTGAGAGAAGCTCAGGGGCCTTTCCTCGGCCGCCCGTGGACCCTAAGGAGAGCAAGACTAGCTCTTCACCTCAGGACTGACCTCAGGGTTGGATTCACTGCTCAGGCGGGTGAAGCTGCAAGGGGCGGTGCCTGGGGCGGAGGGCGGAGCCTGAGGCCCGGGTCCACCAGGCACCAGGTTCATGTGGTTGCCTTCAGCACAGGAAGGGGGTCACGGCATGTCCGGGCCCGGGGGGCTGACGAGGGCGACAGAGCCACACGGCTTGGAGGCACGGAGTGGGCTGCACTGCGTGGCCCGAGCCGTGTGTGGGCGGAGCTCCGTGTGGGTGGAGCCACGTGGCGCGGACCGACCTTAGTGCAGAGAGAGCCCCTGCGGATGGAGCGGTGCAGAGCGGGCGCGGCCCGCAGTGTGGACAGACCCTGCGGAGAGGGCTGAGCGGCGCTGTGACGGCCTACACCACAAACTCCTCCGGGGGCTGGTCCGCCCCGGGAAGGCCCAGGGAGAGGCGGTTCGCGGGCCTCCTTCCGCCAGGGGCACAGCGGCGCGGGGCAGGCACTGGGCGCACGTCGTCCAGGCTGCGGCTGTGCTGCTGCGCCCGGACGTGGCCTGAGGTCGCCTCGGGGACCTGCAGGGAGGGGCCAGAGGCACGTCCTGCGGTCCCTCCCTCTCCTGCTGGCCGCTTCCCTCACACACAGAGCCCCGCTAGGTTGCCGCAGGCTGACCCCTTCACGTCTGTCCCCCGCCACGCCTGAGGCTGACCTCCCGGCAGCCCCTGCACTCCTGGCCTCGGGCCCCCGTTGCTTGCTGTCCCTTGCGGGGGATGCCCGCCCGCCCCCCATCCCCCACCCCCACCAGGCTCCCCAGCTGCCCTGCTGCCTCCCTGTGGGGACACTGGAGCTGCGCCCCCTGCCCTGGCCATCCCACCCTTGCCACGCAGAGCTCCTGGTGGCAGGGCACAGGCCCAGGGCAGTGCAGAGTGTGACCGCCACCCCCCCCCGGCCCCTCCCACTCCTCCCGGTCGCGTCCTGTCACGGAGGGACTCCCACGGGAGGGAGTGCGTGGCTCCGTGGGGAACCTGCCACCCCCGCCCCAAGGGCAGAGCCCACCGATGGGACCGAGGCCCTGTTTGTGTTTGTTCTTGTTTTTTTAACTCATCGGACCTGGGTTATTTACAGAGATATTTGATGGATTTTAGGAATAAGATCTAGAAGCTTCTTGGAAGTCAAGAACAGCCAGCCTCACCTCACGTGCGAGGAACTGTGTCTAGGGTGGGGTCTTGCTAAGCACCCCCAGCTGAACTATTCGCAGCCACGGGGCCCTGGACGGGGGACCTCTGCGGAGGGGGCCACCCGCCCAACACAGTGGTATCTGACCACAGAGACCCTGGGCTGGGAGCCTCCAGCCACGTGCGGACCGGCCCTGCCCGGGGCCCCTAGCCCACCTGTCCTCCGTCTGGGCTCCCCAGCGCCGCCCCCCACCGGCCCTACATCACGTGCACCCACAGCCCAGGGAGGCCCAGGACAGCTCGCTGGGTGACCGCTGCCCCGCGAGCGCACGACCGGGGGGACCCCCACGCCGCAGGCCAGGGGCTCACTCAGACACTGAGGCCAAGGAAAGCCAGCCCCCCACTTGCCTTGTGTCAGGGAAGCCTCGCTGCCCCCCACTGTCCACCTCTAGTGCTGGGGTTCTCTGTTCAGGGTCCCCCCGTGGGCCTAGGAGGGCGTTGGGCCCCAACAGGGTGGGACGGGAGGACGGGGTGTGGGTACCTGGCGCAGGGCCTCGGCACTGTGGCCCCTCATCTTGACCAGTGTGACCTGCACCACTGCCCAGGGCTCCCGGGGGCGACGGGCTGCAAGGAAGGGCGGGGCATGGGCGGGGTGGGGGGGACAGTCAGCGCCCGAGGCCAGCTGCCCACCCCAAGCTGCGATTCTCCCCGGGGTCCCCAAGACAGAACTGGAGCCTCCAGGGGCTGTGGGGCTGCAGGGCTGCAGAGGGGGTGGGCTCTGGCCTCACAGGACAGTGGTGGGCTCAAGGTCGTTTGCAATTGCAGATGGGCATGCGCGTTCCCCACGTGAGGCATCTGAGTCCCCTTTTGTGAGTGGTGGTTTCCATGGGGCACGCTTTGGGCAGCCTGGTTCCTCACTCAGGGGGTCCTGCCCTGGGATGCAAAGGCCCAAGCCCAGGACCCACCCGATGCCCCGCTCCCTGGCTGCCCCAGGACCCGGCCACGGGGCTCGCAGGGCCGCTCTGGCCAAGGGTCCTGATCTCTAGTCAAACCAGGCTCTTACGGGGCACACGTGGCTGCAGAGCCCACACTCGGACAGACTCGGAGATGGGGCCTGATCTGCCCCTTACCAGTGGACCTGGCCCTCAGAACGGACATGGCAGGCCAGTGACAAAAGCCTCCTGACCCTGGGTGGCCCTAGGAGACCCTGGGTGATGCCGAGTGACCTTGGGTGATCCTGGGGCCCTGGGTGGCCAGGCTCTGAGGCTGTCCTCCAGAGTCGCCCTCAGGTCCACCATCAGAGGTGGAGCAGACCCGGGACAGGGGTGACAAGGAAGCCGCTTTGGGGCCCCACGACCTGGGGCCGACCACAGAAGCATCCCCAAGCACGAGGAGCCCTCGCCGAGCTGTTGGTCTCGTGGTGCTGCCGCAGCCGTGCTCCTGCGAGCCCGGAGCGCCGCCTGGGGGCAGCTGCAGAGGGGCCTCCGCCCACCACCGCTGTGGCGCAGACCCACCGTCTCTGAGCCCAGGTGCCCGGGCCGCCTGGTCAGGGGCTGGGAATCACGGTTGCCTGCCTCTCTTGGGGTGACACTTGTTACCTTGGCGATGACCGAGCAGGGGGCTGTGGCCGCACGCTCACCGTTCCTCAGGTCCTGGGCGTCCTCCTGGGGCAGGCCTCCACGGCCACCTGCTGGGTCTCCGCTGCTGGGGCTCGGGCTGCAGGGCGCCCCCTCCCCGGGGGGCACCTCAGCCCCAGAGGGCGCGTCCACCGACATCTCTCTGGGCCCTGTGCTCGGCACGTGGGAGCCGCTGTGGCTGTCGGTGGAGAAGAGCGAGGGGCCATGGTAGGGAGTGTGCCGGCCGCTGCCACTGCTGCCCCCGCTGCTGGCTGGGTGCAGGTCCAGCTCCAGCGTGTCACTGATGTAGGTCTCCCGGTAGCACTTCTTCTCTGCAGGGAGGCCAGAGGGACAGCCAACCTGAGCGCGTGGAGACAGAAGGTGCCGCCACGGTCCTGGAGCCACGCATGGCTAATGGTGGCCCTGGGGCCCCAGGGGCGCCAAGGCCCTGGGGAACGCGGTGTGTGGGGTGGGTTGCCGCCCAGAGATCCGGGCCCCGCCGGGCCACAGTGACAGTAACTGCCAGGGTCAGCCAGGTGGTTTGTCACTGCAGCCAGTGAGCCCACGCCGGCCCTCGGGACGATGCCCTAGGGCGCTCACGCCTCTCTCAACCTGAGGGATGGCCGAGCAGCCGCCCACGCACGCAGGCGTGCCCCTACGTGCACACACCCACAGCCCTCGGTCCTGCGGCGGGCCCCTGGGGCTTCTTCCCCGGGACCCGCCCTCCGCTCAGGCCCTGCTTTTAGAATCAGGCCCCGGGAGAGCTGGAGGAGTGGGGCCACCTGAGGGGACCCAAGAGCCAAGACTCCACGCTCCACGGCGATGAGGTGCCCCGGGCCGAGAGCGGGGCGGGGAGGCCGCGGCGGCGCCCACCTTGCGCCTCCTCCAGCTGCCGCAGCCGCGCCCGCAGGGGCTGCAGGGCCAGGTGCAGCTGGTGGCTGGTGCCGAGCAGCCGCAGCAGGTGGCGGGAGCGGGAGGCGCAGCCCGTGTAGTACACCAGCTTGCGGGCCGAGGGCCGCCCGTCCGGCTGGATCTCGAACTTCTTCCCCTGCGCAAGGGAGAGGGGGCGCGGGGGCAGTGTGTAACCGGCGGCCAAACCCACCCTGGGCGCGGCCGCTGCTTCTCTTTGCGAATCTACTTCACGTGCGGGTGGCTGCCGAGGGGCGGTGAAGCGGGCGCACAGCACTTGGCTACGAGAAGCCCAGGCACCTCCCCCCGCTGTCCGGGAGGCCGTGCACGGAGTCCCGGACGGACCCCGGGCCTCGGTTTCTCTGTCCAGAGGGGCCGACGGCAAGCCTGGCCCGGCAGCCCCCACCGTCCCCACCCTTCTGCCCCAGGGTGGCCGTGGGGCTGGGGCTACAGGGACAGGCAGCTGGCAGCTGGCGGACACCACCCTGCGTCCCTGCGCCCGCCTCCCATCGCCCTCTGTTGTGCCCGCACAAGAGCCAGAGGGCTGCCAGGTGCAGCAGGACACCACGACCCGTGGCAAGGAGCCAGGCCTGGGCACCCCAGGGGCCGTGCCAACGCGCTGGAGGTCGAGCGTCTGCCGGGCTCCAGGGCGCGGCAGGCACGCAGCAGGCACGCACCAGGGACACCAGCTTCCCAATGTGGGCCCAGGGGAAGTCGTAGAGCAGCCGGGGAGGGCGGTCCACCTCCTGCAGGACAGCGGAGAGGGGCGTCTGGCCTCCAGGGTCAGCCTCCGGGGCAGGGGCGCCAGGCCTCCGGGGCGGGGGCTCCGCCTGATAGACCTGCAGTCCTCTGAGGGTCAGTCCCAGGACGATGGTAGGTCTGTCTCCCTTCTTATCCTAAAAGGACACCCGTGTCAGAGGTCAGGGCCCTGTGTCTGGGGAGGAGGGGGTGGCTCCACAGGGACCAGCAGGGCTCCCAGGCCCCTCCCACGGCCGCTCTGAGGCGGGGGGCCTGCCCCCCACGCCTGCTCCTGCTTTTGCTCTGACCTGCTCCCCACTGACAGGCCTTGCCCTAACTCCCGGCACAGCACGGCAGGGGGACAGCAGGCCCGCTCCTGGCCCAGTCCCCGTCCCAGTGTGGGATGGGCATGGGGGCGGGGGGGCGTCTCCATCACAGGGAACCTCTCCGGCCGGCTCCATGACACGCCCTGCGGTGTGACGGTGCCCGCCGGGGTCCACGGGAGCACCACCATGCAGACGGCCACCACAGGCTACGTGGGCACGGCCGTCTGTTCTGCACTTAGCGTCTGGTTGTGGTCGTCCATGGGACACCGTCCCTCCTGTCCCAGGATCAGTGTCCCGGCCGCCCCATGGCCACTCATCTGGGACCCTCCCCGGGGCCGCTCCGAGGCGGCCTCAGCTCCCATCTCCCCTGCCGGCTGCCTGGGCGTGACCTTGTGCAGCCTGAAGAAGTGGACGGGCACGTCCTCGAGCCGGCAGGCCCCCCGGATGAAGTGCAGCACGGCCTCCTTGGGGCTCAGGCCCCGCTGCTCGCGGTGCAGGGTGGGCACGTGCCTGAGGAGGTAGGCGCGGCCTCTCCTGGCGATGATCTGCAAACCGAGCAGGCTGGTCAGGCGCCCCAGCCCCCCAGGCCCCGCCCCCCGGCCCCGCCCCAGGGCCTTACCCACTGCGGGAAGTAGGCCTGCGGCTCGAAGTACGGCCCCACGTGGGCCCGGGCCCGGTGGTTGCCCAGGTCGGCCTGCAGCCCGTAGGCGGCCAGCAGGAAGTAGGCCTCCTCGCGGTGGGTGCACTGCGACCTGAGCACCCGCTCCTTCAGGTGGCAGTAGTACAGGTGCCTGGCCACCCGGTCACTGGAAGGCAGCAGGCGGTCCGGGGTCCCCAGGGTCCTCGTCGATAGTCCTCCCCAGCGCCCCGCCCTCGTGCCCTCCGGGCATTCGAGTCCCGTCTGCCACACCCCAGGCCCCCCGCTGGGGCGGTGCAGGGGCACGTGCTGCCGGTCACTCCCGTCCAACGTGCCAGAGCCTCAGCTCTCCACGGGCCAGCACAGGTTCTGCAGCCGTCAGGGCACCTCCACCAACCCCACGGCCCGCGGCAGAGCCCACGGGGCAGGGCCATGGCCCTGCCGCCCAGTCACAGAAGCACCTTTCCACAGACGGACCCTCTCTCTGTGAATTTTCTAACGTAATGGGGCGGAGACACTCTCCTCGGAGAAGCGCACGCACACATCTCCCACCGCTGTCGACCATGGATCTTCCCTGCCCAAGGGGCCGCACACCACGGCCCCCAACTGCTGTCCCCCTCTGTGGCTTCTCCAGAGCTGCCACACACGGCACACCGTGCACCCTCCCTCTCCAGAAGCTGCCATATGAGTCCCTTCCTCTCCTCTTTACCTCAGAAGGCTCAGCGGTCCCAGCAGCACCTGGTGACACGGGTCCTTTCAGGCCCTGGTCGGGATTGCCCGGGGGGCTCCCTGTCACCCCACAAGCTGCAGGACGCTCTCCCCTGACTCAGCAGGAAGCCCCAAACCCACCCGTTCCTGCCCCCACGCCCCCAGCCCAGAGGACAAACACAGCTGCGTTTGGCAAACCCTAACTGTGGGAACACAGCCCCCAGGGCACGTCCTGCACGCCGGCGGCGGGTACCTCATCAGCCTCCCGTCCTCCACGTAGTGCTGCACGTGGAGGAAGGTCACGAAGGCGGCCCCGGGTGGCCCGCTGCCCTGTAGGGAGGCAAGTGGACGAAGGGCCATGCGGACCGTGACAGCTGGACGGCGTCGGGGTCCCTGGCCACCACTGCCCAGCCAGCCCCACACTCTGTGCCGGCCCTCACGGCGGTGGCTCAGGGATGCAGCCGGTGCCACACAAGGAAGAACCGAGTACGGTGTCGTCTGCGGCACCAAGGGCCTCGGCCGAGGCTGCGTGGGGCTGGCTGTCCCCAAGTTGGCACAGGGGTACCGCGCGGTGGTGGGATGCCCGGCCCCGCGGGCACTCACGTCTCGCGGTTCTCTGCTCCAGTCCTTCGGGAAGTATTTGCCGAGCTTCTGCTCCAGATCCACAAACACGTGCTCATCGTCTGAAAAGCAAAGCGGGGCGGCCCTAGAGCTGCCCGCAGGCCCGTGCCACCGTGTGGCGCAGCCCGCGTGGCGGAGACGCCGGGGGCCGGGGGGCATCCACCCAGGCAATGGGGCCGCCGCGGGCTGGCAGCCTGGGAGCCACGGGATGTCGGGTGTCGGCTGCCGGCCCCGCCAAGTGGCTTCCAGAACGGAGGGAGCTCAGACACCGAAACCCACACCTGCCACTGTCACAGCCGCTCAGCGACACTCGTCCCCGTGCTCTTGCCCTCCAGCGGCCCCTCTCCAAGCGGCAGCAAGTCCTCCCAAAACAGAAACGCCTGCACGTCTGGAGCCCCCCACCAGTGGTGGCGCCTCCTGTCCCCATGGCCTCAGAGCCCTGGGCCTACGCACCGACACTGACTTTTACTGACTTTTAGTGACTTTTAGAAAAGCGCAAACGGAACTGTGACGGGACACGGGAGACGACGCCCAGAGCAGACAGTGAGCAGGGTGGGCGCCCTTCAGACTCAGCCCCCAGAGGGGGCCCGTGTGCCTGGCCGGGGCCCGAGGGTGGGGCTGACTTACTTCTGACCACACTGAGGCCGAAGAAGTGGGCTTCTCTGATGCCGGTCTTGTCGCACACCTGCTGGAACAGCTCACGCCCGGTGGCCTGCACCTGTCGGAGAGCAGGGGCGGCTCCTGGTGCAGCTGCCAGGTGGCCCCAAGGAGCGGACGGTGGAGGGGGGTGGGGCCGCCGAGCTGAGCTGGGGCTGGTGGCCAGGGGCCTGGCTCAGGCAGCTCTCCGACCAGAGTCAGCGCTCAGAGGGGCCCCCAACCCAGCAGGGCAGCCAGTGAGGGGCTGGATGTCAGGGTGGGCCTGTGTCCTCTGTCCCCGGACTGAGGCAGGGCGGCCTCTGTGGCAGGGCTGGGGGAGGGTGGTGCCCTAGGGCATCCCCTGGGCTTTCTTGTCCTCACCCAACCTCACCCAGGCCACTCAGAAGGCAGGGCGGGGGCCACTGTGCCCCTGGGTCCCAGCAGTGCTGCCCGGGGGCATGAGGGCAGCCGGCCCGCCCTTGGGCGTGAGCTGCCCGCGCCCGGACGCCTGCCCCATGCCCACTGGGCCTTCCTGCCTCAGCAGCTTGGGAGGTTCCCTCCCGCGGGCACCGCCCCATCCCCACCCCAGCCCCCCCACAGGTGGCCGCCCCGCACAGGTGAGGAAACCTCCCTCGGTGTTTCATGACGACTGAAAATTTAACCACTTCTTAATATCAAGCATCCCAGTTCAAATTTACAGTTGTCTCAAATGTCAACTCTTTTATTTTCTGTCTTTTTAGATATATTTTATTGGTCATGCTACTACAGTTGCCCCATTTTTTTCTCCCCTTTATTCCCCTCCGCCCTGTACCCCCCTCCCACCAGCATCCCCTCCCCCCAAGTCCATGGGTCGTACATACAAGTTCCTTGGCTTCTCTCTTCCCTATACTATCCTTACCCGTCCCCTGTCTGTTTGTGCCTACCATTTATGCTTCTTATTCCCTTAACTTTTCCCCCATTCTCCCCTCCCCCTCTGTGCTGATAACCCTCCATGTGACCTCCATTTCTGTGATTCTGTTCCTATTCTAGTTGTTGGCTTAGTTTGTTTATCTTTTTGTATTTTTAGGTTCAGGTGTTGATAGTTGTCAGTTTGTTGTTATTTTACTGTTTATACTTTGTCATCTTTTTCTTAGATAAATCCCTTTAATATTTCATTTAATAAGGGCTGGGTGATGATGAATTCCTTTAACTTAGCTTTATCTGGGAAGCACTTAGTTGGCCCTTCCATTCTAAATGATAGCTTTGCCGGATAGAGTAATCTTGGATATAGGTCCTTGCCTTTCATGACTTTGAATACCCCTTTCCAGACCCTCCTTGTGTGTAAGGTTTCTTTGGAGAAATCAGCTGATAATCTTCTGGGAACTCCTTTGAAGGTAACTGTCTCCTTTTTTCTTGCTGCTTTTAAGATTCTCTCCTTATATTTAATCTTGGGTGATGTAGCGATGATGTGCCTTGGTGCGTGCTTCCTTGGGTCCAACTTCTTTGGGACTCTCTGGGCTTCCTGGACTTCCTGGAAGTCTGTTTCCCTTGCCAGATTGGGGAAGTTCTCCTTCACTATTTATTCAAATACGCCTTTCAATGTCTTGCTCTTCCTCTTCTCCTTCTGGTTCCCCTGTGATTAGGATGTTGGAACATTTAAAAGTTGTCCCAGAGGTTCCTGAGCTTCTCCTCGTTTTTTTGAATTCTTGTTTCTTCATTCTGTCCTGGTTGAATGTTTCTTTCTTCTTTCTGCTCCAAATCATTGATTTGAGTCCCGGTTTCCTTCCCCTCACTGTTGGTTCCTTGTGTATTTTTCTTCACTTCACTTTGCATAGCCTTCACTTTTTCCTCCACTTTGCGACCATACTCAACCATTTCTGTCAGCATCCAGATTACCAGTGTTTTGAACTCTGCATCTAATAGGTTGGCTCTCTCCTCATCACTTAGTTCTATTTCAGAAGCTTTGATCAGTTCTTTTGTTCAGGCCTTTTTTTTTTGTCTCCAAGCACCTATTATTTTATTATGTTGTGAGGGGCGGAGCCTTAGGTACTCGGCTGGGCGGGGCCACCCCATCTTGCCTTGTGGTGTTGTCTGCCGGGGAGGGGTCCAAGAGGGAACAACGCCTCTTGCTTGGCTCTTTGCTGGCTCTCAGTCACTTCCCTTGCTTCCCACAAGCAAATTGGGTTGTTCTGGTGCTGATACCCGGGCAGGTGGGTTTGTGTACGTTCTAGGACCCTGTGGGTCTCTCAAACGAACTCTCCCGTGAGGCTGGGAGTTTCTCCTGCTGCCACAACCCCCACAGGTTTTTATCGGTAGAGGTTTTGAGGCTTTGTTTTTCAACTTTTTTAAAAGGCATATTTTATTGATCATGCTATTACAGTTGTCCCATTTTTTTCTCCCCTTTATTGCCCTCTGCCCTGCACCCCACCTCCCACCAGCATCCCCCCACTTAGCTCATGTCCATGGGTCGTACATATAAGATCTTTGGCTTCTCCATTCTTAACCTCCCCCTGTCTATTTTGTACCTACCATTTATTTATTCCCTGTACCTTTTCCCCCATTCTCCCCCCTCCCCCTCCTCACTGATAAAACCTCCATGTGATCTCCATTTCTGTGATTCTGTTCCTGTTCTAGCTGTTTGCTTAGTTTTTGTTTTTTAGGTTCAGTTGTGGATAACTGTGAGTTTGTTGCCCCTTTACTGTTCATTGCTCTGATCTTTTTCTTAGATAAGTCCCTTTAACATTTAATATAATTACGGCTCAGTGAGGATGAACTCCTTTAACTTGACCTTATCTGGGAAGCACATTATCTGCCCTTCCAATCTAAATGGTAGCTTTGCCGGATAGAGTCATCTTGGATGTAGGCCCTTGCCTTTCATGACTTTGAATACTTCTCTCCAGCCCCTTCTTGCCTGTAAGGTTTCTTCTGAGACATCAGCTGATAGTCTTCTGGGAACTCCTTTGAAGGTAACTGTCTCCTTTTCTCTTGCTGCTTTGACGGTTCTCTCCTTATCTTTAGCCCTTGGCATTTCAATTATGATGTGTCTTGGTGCGGTCTTTTTTGGGTCCAACTTGTTTGGGACTCTCTCTGCTTCCTGGACTTGTATATCTATTTCCTTCCCCAAATTAGGGAAGTTTTCTTTCATTATTTTTTCAAGTAAGTGTTCAATGTCTTGCTCTTCCTCTTCCCCTTCTGGCGCCCCTAGGGTTCGGGCGCCAGCCCCTCCGGAGATGTCCCAGAGGCTCCTTATACTCTCCTTGTTATTTGGAATTGTTGTTTCTTCTTTCTGTTTTGGTTGAATGTTGATTTCTTCCTCATGTTCCAAAACCACTGATTTGAAGCCCAGCGCCCTCCCCTCCCTGCTGGTCCCCTGTGGGTTTTCCTTTATTGCAGTCGGTGTGGCCTCCGCTTCTTCCTTCAGGTCGCTGCTGTGCTCCACGAGCATCCCGACCACCAGTGTGCTGACCTCTGCACCTGACAGGTCACTTATCTCTGTTTTGCTTACTTCTCTTTTCGGGGTTTTGTTCTCTTCTTTCACTTGGGCCATGTTTCTTTGCCGCTTCATTTTGGCAGCCTCCCCCAGCCTGTCTCAATGTGTTATTAGGCACAGCTGCTCTGCCTCCCTGTCTTCCCACCCGAACCGGGGCCTGAGGCTTCTCTGAGGGGGCAGGACTCCGGGAACCCGGCCCATCAGCTCCTGCATGGCGTGGCCAGCCCATGTAAATGGGTCCCCGGGTGGGCGGGAGGCCCCGGGGACCCGCGTAAATCTCACTGGGAGCGGCTACCCCTCATCTGAGAGCATGGCCGCCTCTGTCCAAAGCTTTCCGGAACCTCCTTATCCTTGAAATGAAAATGCCACCCCTGGGGCCCGCCAGCTTTCTGGGGGCTTCCCCTTCCTCTAACCGCAACTAAAACAGGCGGATAAAGTGCGCCCACCTGGAGCTCGGCTCCCTGCCGCCCACGCCCCCTGGAGACCCCGGGAGGGGTGCTGGGCCGTGAACTCATGTCTCACGTCAGGGGTGTCCCTCAGGGGCTTCCCTTTCTCAGGCAGAGCGGGCCGCCCCAGCCCCGCCCGGCCCCACACAGACCCCAACCCGGTGCTGCAGAGAGGCTCGCCTCCGGCGGGGGGCGCGGACAGACAGACAGCCCACCCCGGGGCCCGAGACACACACCTGCCGGATGCACCCAGCGCCCAGCGGGGCCCCATCCAGCTAGTGGTGAGTGGAGGACCCAGGAGGGCCTCGGGATCGGACAGCCCTGGGCTCGAGCCCCAGCTCGGCGCTCGGCACTCGGCGCCACAGCCGAGCACGCCCGCGCCTCTGGGCCCGCCCCCGTTGGTGGAGTTGGACAAACGAGCCCCCGCTGAGCCCGGGCGGAGCTGGCGTCTCCGCGAGGGGCAGCGGGCGGCGCAGGCGGAACCGGCTGCGGGGCAGGGCCAGCCGCTCCCGGCTCGGACGGGCCGCCGACCACGGGGACTGCCGGTCAGGTGAGCAAAAGCCACTGCGCCGGCCACTCCAGCGGTTAACGAAGGCAGGAGAGACCACACTCCCGACCAAAGAAATCCCGGCCGGGACCCACGTGTCCTTCCGGCGACGGGTGAGGGACCGCGGAGCAGCAGCCCGCGTCCCCACGGGCCCCGCGTGGCCCACCGCACCCCCGCGCCGCTGCGCCCCCGCGGGCCCCGGCGCCTGCTCCCTGGAGGGGCCTGCGCTTCCCCGGCGCCCCCCGCCCCCCGACTCCCGTCGGCGCGGGAGCCTGGCCGCCCTCCTCCGTGAGCCGTCTGCTCCGCCGCGGAGGGCGGGGGAAGGGCCGGGAGGAGACCGCTGGGGAGCCGCTGTGCCCGGGCGCGGCGGCAGTGGCTCAGGCGGAGGGCCGGGTCTGCCGGGGCGGGGGCAGGGGCGCCACCCCCAGACAGGGCCCTCCGAGGGAGTCCCCTCAGTGACCGGCAGGCAGCAGCGGCCTCTCAGTCGCCGACCACGGGCGCTCGACCAGCTGGGCTGCCTGGCGGAGTTTGCGGAGAGGCGTCTCCCGCGGGCGCGGAGTCAGCGGCGTCGGGTCTCCGAATTGGCGTCTCCGCCGAGGGCCGGCTGGGTCACGTGACAGGCCTCTCGCCACGGCCGCGCGCGTCCCAGCGGCCGCCGGCTCTGGGCACAGCCCTCGGCGGCTGCCTCAGCGGACGCGCCGTGACCGCGGCATCTGCTGGACGCTGCCTCCTGGGAGGCTCGGGTGCAGCTGGGGCCGCAGGCCCGTGGGGGACTCGGCCGCGGGGGGAGCCGAAGGCGGGCAGAGGAGAGCGAAAGGGAAGGGCCCAGGGGGCTGTAAGGCCAGGCGGCCTTGCTGGCTGGGGACGTGCCTCACACGCAGCCGCTGCCTCCCCAGCGGCCCCTCCGCGAGAGGACAGGTCTCTCCGGGCGGGGGATCGGGTGGCCCGCAGACGCAGCCTGATTCTCCGGCCCCTCAGCACTGGTTCCAGGAGGGGCGGCGGCCACACTCAGCCCCCCCGCCCCCCACCGCCCAGGTCACATGCAGAAGGTCCAGGTGGGGTGGGTCCCTCGGAGCAAAATTAACCCAGAAACGTGCTGGGCTCTGAGGGGACTGGTCAGCACTCAGCCCCAGGACGCGGACACTGTGGGGCTGGTGGGCCCGGCCACGGCGGCGGGCCAGAGCAAGGGAGAAGCAGACGCCGTGTGAGGGGCTGTATGCCAACAGCGGGCACGGTCCTGTCCGAGAGGAAGGGCGGCAAGCCCGTCGGCCCCACGAGGTCCCCACAGGGCCCCCGTGGCCCCATACTCACCCCACAGCCCCTGCTGTCCTCCTGGCCACCCCCCACTCACCCTCACGGTCACCCCACAGTCACCCCGCTTTCCTTGGCGCTCACCCCCATGGCCAGCCGCAGCTGCTCCCGCGTGGGCAGCAGCACCAGGACGTCCCTGCGCTCCACGGACATCGCGCTGCCCCCACGCTGTCCTCAGGACAGGGCCACCTCCTTGGTCTCCTGCGGGAGAGAACGGGTCAGGGGGCGGCCAGGGAAGGGCCACGCAGCCACGGACTGCTTGCCGCCCAAAGGGACGGGGCCACGTGAGTCACCGCCTATCAGGCCTGCCCCCTCCGTCTGGCCACAGCCAGGGCGCACGACACCCCAAACTCACCCAGCCGCAGGCCTCCTGAGGACGGGACGGAAGGCAGGAGTGCTGGCCGGGTTCCAGCCCACCCTGTGCGGGGACAAGGCCCAGGGCCGTGACTGCCTGGGGCCGGAGCGCGACGATCGGAACGCAAACAAACTGCGTCAGGCTGGGCGGCCTTCTGCGGCTGCCCGGTGGCTCCCCCGTGGGAGGGCCGCCTCCCCTTTTCCGGACACCAGAGGAAAAGGCCGCGCAGAAGCCCTGGACGTGAACGCCAGGACCGGGGCACTGCCGAGGCTCCCGGGGAAGACGGAAGGGGCAGGAGAACCCCGACCCCGCACGCAGGCTCCGGCGCGGGGTCGCCAAGCAAACACACCGCAGAGGTGGCCACGCCAGTCCCCAGACACAGCCCTCCGACGGCTGCTGACTCTCCTCAGGAACGGAGATTGAGGACAGCCCGTCCACGGCCCTGGCTCCCTGCCAGCCCGCGCGGCAGCGAGACCCGGCTGCCAGGGAGGCCGCGCACGGACGTCCCCGAGGACAGGCGGCGGGTCTCTTGCTGCCCCGTGTCTGGCCCCTGGGTTAGAAGGGGCGGAAACCCCTCCCCGCCCTCTCTGCCCCCACCGCCTGCCCCGGCTCTGCTCGGACTGGGCGCCTCCCAGGCTGACCTGCAGCCCCGTCCCCTCCTCTCTGGGAGAGCGCCAAGCTCCTCATCTTGGGACGTTCGTATGGCCCTTCGGCCGGCAACATAACGATTCTGAAAAAGGCAAAATGGCCCAGTGGACAGACGCCAGCTCTGGAGGTCTCCCCAGCTGCTCAGCCCACCGGCTCGGTGGCCTGTGACCTGCTGACTAAAGGTCGTCAATGGTCCTGTTAAAAGGACAGCAGTGAGCCTTCCCTTCTCACGTGTCTGAGCACACGGCGAGGAGAGCGGGCGGGCTGCCTGTCTCACACACGCAGAGACACACAGTCGGCGGGGGCAGCTGCAGGACGCCGAGGGGGACACCGACAGGGACGGGTCTCCCAAGGGCTGAGAGCCAGGGACTGACGCCACCTGCCCGCCGGGCAGGCAATGAATGACCCACAGGCAGTGCGCGCTCAGCCTCAGTTTCCCCTCTGTCCGGTGGGGCGGCGGCGTCCGCGCCTGCTTGTGTGGTACGCGCGACCCTGTGCTGGCAGACGCCCCCGGGGCAGCCCCAGGCCCTCCGGTGAGAAAGGCAGAGGGGAGGTCCTGCACTCTGGCGCTGAGCACGGCCACGGGCACCCCAGCTGGCCCCTCCTCCTCCCCATCTCAGGGCCCCGTGGTCTGAGGCAAGTCCCGGGGCCAGTGAAGTGACTGCACTGGGTTGTGGGGACGGAGGTCACTTCCTGGAAAGGCTGCAGAGGCTTCTCATCCTCAAGGGTCAGCCCCACCTGGAGCCCCCCACCAGGTGAGCGCCACTGTGCTGTGGTTGTCAGGAAGTAAGAGCTGTCCCCTCTGGGCCCCCAGACGAACGCCGCTCTGAGGGCTTCTTGTCCTCGGGCCAGCTTGCCCGAGCCTGCCTGCCCCACGTCGCTGGCCTCAGGCCTGGGGAGGGGCAGGGCGGGCGGGCGGGCGGGCGCGTCCCCTAACCGTGTCCTGACCCACCTCCTCACACGTCGCAGCCCGAAACCCATTCTCTGCCCACTTCCCTCTCCTGGAAAACCAGCCCTTCATCATGAGACCGGCCCGCGAAGAATGTCTACAGATGGGGCAGCTGGAAACAAGTCCACAAAGTCCGGGCTTCACAGGACGAGGCGGGAGCGCCGTCCAGCAGCAGCGGGAATGAAGTGCCGCAGGCGCAAGGACATCAGGGCCTCAGCCAACGGGGAGAGGCCACCACCGCCGCGCGTTTTCTCTGAGCCGAGAAACGCCCAGAACGGGCAACGCCCCCAGGCAGAGCGCCCTGCGGCGGCCGGGCTGCAGGGGCGGCGCACGCCCGGGTAGGCTCTGCCCCGGGGCCGCGGGGACGCTCCGCGAGCAGAGGGGCCTGGGGGCACAGCCCCTAAATTCGCTACAGCTGGGTCGGCCGCTGACTTGAGATGGGTGTGTCTCATAGCATGTAGGTTATAAAAGAGAAAAACGCAAAGCGTCGTTCAGCAGACGGCAGTGGGCCGGGCGGGGGCCTTCCCAGCAGGCGCACGCCGGAGCAGCAGTGCGTGCGTGCGAGTGTGTGTGTACACGTGTGTGTGCACGCGGATGGCGTAGCCTCCATAACAGCCAACGAAGCTGTGTCCGCCCTTGCGTCCCCTCCTGCCCAGTCGGTAAATGACACTGAGGCTTGGGGGCTGGGCCCTTGCCCAAAGGACACCGCCGCTCGGGACGCTGTGCTGGGGACCTGCTCCAGGTGGAGACACAGGACGCAGCTGCCTGATCCACCCCATCCCAGCCGCCAGCTCTGGCGGCGGGGGCAGCAGAGGACCCTGGATCAGTCCCTGCCGGTCCTTCCGCACGCTCCCCCAGGGACTGGCTTCTGCACTGCTGGGCTGCGGGGGGAGTTGAGGGCAGAGGGCAGGAGGGAGCCGGCTAATTACAGCGGGGCGGCCCCCTCCTTCCCCACCGTCTGCCCACACAGCGGATTCTTGGAGTTCCCTCCCTGCGTGTCTCCGCTGTGGCTGGCGGTGCCTGCCCACACACTGGCCTTAGGTCAGCTGTCAGCAGGCCTCTGGCTGCAGGTGGCCCAGCCCCACACCTGCAGCGCAGCCCAGCCCAGCGGGCCGGCTGTGCTCACGACAGACAGACCGGCCCTCCGAGATCCCACCCCTCCCACACCTCAGCTACAGTAGCACCTCCCGGCCTGCATTTAGTAAACATTTAGTAAAATGTTTGACACTGCCGTGCATGTCCCCAGGGTCTGTCGTCTGAGCACACCGGGAGGCAAATGCCCTTGCTGGGGCCCCACACAGTCCCACCACCCTGACTCACAGGGACCCGCAGCTTAGGACACGACAGACTTTGGAGAGTAAAATGGGTTTTGGCAAAAGGCTGACCCACACACTGGGGCCGTGTCCTGTCTGCGAGGCTGCGCTGGGCTGTGGGTGCGCGGCCAATCCACCACCGGGCAGCTGGGTGGCCTGGGGTCCCTGCGGGAGGTTATGGCCGCTGCCTTGTGGGTTAGGTGAAAGCATGTGCCAGCCCCCGTGAGCTCCGGCAGAGCTGCCTCCAGGAACGAGACTGAGGTGGGGTCCACCGGCCTGGGGAGCCCCAGTCCGGGTGGGGTGATGTCTTATCATCACTAGGGCTCACAGTCGCTATGGTGACAGGACAGCGGAGACTGGCTTTCAGTGCATTTTATTGCTGCTTTTCAATCCTCTACACACAGGGTCCCCCCACCTGCCGGGGACCCTTGAGTCCCCCAAGGGCACCCGCAGGGAGGGGAGATCCCCCTGCTGCTGTGGCCATGGTGGGGTTGTTTCAGGTGACAGTGAGCTCAGGCTCGTCTGACAGGGGACGCTGCCGTCACCGCAGTGAGAGGGCGTGGGCACAGGCGACAGGACTCGGCAGTGCACACCACTTCTTTCATCCAGGAGGGGTCTCTGAGCCCCACTGACGGGCTGCCAGGTGCCGTTCTTGCCGCTGGCAGAGACAAAAACAGCCCCTCGGTAAGGACGGTCCACCCTGCCCTCTGCTCGGGACACAAAACCCACGAAGCCCCTCGTTTCTTTTCCTTTTCTGCCCAAGTCCCAACAGTTTTACCACCAAAACACGCCAGCATGTATCTGCCCATGTCCCCTCCTCCACCACCCGGGCCCCACCTGCCTCATGTCCAGCCCGGACTATTGCACGGGGCTCCCAAAAGCTCCGCTTCCACCCCCCAATCTTGCTAAACGGGGGGCCAGTCCCCTGGCTCCTGCTCCAAGCCTGCAGCAGCTTGCCGCCCCCGCAGAGGAGACCCACATGCAGTCCCGAGGGTCAGCTTGGGTTTGAGCCCCCTCGTCACTGGCCCTGTGGGCTGTCTGGCCTCCCACCTTCCTGCCCCAGGACCTTTGCACATGCCGCCCCGCATGGAAGCTCCTTCCAGCGTGTCTGCCTGGTTTGGCCCCTTGCTGCCTCCAGAAACCAGCCCACCCTGAAGCCAGGGCCTCACTGTCCTCCACGCCGCCGACCATAACTTGGCACATTCCCGCGTTTACCGTCTGTCTCTCCACTAGGAGGCAGCGCCACGTCTCACTGTTGCACTCCCACCGTCTGTGGGCCACAGAACGTGTTCAACAAGCGTTTGCCGAGTTAAAATACCCATCGCGCGCCGGCGATATCGGCCAGTGGGGTTTCCAGCCGCCCCTGGGCAGGGCTGTTGTGTCCGTCTTTCAGATTGGACACTGAGGCTCGGAGCGGGCCCTGGACCGCAGGTCTCCCAGCTTCTGCCTGGTGCTCTCCCATGTCCACTCCCGTCTGCCGGGAGCCGCATCCTCGGGAAGCCGTTGCCTGCCTGTCCCGGGCCAAGTCCCGAGGCCCGGGTGGGGCCAGGGCCTGGCCGCCCTCTGCGTGCCCGCGCCCGCGCCCCTCTGCCTCGGGCTCCGCAGGAGACGGGGCCCTGCGAGCTGCAAGGGGCTGTGGTCACAGGCGTGCGCTGCTAACTTCTCAGGGCTCGGGAGAAGGGCAGGGACGCCCCCGGCTCTCCTCCTGGTCCCCAACAGAACTTCCCAGTGATGGAAGTGTACTCGTTGGGGCAGCTGCCATTTGGTGTGTACCCCTGGAACTGTGAGGCTGGGGGCCCCCCAGCCGGGGCTCCCCAGGCCCCTGGGGGCTGCAGCGCCCCACCCCAACCTGTGCTCACTGCGCCCGGGGGCTCAGCCTGGGCCACTTTCCCCCTGGAATGTCCTCCACTCTCTGCCTCCATCCACAGCCTCTCGGTCCTCAAAGCGCCCCACAGAGATGCCGGGCCCCGCGCGTCCTCGGCTTGCTCTGCCTCCTGGGGCTCCTCAGTGCCCCGCGGTCCTCACTCGGGGCGGGAAGGGGAGCAGGGCCCCCATCCAACGTCTTCAGCGGCCCATCCCACGGAGCGGCGTCCCCTACACTGTATGCGTCCACGTCACCTGAGGGCTTCTGGCCACATGGGAGCTTGGGGCAGGCCCAGCGGCTCTGAGTGGCCACAATCTGAACTTCCAACAAGTTTCCGGTGCCCCCGCTGCTGCCCAGGGACCACCTCTCAGGGCCCGGTGCGGAAGCCAGACACATGGGCCCAGCAGGCACCCACGGGATGAAAGTGCTGAATCGGGGTCATGCCCCCACTACTCGGGGTGGAGCCGATCAGAAACCCCACGTCTCGCTTCCCAGCTGTGGCCCAGCCCCGGTATCCCCCTCTGTGGTGTTGTCGCCAGCCACGCCGTCCTGCCTCTGCACCTTCCGCGCGCTGGCCCTCCGCAAAGGCCGCCTTTGGGCACCTCAGTGTGGCCTCCCGCTTTCAGTTCAAGCTCCAGCGTCGCCCCCGGAGCCCTCTGGCCAGCAGAGGGCAGGCTCAGGACCGCGCTGGCTCTCTCCCGACTCTTGAGGGGCCGGGTGACCCCTCCAGTCTCTGCTGGTCACCCATCGCGCTCACTGACGGAAGCCCCTCCACAGCTGCTTCTCCGTCCCGCACTGTGGGTCCCCACGGCTTTGACAAGTGCTTTGGCCATAGTATGTTCTCAGTAACGATGCACCACACGCATGGACACCGGGCCCACTAGGTGACCTCCACAGAAGTTCCACAGTGCGGCAGACCCGGCCGGAGAAAAGATGGACAAAGGCAGCCTTGACTTTTACAGATCACCTGACGTCCCGTCGAGGAAAATGGTCCCTATGGCCCACAACCGTCGGGACTCAAGGCCATGGCCATCACAGGTGGCCCCCCTTCTCCCAGCCTGCAGAGAAGCACTGTTGATGGCAACAAGCCGAAGCATTTGGCACTGCACGTGGCCCCAGCCCACTCCGTCTAGTGGTGTCACTGTGAAGTGTGCCGAGGGTCCTCCCCAGTTTATTCCTTCGTTTAGTTTTTACGAGGTAACTCGGATTTCTTGGACCAACCCCAAAACATTTACTTGGTTAAGGTCACAGCAGCGTCCCAGAACTGTAAGCCAAGACCAACTCAGTCTTCCTGCAGAACTCCAGTGAAGTTTGGAGACATTTGCAGCAAGAAAGCCACGGGCTAACCCTAACCCTAACCCTAGCCTTCAGAGGAGCTCTCTGAAGCGCCAGCCGGACGCAGCGCCGCTCTTCGTGACAGTCCAGACTCCGCGTCTGCACTCAGGGAGCCGGGCTGGGTGCTGCTGGGCCCTGGGAGCTGGACCCCTCTTGTCGGAGAGTAAAACGAAAACGGGGTTTTTTGTTTCACTGAGCCACGCAGCGCGGCGCTGTGCTGCGACTTTAAATAGCGTGGCGCTCTGTGTGGGACACTCTTAAGAGGCGTCTGCATTCTCCAGGCGACCTGCATCCTCAGTGGCCGGTCACAGGCAGGCGACCTTGGGCGAGTCAGTTAACTTCTCCAGGTCCTGGGCTCTCGGGAGCCTCGCAGGCTCCACACCAGAGGTGTCCTGGGTGCAGCCCTCCATGGGGCGTGCAGCGCAGGGACGTCCCCAGCCCGCAGCAGCTAAGGCGGGCTGCTCCAGCCATGTGCCACCTGCCACCCGCCACAGAGAACTGACGGGAGGCCGGCCTCGTGGAAGGGGCCAGGACTGGCTTCTCTGGGCCTAACATTAGGAATTTACAGAGCGGGGTAAACTATACAGAACGGGGTGCTGGGTCAGAGCTGTCAAAAGCACGTGGCACTTCAGCCACCACCAGGCAAAGCGTTAACACACCCAGCAGGACCCAGGCCCGTGGCAGTTCCTTCCCAGTTGATGCCTGGAAGGGCCATCTGCTGCCCGGCCGACCCTTGGCTGATAGCGGAAAAGCCGGCCCCCCACTGGCACTGGGGCTGCGGAGCCCGTCCATGAGCTGCTCCCTGCGTCCGTGAAATGGAAACCTAGCCTGGGCTTTCCAGACGCCGGGAGCTCACGGCCGGGAAAGCTCCGCAGGGAAGACATGCTGGGCCTCAGGGTCGGACTGGCCCGGGCTGGACCCCCTCCCACCTCCTGAGCTCGGACAAAGCACGCCGTCTGCGCCCCCCGCACCCCACAGGTCTCCCGGCTCTGAGACCTGGACCGCCCGGTTATCCCTGCTCTGTTGTGTGTGTATGAGCCTCCTCCGGCGAGCTCTGGACACTGGCTCTGCACCCAGAGCCCCCAAAGCGGCCGGGGCCCGCGGTGCGGCCACGCACAGGCCGGGCCCGATCCTCCCGCAAACGGGGAGGAGTCACGTGGGAGCCCGCTGCCTTCCCTGCGCCTTCAAAGAGACGGCAGATCCAAGTTGTCATTCATGGCAAGGACTCAAAAATGACTTGAAATATATATGAACTCCAGGCCAATGCTATCTGGTTAAATTTTTAAAAACACACACACACACATACCACCATTCATGACATTTCACTAGTCCAAGTGACAACAAAGCTGGTCATGGGGGAGGAGGGTGGCAGGGTGGTGACCAGTTATCTGATGTCCCCAACCTGATCCCATTTCCTGGGTGTAGATCTGGCACGTGTCCTGGCCAAGCACGGACGCCCACCAGAACACCCATCCTAGGGCCAGTACCCCAAGGACAAGTGGACAGCAAACTCTCGGGAAGCTGAGGTCCACTTAGAAGGTGCTTCTGGATGGAGGGACACCTGCCTCCATGGCAGGTGGCAGTGAGAATCCACCCAGGCCTGAGGAGGGAGGCCCAAGGGGGCCCGTGGCATCCGGAGCACCTCTCGTGAGGGACTGGTTTGCCTGGTGATGGGTGACTTGGCATGGCCTCCGGGAGGGGCGTGGGCAGGCAGCGGGAAGAGGACACCTGCCCGTGGTGGACGAGAGCTGCAGGTGGACCTCACAGCGGGGCTGGGCCCCCGGGGAGGGGGCCGCAGCCCAGCCCGTGTGCTGACCCCAGTTCAGGGACCTCAGCCAGGCTCCACGAGGGGCCATCGGACGTGGCTGCCATCACCGGTGGCCCCAGAGAAGAAGCCTGCGAGGTGCTGTCAGCGGGACAGTGACAGCCCGGTCACAACTGCTCCTGGGTCCCGTGAGCCTCGCAAGGCTGCCACCAGAGTCCCCCTACCCAGGGCCTGGCAGGGGACGGTGTCATGACTGTGACAGTCCCTCCCCACTGGCTCAGAGCTGCCTCCTGTCTCAGTCTGCCCGGCTCTCAGCGGCCTGCAGCCGGGCCCCCCGTGTGTGGCGGGGGGAGCGGGGGAGGGTGCAAGGGAGGGGCAGGGCGGGTATGGGCAGACGTGGGGCCCACCTTGCTCCCTGTGCCCCAACCCCTCTGGGTGCCCAGGGTTGTAGCGCACGTTCAACAGGACGGGCAGAGAGCTAAGAGCTGGTGACCACGACACTTGTGAGTGACAACTACACTGGGACAACAGGCGTCGCCGGACAATGTCCCATGCCTGTGGTTCTGCCCCAAAGGACAGAGACCTGAGCTGCCCTTTAAATTCCAATTGTTCAGAAACAGAAGGTAACCCTCCTGTCAAGTACAGGGTGCCCGGTGGGTCCCATCTTAAAGCTGGTTCTTCAGACAAACGCTGGGGGGCAGTTCTGGGTGGGAAACCACACCCTGAGGACACCGAGACTTCAAAACCCATGTGACACCCTGTGATATAAAGAAATAGCTCTGCTCGCCTCCAACAACGAGTGTTTCTGCAACATCAGACAGAATCCACGCGGCTGCCCCGCCCCGCTCCGCCAGGGTTTCTGCCCAGTTACTCAGGCGCACCCACTCACGGCAAACCGCCACCAAGGCCTTTCGACGGGCCTCTGGGTGTGGACCAAACACACGTGAGTGTGGGTTGAGAAGCTGCACGCACTTTCCGGAGCCGACCACGGAGCCGGCCCTGCCGCAGGAGCAAAGCGACTTTGCACCCAGAGCGGGCTCAGGCGCGCTCCTCCGAACTGGCTGCAGGGGTTTCGGGCAGTGTGTTTCTGGAAGCAATGAAACGCAGGCCCTCTCCAGGGCCCTGCTGGGGTGGTGCACACGGCTGAGGAGGTGGCCCCCAAGAGTCAGGGCTGAAGTGGGGAGGGGACTGGTGGGCAGCCCGCCCGACCTGGCAGGTGGGCCACCCAGCCCTGCCTTGGTCTTTGGGGGCCTTGCATCTCCTGAGGTGCAAGTCCACGTCTCTCGTTCCCTGCAGGGGTGGGGTGCATGCCAGGCCGGAAGCCGGGGAGCCGTGCTGTGATAGCTGCTTTCTCTGGGAAGCCGCCTCCATCCCGGGGCTGCGCGAGAGCCCAGGCACGCGCCTCCCGACCCGGGGTCCTGCCTCTGGGTCCGTGTCCCAGACTGCGAACTCACAGCTGCCCGCCAGCGTGCCAGTTACAAAAATGCCCACCTGAGGTTGGAGAGGCCTGCACTTTGCTTACCCAAACCCAGCTCTGCAGGGGGCTGGGGCCTCTTTTGTCCTCTTGTCCCCACGATCCTAGCTACCAGGAAACCCTGTAAAGTCCAAGAGGGGTGATCCGGGAGAGGGAGAGTGTGTGTGGCTTACAGAGAGAGCCTGCTTCCGTCAAGGCGCAGCCCGCGGGCACGCGCCTGCCCCCGCAGGTCAAACCACCCAGGGCCGGGCTGCACTCCCTTCTGCCTGGCTGGCTCGCTCCGCTAGACTGGCCGGGCCTGCTCCCCCCGCAGATTTTGGTGGGAGGCTGTGGGCCCAGCTCACTTTCTGTTTCTGGTCATCTTTTCGGCAAAGGCTCCACAGCAGAGGGGGCGCGTCCAGGCCATCCGGCCGGCAGGCCCTATCCCACAGCAGCGCCTGAAGGGCCCAGCTCCCGCCGCCGGACAGCAGCCTTGAAAAGCCCCGGGTTAAAGGCGCGCACACACACTCCCCGACGCACCGCAGGCAGGGACGCTCCTGTGTGGCAGCCTTGAGGGGTCCTTTGACCGCCCTCACAAGCCAAGGAAACATCCTCAAACTTTGTGATTAAATGCCGAGATGTCGTCTGTCTTATGTCAACATCCCCCACAGACAGCCACCCCCCCCCCAATAATTCACTGGGGGCTCCGGTCCTTCTGGGCCTCGCTGCGCTGCAGCGGGCAGCCCCTGCCCCAACCTGGGGTTTTCCCAGCGCAATCCGAGGAATCCGACAGCGACAGCGACAGCGACAGCGCAGGGAACAGGGCGGCTGCCTAGGACCTCGGAGCACGCGGGAAGCCCCTCCTCCCGCTCCCGGCGAGTCTCGGGCCGCTTCCACGGCCTGCGCCCCCGCCCCCGCCGCCCGAACACGGGCTCAGAAAACCCACACGTCAGGCCGCACGCGGGTCCAGGGCAAGACCGGGGAGGCGCGCACCTGCCTAACGGCGCAGGGCCGCGCGGCGGGACGCGGCGAGCGGGGGGGTCCCGAACCCTCTGCAGGGCGCCAGCGGCGCAAACCCGAAAACCAGGGCAGCGGCGCAGCCTGGGGGCAGCGCGTCCACCCAGGGCCGCACCCCCGGCCCGGGGACCCCGTCCGGGTGCGGGACACGCGGGCCGACGCGCTCACCTGCCGAATCTCCGTCGGGTCCGGGTCGGGCTCACGGGTCCGGGTCGGGGTCTGGATCCGGATCCGGATCCGGCTCGGGGTCCGGGTCAGGATCAGGGTCGGGGTCAGGGTTGGGGTCAGGGTTGGGTTCCGGGTCCGGGTCCGGATCCGGATAGGGCTCCTGGTCGGGGTCGAGGTCCAGGTTCGGGTCCCGGTGCGGGGCTGGCGCCGCGTCGGGGTCTGGGGGCGGCGGCGGCCGGGCGGAGCCCCGCGGGGCACGGCGCTTATAGGCGACCTCGGGGAGGGCCGGGCAGGCGCTCGGGCTCGGGATTGGCCGGTGCAGAGGCCCCGCCCCCGGGCCCGCCCACCCCGCCCCGCCCCCGGCGGCCCGTGGGCGCGGTCGTTGGTGCGCGCCGCGCGGCGTTAACGTTCCCGGGCGGCCCGTCCCCGGGTCAGTCAGTCCGCGGGAGGGGGGCAGGGCGACTGACGCCGGACGCCTGGCCCTTCTCTGCCCCGGCACCTGGGCGGCGGGGCGCGGGCGGCCGCGGGGGCACGCGTGCGGTGCCGGGGCACGGCTCCGCGTTTTCCTGGGAGGCGCGCGCGGCGGCTTTGACGCCGCCAGCTGCGCGGGCAGCGATGTGTCGCCATCGCCTGTGTGCTGTTCAGACGACACGAGGCGGTTTATGTGACGTCCGTGCGTCAACACAGCAAAGGGTCCTTAGCCTTTCCAGTTGGGGGTTGAAAGATTCTCCCTCCCTAGGAAAAGGTATAAAGTTCCCAGCCAGCAAAGAAGGCGGGGCGCGGGGGGGGGTTCGTGTGCTTTCCAAAACTGACTTGGAAACTACATTAAAATGCAGGGCACACGGGAAGGGCTCGGGGGGTTTTGTTTGTCTGGGCGCGACACTTTATTTAACGAACAGTTATTTGAATAATAAGAGTGACCAGCGAGGAAGAAGACATTCACCTCCTGCTCAGTTCCAAGAAACACCCCACCTCCGGCCGCGCCCGTTCCTGTCTTGCTCTCCCTTCGCCCTTCCCAGACGTTCCCGGAGCGACTTGCCCCCTGGCCCCCCGCCTGCACGGACTCCCTCGGTGAGCGGGGCCCAGGCACCTTCTAGGGCCCCTGCCCGTCGCTGGCGGGGCGGCCAGTCTGAAAGGGGGGGCGGCCGGCTCTCACAAAACGAAACATCCTCCCACCATGCGACCCCGCAGTCACGCTCCTTGGTATTTACTCAAAGAAGCCGAGACCCCACGTCCGCACAGAAACCTGCACGCGATGTTTCTAGCAATTTTGTTCATAATCGCCAAGACTTGGAAGCGGCCAGGGGGTCCCTCGGTGGGGGTGGATAAACAGACCGTGGTCCCTCCAGACAAGGGGAGGTTATGGAACCACTGAAAGAAATGGGCCGTCAAGTCATGAAAAGACGTGGAAGATCCTGACACGCATGGGACTAAGTGGGAGAAGCCAGTCTGCGAAGGCTACGTCCTGAACGCTTTCAACTCTGTGACACTGCGGAGAAGGCGGACCTAGGGACAGTACACAGGTCAGGGGCGGCGGGGGCAGGGGGCAGGACTGGGCGGAGCACAGGGGGTTTTAGGGACCCGGGCCAGGCCGGGGCGCCGCTTCTGCTCAAGGCCCTGGCCTCACCCTCTCTCCCGCCAGCTCCCCACTGCGCTGGGGCTGGAGTCCGAGCTCTCCCCCGTCACGGCGGGGGCCTCAGCGCTTGTCGGGAGGTGCCAGCCCGTCAGAAGGCCGCGCCCTGTGTGTGCAGGGGGAGGAGCCACAGACTGGGTTCCAGAGCGTTTCCCGGGGCCTGAGCGCTCACCCAAGATGCGGACCGCGGGGTGTGGGGTGGCAGCAGCCAGGAGGGCTCCCGCTGACCATGGGGGTGGCGGTGGACCTGTGGGGACGCCTGAGCCTTGGATGG
Source organism: Mormoops blainvillei (assembly GCA_004026545.1). NCBI lineage: Eukaryota > Metazoa > Chordata > Mammalia > Chiroptera > Mormoopidae > Mormoops > Mormoops blainvillei. Next base: position 16,300 of record PVJD01002195.1, on the reverse strand, counting down.
GGACCACAAAGGACATGGTTGTATCCTCCAAAAGGAGGTGTTACTGAAGTTCTCAGCTCGCTACCAGTGAGTGGGACCTTATTTGGAAATGGGGTCTTTGCAGAGGCGATTCATTATGAGGAGGTCGCGCTGGGGTAGGATGAGCCCTCATCCAGCATGGCCGGTGTCCTCCCAAGAGGAGACAAGACAGAGAGATGGACAGGAAGAGGAAGGTCGGCAGAAATTGGGGTGACGGGTCTACAAGCTAAGGGATGCCAAGACTGTTGGTGCCCCCAGAGCTATGCAGAGGCGGGAAGGATGGTCCCCCAGAGCCTTCAGGGGAGCACGGCACTGACCGCCCCTGACCTTGGCCTAGTGGTCACCACAACCATGAGAGAATGGATTTGGCTGTCGGAGGCTGCTTGGTCTGCGGTCCTGTGTACGGCGGCCCCCAGTCTCTGATACAGACACCACCTTGGGTGTCCCTAGGGTGTGTGGCCCGGTCTGGCTGAGCGGGGATCAGACCTGGACAGCCTGGCGGCCTTTTTGCGTGTGACTGGCATCAGCAGCCAACCGTTCAGAGTTTCCTCAGGGCCTTGGCCAATCGAAGCAAATAGAAGGCCCGCACCACAGTGTCTGGGTTTGTGCTGGAAGGAGACAGGGAGCCGTGGTTGGTCAGGGCGTGGCTTGGCCTGGGCGGCGGCGGCGGCCGGATTCCAGCGGCCTCGCTCATGTCTGCGCCCCGTTTCTTCAGTGGTCCCTCCAGGAGTGGGGGCCAGTGTGTGGCAGGTATGGCTTCTCACCGGGAAGGACGCAGGGTGCAGCTGGGTTTGCCCCATGTGCTTTCCCTAGCCGCTGTGACTGAGGGCCGCCCACCGGAGGCCAGGGGTACAGGCGGGATGGGCAGGGCCTCGGCCTCTGGAGGCCCTCTGGCGGCGTCCGTGCGCTCTCCCAACCCCGAGCCCCGGCCGCTCCAATCTCTGTCTCCGTAGCCACGAGGCCTCCCGCTCTCTGCGTCCCTCTTTGCCACCACTGATAAGGATGCCAGTTGCCTTGGGGCCCCGCATTCCCCAGTGTTGCCCCATCCTACCCACTCACGTCAGCAGTGACCTCATTTCTGAGGTTCTGGGGGTTCAGAGGTCAACATGTCTTTGTCTGGGGAGGAGCCCTGTCCAATCCAAAACATCACCCTGACGCACCCCGTCTTCAATCACGATGGGGGCTGGGGGCGCGGTTCTCACCAGGACAAGGGTCAAGGTGAGGCAGGGCAGAGTCGGGGGAGCAAACGAAGAGCTGCTTCCCGGGGCGTTTGCCTCTGTCTCCAGTTTTAGGCTTCAAGTAGGAGCCTGCGGCAGGAACGCCAGGACCTGGGTGCCCCGTTCCTCTGGGCCAGTCGCCTCCTTGGCCGTACTTCCTCAGAGCGGGTCTGGCTTCGGACCCACCAGACCCGCCAAGCCCGGAGACGACCCGCCAGGGCTGCATCCGTGATGAGGGTACCTCTGGCGCCAGGAGCTCAGGGTGCCGCTTCCAGCTTAGGAGCAAAGCAGCCTTATCAACGCCATCAGACACCGGTAAGCGCCAGCCTTCAAGTGGAAAGACTTCAAAGTGAAATTTAAGCACCGCCCTGGGGTGATGAAGCCAAGCTTTCAGCGCGGGGCGGCTGGTTGGAGAAAGGTGGGGAGGCCTGTTTTGTTTTCTCGCGGAACCAGGAATAACGTTACCCTGGGACAGCGTCTGAAGTTTCAGTGCACCCAGACGGCACGCCAGACGGAGCCCACCTCTTTCTGCCCACCTAGAGTGGAGACGGTCGCCGTGGCGCGTCCTGGGAAATTCGGAACTCCCAGGAGCAAACGCCTCCCAGAGGCTTGGCCACCGCAGCCCGGCCCGTAAGAGCGGCGCCCATCACAGGCGTTGTGTTTTTCTCGCGAGGCGCGTGGCACAGCTTCCTGCCGGCCCGCAGGGTGTGCCAGAGCCGTCTCCCAACAGTGTTTGTTAATCAGACTGACTTTTCTTAAATTTGCCATGTCCCACTGTGACGTCAGTGGGGAGTGACAAGGCGCCTCTTGCTGCCTGTGGCCACACGGAGGGCCCCCGGCCGCCACGCCTCCGTGTAGAGACAGGCGCTGCTGTCTGTCCCTCTTCCTCGTCCCCATCAGCCGTCAGCTCTTGTGTCAGGGCCGTCACTCCTCTTGCCCCTGAACTTCCCTTTTCCAGTCAGTGTTGGATGTGAGACCTGGGTCTTTGAAGCGTGTTGCTGTGTGACTAGCCCAGCTAAACTGAGTGAGTTTGTGTCTGAGGTCTGAGGCTTTTAGTATTTCTTTAAATGTCAAATTCACGTAATACTCCTTTTTAAAATTGATTTTTAGAGGGAGAGAGGGAAAGAAACATCGACTTGTTGATCCACTATCTTTCACTCCCTGGCTGCGTCCTGTCCGAGCCCCGACCAGGGATGCAACCCACAGCCCCCAGGTGCGTGGGGGCCGCACTCCAACCAATGGAGCCGCCCGCCCGGGGCTGACCTGGAGGCTTTTAGGAAACGTCCGCCACAGAACCTGTTCCTTCTACCTCCCAGTTCTCAGCTGGGTCCTGCAGAGCCTCTGATCTGCAGAGACCTGCAGCGGGGACCATGTCACGCGCGGTGAAAATGGGGTACGCCTGTTGTCGTCGCCAACAGGAACGGGAAAGAGAATGTGCTCTGGGGTGGTTTCAAGCACTTCCCACTCAAACCCCACATCCGGGGAGGGGTCATTAATTCCATCCACAATCATTTGCTGAGCCCCCAGCCCAGGGAGACACGCCGGCCCCAGCGCCTGCTGGCCAGCCGGGAAAGGCGGCACCAAAGCACGGACTGTGCGCATTACAGAAATGACAGTGGGGCAGAAACCCTGTGTGGCTTATGACGACGGAGAATGGGGGGCAGACCCTTTTTGGATTTCACAGGCTCCGTATGCAAATTCTCCGCCTCCGTTACCCAATACGAAAAGCCCTGGACTTCGCCTCCTGAGAACCTCGGCGCTGGGCCCGTGTCCTCCCCGCGGGGCTTGGGGAAGCCAGCAAGCAGTGAAACGAGTCTAAAGAATTTTGTCTCAGTGAAACAAGATGGATTTTTATAACAATACCATACCCAGTGACATAAGAGTTTCTAGCTATTGTGAGGAAAATTAAAATTTTCTATCATTTCCTGCTCAGTGAGTTTATGTGCTCTGCACAGGATGGCCTGTGGGTTCCAGTAGCTACTGAGACAAATCGTATGTGAATTCCGATATCCACACGGCTTTTCGAAGGGAGGGCTTTGCCTTCTTAAAATGTGCTCAGAGGCCCGGACTCCTCGTTGCCCTGGAATGAGCAGCATGATAACCTGGGCCAGAACTACGGAGACGGACTGGCCCAGACTCTAGAACAATCGCGTTAACGATATCTAAGCGCATAAAGAAGGGGCCACAAAAAGAGCCCAGTGGAGACACTGGGTATGAAGCTAATGAGGCGCCAGCAGGTGCAAGGATAACACAAGAGACCAGGGAAAAGCGGGCGGCAGGGGCCCCCCTGGCAGTGTGACAGGTCTCAGTCCCAGGAGACGCCCTGCTCCCGCACTTCGCGGGAGCCCAGCCTAAGCCCAGGTCATCTGTCCCAGCTCGTAGGCGCCGGTGACCCCTCCAGGGAGCCAGTTAAACTGGTTCAAGCACTTAAACTGGGGACTCTCTCTGGGTCACAGGTTGATCCTAAAGGGCGCCCCCCCAGGGGCAGCCCCAGGGCGGGGGAGGGCGGAGCTTCCTGCCCTCTGACCCCGGGGGTCTCTCTGCCAGTCCGAGCACTCACCAACCTGGAAGCTCCCCCAACCCTGCCCTTTCGGTTGGTTTTTTATTTAAACCCTCACCTGAGAACATGCTTATTGATTTTAGAGAGAGGGGAAGGGAAGGGGAGGGAGGGAGGGAGGGAGGGAAACACCAGCTACGGGTGCGATTGATTAAATCATTGGCTGTGGGTGATTGGGCTTAACCTCCAGCCCCTCTCCCCACCCAGAGGTCAGGCTGTGGGACGGAGGTTCAAGCCTGTGGTCTCCTGCTCGTCTCCCTTGGCAACAGGCCCCCTCCTCAGGTGCTTTGTCGTTGACATCACGACAGACACCCTTGTCGCTCTCAGCAGCCAGGACGCCCTGGGGTTTTAGGAACTCTATGCCGGAAACAGGACGGAGACCGAACAGATGTATTTCTTGTTGCAAATCACAGGAGCACAGCTGGAGATGGAGAGGGCGGATTCATAAAGTAGAAAATCGGACGGAGACGACACTCTGGAGTCTGCAGGAAGGAACGAAGAACTAAAACCCAGGCGAGAAAAGCAAAGAGGCGCCGAGGGAAGAATCGGTGCCGATTTAGCAATTTATCAGGGCCGGGTTCCAGGAGCCCCCCAAAGAAGAGCCGGCGAGCTCTCTGGGGGCCGCAGGGCGAAAGCCGGGGAGAAGGGGTGAGCTGGGCCTCGTCTGGACACGTGAGCACAGCCAAGCCCAGAGGGCGGTGCAGGGCTCCCCGGGACAGCTCGGCCACAGGCCGCGTCCTCTGAAGCCCCCCACAAGGGAGGGCTGGCGGCCCCTCGACCTTTATCCCATGGCCCCCTCATTCCACAGCCCGGAGGAGCCCAGAGCGGAGGTAAGGAGGGGTCGGCGCCTGGGGTCTGTCTGGGAGCCTACCCTCCTCCCCACCCTCGAGGCTTTGGAGGCGTGTCGCCTACCTCACAGACCGAGCTGCCGGCTCACCCCCCGACCTCACCCCAAGGCACACGCCGTCCAGCTGCGCGCTGCAGAGGGTGCCAGGGCCCGGGCCAGCTGTCGGGGGCACGGCGGCCGCATTCCCGCGCCCGCTGCTGATGGGCACCGGCCCTCGAGCCTGGGCCGGGGCCGCGGGGGCCCCGGGAGAGCCAGGGCCGCCGCTGTCCGCTCCACATCACCCTCCGTTCAACCGTGTTATCCGTTGACCGGCCACCCTTAAAAAAAGGAGGAGCTGCACTTTTCTATTCTGGACATTCCTTCAAAATAATTTGCCGAAATTTTCAAAAAGAAAGACTCTCGTCAACCGTGGTTATTTGGTGACCACCAAGCACAGCCTGTGCAGGAAATGCAGGAAAATCCCTTAATTCTTCCTCCTCTGTTGTCAGTTTCTGATGACATTCTCATTTGCCTGTTTATCGCATCTTTGGCCAATTTCCTGTCTTTCCGGGCCAGAGGGCGAGCTCCGCGCGGGCAGAACTGCGGCCTGGGTGGCTTGCCGGCGGCGGCCCGAGTCCTCGGGGGCGGCCGACAACGCGGGCGCGTGGTGCTCGCAAGGGGCTTCCTCGGGCCTTGGAGCCCCGCACTCTCCGTTCTTCTCCCGCGACCGTAGAGCGCTGTTCTGTGACAGAGGACGCTGTTGGAACGGGGCACTGCGTGGTGACCTTGGAGAGACATCGCCGGGGGGAAGGACGGAGCCCCTCTGCGCTGGGGACGCCGCCGCAGCTGGGCTGAGGGAGGCCGGCCGCACCCGGTCCCGGGCGGCTCTGTCCTCCGCGGGCCGGCGGCCGAGGACGCCGGGCTGGGCTCCGAGGGCTGGACTCCGTTTTCCCCTTATTCCAACATGGCCACCCAGCGGCTCTCCAGTGTTTCTTTGGAAATACGAAAACCGTCCGCTGAGCGGCAGACGCCTGTCTGATTTGCCATCTGAACGTGATTTAAAGTCCGCGCCCTGGAAATGGGGAGGGGGCCGCTTTCCCACAGCGCGGCCTCCCGGGAGGCCTGCGCGTTACCTGACCCTTGCTGATCGAGCAGCTCGGCGCGCGGTGGTCCCCGTAAACCCTCCTAAGCCCTTCCGTTCATCAGGCCGCTGGGATTAACCATGACAGCCAACCAGCGCGCGTGGGAACTCTCTGAGAGCGCCACCGCCCCGTAGATTAAGTGAAGATATCAGAGGAGGTTAGCCTAATCTCTTTCCCACCCAAGATGTGCAGTGTTTGACGCCCCCTGAGAACTGTGGGGAGTCTTTTAGGGAACTTTTGTGGGCAGCTTGCTGGGAATTTTGTAAATTATGGGTTTTAGAACCTACCTCTAAGGGTGTTTAAAATACCCCTGTCTCACCAGCAGTTAGAAAAGGCCTCCATTTAAGGAGGAATCGTGAAGAGTATAAATATTGGGTTGGCCAAGAATTTTTTTTTTTCTGTAAGATGGCTCTAGTAGCATATGGTTGTCTTTAAATGGATCCAAAATGATTGTTAGATTGTATTGTGACAGCTGTCATAGCAGCATGCATTTAAAAAAACTTACTGGAATTGGTAAATTTTGTGTAATCATTTTTAATATTGACAATGGGAGAAAATATGCAACATTTTCAGCACATTACGCTTTATTATTGCAAGAAGGATAAAAACACAATGAAATGCAGATAAGGATTTGTGTCATGTACGGAGAAGGTGCCATGACCGATCAAACGAGTCAAAGTGGTTTGCGAAGTTTCGTGCTGGAGGTTTCTCAGTGGACAACGCACCACGGTTGGGTCGGCCAGGTGAAATTGACAGGGATCAAATCAACACATTAATTGAAAACAATCCACGTTCTACCACACGGGAGGTAGCAGACAGACTCAGAATATCCAAATCAATAAAGTTATTGGTGAAAATATAAAATGTGTCTCTTATTTTATGAAAAAAGCCACAGGGGTTTTTTGGCCAGCCCAGTATCTTCACGTTTGCACCTAGATTCCATGCCGTGGACATGCCGATGTGACTTGCATGACGCCTCCCCCGCGTGACAGGGTTTACTCAGCATCGGCTTCCACATCGATGTCTACGTTTTGTAGCGGCAGCCTGGGTCCCCGGATGGGTACCGGGTGCTGAGTCGCAGGGCCGCGCGGGCCATCTTCTCACCCGCCCCACTGAGGCTGTGACATGTGGAGTTTCGACCACGGCTCCCGGGCTGCTGTAGGTTCCCCCAAACCAAGGCCGATTATTATTTCTGTCTATAGTGAAAGGCTCTCCCGGCAAAGCCCAGTGGTTTGGTTTTGGTTTTGGTTTTGCCTATGTCTCCAGCAGGTGGCAGTCCGAGCCTACGAATGACTGGCCTCAGGGCTCCCTGGAGGGCGGCTGGGCTTGGGGCTGGCACTCTCTCCGGGGCGTGGCCGAGCCCTGTAATGGGGACGGTCGTTTCCCAGGGTGGTTTGTGGGGGGTTTTCCTCACCAGAAGGAAAGCAGTGCTCACTGAGTTCGTTGTAAGCGAAAATCTTTAGCAATAGAAGATCTGTAGCTGCTTCAGTGTTTCAAAAATTTCCATGTCTCGTGGCAGCCTTAACACCGCGGAGAGTGACTGCTACAGGCCCGAAAACACCTCAGCGCACTTCCGTCCTTGCACCCAAACCATGTCGGGCTGGCGCACAGGTGAACTTTGAACGACGAAACCATAAAATGCTGCAAAGGGAGAAGGGAAAGTGTCGTAGCGCCGTGGGGGGAGAGGGGACACAGCCCCCCTCTCAGAAGACCTAAAGGAGAGACTGACAGCAGTTACTACCTAAAAACAAGAGTGCCCTGGACAGGAAGAGGCACCCGGACAAAACCCGACAGAAACGGCCCCCTGGGAGAAGGTCCTTCTGGCATGTGACAGACAGCCTGACTCCACGGCACAGACATACCAGGAAGGAGCGAAACAGCGGTAAACATGCCGACAATGGGAAGGGGCACTTCCCCGAAAGAGGGCCCCAGTGGCCATTCGCAGAGACTGTGCCCGGCCCAACGGGATGTGGGCCTGGCAGTTGGAGCAGGTCACGCCAGCCGCTACGCATCAGTGGACACAGGCTGAGACCGGGCTGCGCCGGCGAGGCTGCGTGCGGACGGGCCCCTCGCCGGCCCCGGTGGGCTCCCCGGGTCTCCTTTCTGGAGGTCGCCTGGCGCTCACTACCTGCTAAAATGACAACGGCTTTGCCGCGGGCCTCTTCGTGCAGGGATGTTTCTTGGAAAACTTGTTTGCAATAACAACAAACAATTAGAAATGCAAAGGTTCTAGTTTAAATAAAATGTAGTCTATGGAATTAAAGTAAAAGTGTACAAATATAGAGTAGTTTTAAAATTCCGTACATCATTAAAAATAGTGGAAATGCTGTATTTGTATAGATGCCCAGTTTATTTATGTAACTGTAAAATTTGCCAAATACTCCATATGTTATGTATATGTGTGTGTATATATATATATTTATTATAAATATTTAGATATGAATTTTATGTTTACTACATGCAGAAGGAAAATATCTGGAAGACGACGTGCTATATACCAGTTTTTAACTATAGCGAAAAATGACAAAACCGCTGTGCTCCGCCCCCGGAACTCCCACCGCCACGAGCCTCTGTTTCTCTTCTGCGTCCACACTGTTGGCTCAGACGGCAGGAGGCTACCTTTTATTGTCTCTGTGGCTGGTGACGGCTCTCACACATGGACACGAGGAGACTGTCCCGGGCCTGGTAGACCACGGGCGCTGGCGTTGGCCGGACCGGGGTCTGCTCCCTCTCCTCCTCGCGGCGTATGCCCGTGGACACTGGCCTGCCTGCCATCTTGCTTCTCAGCTGTCATGGGCAGGCAGGAACACAGTGTCCGGGCCGATCGAAAATAATGAAAAACGGGGACCAGGTCTCAGCCCCGGTCCTCAGGCTGGAGGCGAGAGGAGGACGAGGCGGCGGGCGTCCCCGCGGGTGTCTGCCCTGTGCGGGTTGGGCATGCAGGCACCGAGCACCTCCTCCCTCTGGCCTGTGTCTTCGGAGGGAGCTCCAGGGCAAAGCAGCAAGGGGGAGACGTGAGCTGGACCCTCACCTGGGTCCCGGCCATGGGCAGAACAGTGGGTGACATCATCTCCCAGCAAGGACCCAGGGCCTTGCGTGGTCTCGGTGGGACAGACCCGGAACGGGCAACGTCCCAATGGCACTGAGTTCCCGTCCTGCTGGCCGAGGCCCTGTTGGGGAGTAGCTGGCACCTACCTCTCCTCCCACCCTCCTGGGCTCGCCGGTCGGCTCCCAGGAAGCCGGGCTGGAGCAGCCCCGCGCCTGCAGCTGAGACAGCAGCTGCCAGCAGGCCACAGGCTCTCAGGCCGGGGTGGCCAGAGAAACCCCCTGGAGAAGCAGCCCCCAGCCCCCTGGGAGTGGGCATTCTCCCTCTGGAAAAGCGCACTGGCACCCGTGCGTGACAGGCTCTCCTACCCAGCAAGACGCAAAGCAGGCTGGTCACCCGCCTGTCTTTTGCTTCCGATGAACCAGGCAGTTCTCACAAAGGTGGCTAATCCTCTCCTGTCACCATCACTGCAGGAGTGGCTTGAGGTAAGGGAAGTGGGCATGACAGGCCTTGTCCTCCCACAGAAAGAGCCATGGAGGCTGGGCTCCATGCCGCACGAGACGGCGGTCGGCTCCCTTGTGGTCCTCAGGAGCGGAGCCTCGGTCAGCCCCCGGGGACAGCCTTGGGCACCGCGTCTGCCCCGGTTCTCAAACTCGGGCCCTGGGAGCGCCCTGCGAGTGGCGCCGCGTTGAGCCGCAGTGGTTGTGAGTGCAGCACTGGGCGCTAGGAAAGCCCCTTCCAGCTCTAAGTGTTCACAGCAAAAGAAGTTTCATCCACATAAGCAGCAATTTAGAAACTCACCGGGGAAAAGCCCACACGCCCACTCCCTACACGCACACTCCCTGGGGCACACTCTCCTCCCCCTGATACACACACACCCCTCCCAACGCCCTGCTCTGGGCGCCACGTGAGGACCCAGCGCAGAGGCTGGCAGGACGGGGAGGCCCGGGCTGCGAAGACCCACAGGGACCTACCTTTACATTCTACCTCCGGCACCTGCCCCTCCGTGAAGGGAGCCCGCAGGTCTCGGGGCCTCAGTCTGTGTGCCACAGCGCGGGGAACGCCTCTGCTTTCTCAGCGGGCGTGTGGTCCATGGAACGCAGGCGAAGCATCTGGTGCCCAGCAGATGGACAGTCACAGAGGGCGCGTCCGCTTCCCATCCTGCACCAAGTCTGACTGAGCCCCGGGCCAGGGCCCCGTGGACTCGGGGATGGGGTGGGCCCTGGGTTGTGAGGGGCACGGTCCTGCTTCTGAGGCGTTTGTCCTGCCTACACACGAGGCCAGTCCCACCCATTGATAACTGTGACCCGTGCCTCAGTTTCCTCATCTTCGAAAGGGGACGAGAATGCCTCCTTGGAGCCCCGTCGGCACTGGCACCGTCATTCCCCAGGATCAGCGTTTTCACCCCAGACGGCTTCTGGCACACCTGCGCACACTCTGCTGTTGGTCACGGCTCTGCCGTCTCCCCCCACCCCGAGAAACGTCCCCCTTGCCTGCTGTAATCTGTGCGCGATCTCTGTCTTTTTAACCCATTAGATTCAACACCTTAAGCTCGTCAGTCAAGACATAGACTCAAGACGGTGCAGGAAGCATGTTAATTGCTCTGTGTCAAAGCTCTTCCGAGGAGGTCACAGAAAGCGCCGAGGTCATGGAGCACTGTCGTCACGACGACCCCGAGCTTCGTCTCTCTTGAAAGTTCGAACGTCAGTGATACAGAAGTCCCCCTGAGTAGCACTGGCTGTCTACTGCTCCCTGTTCTCAAGAGCACACGGCGGCTCTGTCCTGGGGGACGTGTCTCCGGCAGCTGCAAGGGGAGACCTCAGCCCGCGCGGGCGGAGGCCACCCGAGCCGTCACCAGCGGGCCACCCACACTCCGGCCACCACAGGCCACCGGAGGGCAATCCCAGCAGGTGCAGCTGTGAGGCTGGACCCCTGGCTCAGGCCGCAGACCTAGTGAGGGAGCCCCCGTCTCCTCCTCCTCCATCTTGGTCCCTTACTAAGTACAGGGAGACCCTGCTTGGTCCCTGAGGCGCCGCCATCAAACTTACTACCGGGAGAGCACGTCTTCCCATCTGCAGACCAGGCGCTGACCACGGGCACCTGGCCCCGACCTGGAGTTTCCCCCAGGTGTCAGATGGGCTCAAGAGGCTGGGAGCCCCCCGAGGCCCTCTCGGGCACCTTAAGATCAGTGTCCTTGTTGGCACCGCATGATGGGTACTGGTTCTCCTGGGGGGCGGAAAGGAAGGAGGGTGTGGAGGGTGTGGTGCTCAGCGTGGGAGGTCTGTTGGTCTAACTCGGGGTGGACCCATCCGGGGCCCACAAAAGCTTGGGACATTGACCAGTTACTTAGAAAAAGCTCTCCGGTGTAACCCTGGGGGAACCAGCGAGTCCTCTCTCTGTCCCCGTCTGCGACTCACACAGTGACCCCTCTCGTCCTGTGCGTTCTCACACTCTCTCCGCAGAGCCGAGGGGCCTGAGCACGTACGTGGCCGGCAGCGGTGCCACGGCCAGGAACGCGAGCCCAGCGAGCTGGGCGGCCCGCACTGGGCCTGGCACGGCGCAGGCTCCCGGGACCCTGGCTCCATTCCCGGCCCTGGTTTCCATGGGGGGCAGATGGACAGAGGACACAGGGCGGCCCCCCCCATCCCACAGTCCCCCGTGTGGGTCCTTGGTCTGCTTTCCTCACGGCCCCGTGGAGGGGCCGGGTCTCCACCGACGACAGATGTCTCCCCATTTATTGAGGCGTTTGTTTCTTTCATCAGTTTTGTGCTGCTTGCACGGGCCTTGTACCTGTTTTATTAACACCGTTTCTGCGCATGGCTCTCTCTTTAATGCCCGTGTCTGCGGTGTTGTGCTTTCATTTTCCGGGGCCGCCGGCTCGTGGCCGGAAGCACCGGCTCTCTGCTAATCATTCCTCCCGGTTTCACCTCGTCACGTGGGCTAACGAGGCCTGAACGTGACGACACTTCATTGAAAGGTGGATTTCAAAAGATAGGAGTGACTCATGATTCAGGGTGAGCCACCAGGGCCACGTAATTGCATTATTTCACTCTGACTTCATGCAGGAGGTCCCCTCTGTCCTCATGTGACCACACTCCTCCTGCCACTCCCATGGAAAGGGCCCCAGCGTGGCATCATCCTGGGCCTAACCCTGACCTCACCGCCGGACTTCGACCCTCCCTGGGCGGAGCACACCGTCCTCCACACGTCGTCCCTGGGAGGAAAACCTGAAAGGCCGATTCTCAGTGCCCAGAGGACTGGTGGCGTGTGTTGGGACGGGGATGGGAGCCATGCTTTCGGCACGGGGCGGGGGTCGGGGGTCTGCTTGGTTAGGGAGCCGTGCCGGCCTTTTCCGGGTCTCTCATGTGACTGAAACGCGGCCCTTCGTGACCAGTAACATGTCTCTGCGTGCGCTTGGTGCCGGTGAGGACCAAATGAGGTGACGTGTGTGGAAGCCAAGTCAGGCTCTCTTCTTAGAGTTTGATCATTTTGCCTGGGTCTTGTTTTGCCTCTAGTGCTGGCTGCTTCAGGTAGATGCGCCCTGTGACCTCTCTCCATAACAACAGTTAATTAAACGTAAGTCAACAACTGTAAGTCTACAGGGGAGAGAGGCTGATGGGTGCCCCCGCCCCTGCCCCTGCGCCCCCCGCCTTCCTGTCACTTCCATTCGGTGCTGAGGAGCCTCACAGAACATCGGCAAAGCCCGGGGCTCCGGGGCTCCGGGGCCCAGTTTGAACGTGGGCGCCCACTCAGGTGGGGCGACTGTGAGTAAGCGGTTCAGCCTCTGAGCGCAGACCAGACATGTGTCGTTCAAGGTCCCTCTGTGGGTGTCCGCTGCGTTCCAGGTGCAGGGCAGGCCCAGGTCCCGAGGGGCAACACAGACAGGATGCGAGTGGCCGAGCTGCACGGAGCTTCCGACTGGGCACAGCATTTTCGCTGCTTTACGACTGTCTCTAAGCCCTGCAGACGGGGTGAAATCGTCCCCGCCCTGCGGCGTGGGACCCGGGGAGGGAACAAAAGAACAGGAAAAAGATGAACCAGGAAGCACTCTTAAAATTTTGGTGTGGGTCCCTTGATTTTCTAACAGGGACAAATGACGTTTCCCATGTGCAGCCACTGCGGGGGTGACGTGGCACTGAGGGGGCTGCGCGGGTGGCTGTGTGCAGACTTGTCTCTCGGAGAGCTGGCGACCCGCCCTCCTTCGGTGGCTCCGCGCCTCCTCCCTGGAGCCCCACGTGAGGGAGGGCAGACTGTGAACGGCCGCCAGTCGTCAGGAACCCAGTTCATGGGGCCAGGTCTGGTCAGGGGCACACAGTTTACGGAGGGCCCTTTCAAACCCTTTTAAAATATGGGCAGGGCCAAGCACGCAATTTGGGGGGCCTGTGAAGAGGGAAAATTTGGAGGGCCTCATTCACAAATTGCCAAGAACTCCGAGAGGGCGCGAGAGTGCGGTAAAGCCGGCACAGGTGTGTGCACTGGTGCAGCCAGGCCTGGTTCACGCCCAGAAGCCCCACGAGGGCAGGAAGTGGTGCGGAGGGTTAGCCTCGCCGTCCACCACTGCTCTCCCGGATGAGGCCTCCCTGTAGGAGCCCCGGGGGCACCCCAACCTCCGGTGCTCCTGGGGGCAGAGGAAACCCCACTCCCATGTGACCTCTGGACGCCCGGCCATCCGGGAGCCAGCAGCCAGCTTTGGCCACGTAGAGTTAAAATATTTAAAATTAGGTAACAGCGAAGCTCCAGTTCCCCAGCCCCACTAAGTACATCAAGGGCTCAGCGGCCTCATGGGGCGCCCTGCACAGCGCAGAGAGGGGCACCCCTCGCCGCCGAGCGCCCGCCCTGCGGGACCGCTTGTCTGGGCCTCCCCCACGTCCCTCAGTGTGGTCACACCTTCCTGCTGCCCACGCCCCGGCCCCACGCCGGCTGTGACCGGCAGCCTGGCCCTCTCTGCCAGACGGTGGATGGGGCCGCCAGGGCCCCGACGCGTGCGAGGTAACGGGATGTGTTTCGTCCCCCAGGGCAGCGGCACGGCAGACGGCTCCCACGTGGCTGCTGTTACGGAGTGTGGCTCCTCCCACTCTTGCCCACGTGTCTGCCCTCAGCTCTAACGAGGCGACGGAGAACCGCCAAGCCACTGCTCGCCCAGGCGGCCTCCCCTGCCGCCGTGCGGGGCCCGGGGCGGGCTCCGCGTGACGTGCTTCCGCGCTCGGCTGGCTCCCGAGAGGCGCTGGCACGTGCTCCTTCTTCCCTGCGTGGTGAGAACACAATGTCTGAAGGACATTTTTTACCTTGAAAACTCATGACTCCCCGAACAGCGATACCCCCCGCCACTAACGACCCAATGGTGCCGGGGCTCTTCCGTGTGCGTTCAGCACACACGCGTTGGGATTCTATGCGCTCCGTGCGGAGAGGAAACGAGGTGAGTCACAGCGTAAACGGTCAAGGGACTTGGCTGCCCCCGCCTCCGCCAGCACGCGTGGCCCGGGGACCAGAGCTTCCTCACGCAGGGCTGTCTGCAGAGCTAAGCGCAGTTCACGGTTTAAAGTCGCCCGTGCAGTGACATTGATACTGTAAAAGTTACTTATTGAAGTAAAATTCACTGAACCCCAAATTAGCCGTTTTAAAACGAGGAGCTGAGTGGCACTCAGCAATGTCGAGCGGCCACCACTCTGTCTACCGCATTCTGCCATGTACAGCGCGCGCTTTTCTGGCCCAAATATTTGAGGGAAAAATAAGGGTGTGCCTTATACACGGGCGGTACTAATTCTACATCCATACAAGTGTTTTAAATTCTTTTATTTATGCGTATGCCTTAAAAGTATAACCCCGGAAAGCATCACGGTATCTGTATGCAAAAGAATACCCTGGAATACGATAATCGGTTGTTTTGTTTCTAAATATGCATCAATAACAAATTGAATCACAAAATTAAAACAGAAGTTTTTTCTTTTTTTCCTGAAAGTTTGGGCCAAAAACGTGGGTGCACATTATACACGGGAAAATATGGCAGTTCCAAAACACGTGCCCCTCTTCTCAAAAGGACCCCCAGACCCATCGGCAGTCACCCCCTTCCCTGCCCCCCGCCCCGGTCCCTGGCAACTGGCTTTTTGCCTCCTGCCTCTACAGATGTATCTATCATGGGGCCCTTGTGTTCACGGAGTGGGAGACTCAGTCACTCACTGAGGGGCCAGTGCTAACTCGAAGTGACCTATGGGCTCATCGCAATCCCTGTCAGGGTTCCAGCAACCCTTTGTGCAAAAACAGAAAAGCTGACCCTCAGACTTAGGCGGAAATGCAAGGGGCCCCAAATGACCGAACAATCACGCTCCCCAGTTTCAAAACTTCCAAAAAAGCCGCAGCAGTCGGCACTGTGTGGCCCTGGACTGACAACAGGCATATAGATCACCAAATGGGACTGGAAGTCCAGAAAGAAACCTATGGATCTCCAGCCAGTTGGGTTTTGATCAGGGGGCCAAGGCCATCCAAGGACAAAAGAATAGTTTCTTTAACAAAGGAAGCTTTCTTCTTTTCTAATGTTGGTTTTTATTGTTATAAACCTCCCTCTGCGCACTGCTTTAACTGCATCCTTCAAGGCGTAAGATGTGGTGTTCTCACTGATTGATTGCTTGAAGTATTTAAAACTTTCCTGTGTGCTTTCTTCTTGGTCCACTAGTTGTCTAAGAACACATTGTTTAAACGTTCATGCATTTGTGAATTTTCCAGTTTTTCTTCTGCTGTGGGTTTCTGACATCACCCCGTTGTGGTCAGAGATGGTACTTTGTATGATTTTCATCTTTTAAGGCTTATGGAGACGTGCTTGGCGGTCTAACATGCGCGGGCACGTTCCGCATCCGCTTGGCAGGAGCGTGCCCTTTGTTTGGGGGCGTGCTCCGCGGGTGTCTGCTAGGTCCGCTGACGGTGCTTTCCCGACAGGTTCGCTTTGTACACGCTTCTTCCCGGCTTCCTTTCGCGCGTGAATTCCCTCAGCTCTTCCAGCATATTGACAGCAGTTGGTTTACAGTCTTTGTCTAGTAAGTCCGACGCTTGGGCCTTCTCAGGATTGGGTTCTACTCACAGCCATCGCCTGTCTGCATAGTCAGTCGCGCGGCCCCTTCAACCGACATCGGTGTTGCTGGCGCCTGGTGTGCGAGCACGATGACTGAGACCCCGTTCTCACTTTGAAGCACCTCATGAGCGCCCCCCTGTGGCCCTGTGGGACTTGGCAGTCCCACGGGGGAAGTTGCCCCAATCCTGGTTGCTGGGGCTGTTTGGGCAGGAATTTCCAGCTCCTGGATGGGGCTCGGGTGGGCCACCCCGTGCCCCCGGAGGGGCAGTCAGAGGAGGCAGGGGGACCCCATAACCCAGCGCTGGGGGAAAGGCTGGTTCTGTGACATTCCCAAGTCCCTCTCACCACAAAGCCCCTGCTCTCCAGCTGTTGGTGAGACGTGGCCGGTGGCCTTCCGCCAATGTGCCTTGCCATGGGGCCTGCTCACCCCC